>VXBP01009631.1:11981-45493 GCA_013400115.1 Rhinopomastus cyanomelas
TACAAGAGGGATGTGGAGCTGCTGGAGAGAGTTCAGCGTAGGGCAACAAAGATGATAAGAGAGGTGGAACACCTCCCTTATGAGGAGAGGTTGAGGGAGCTGGGTCTCTTTAGCTTGGAGAAGAGGAGACTGAGGGGTGACCTCATTAATGTCTACAAATATTTGAGGGGTGGGTGTCAGGAGGATGGCACTGGGCTGTTCTCGGTGTCATGTAGTGATAGGACAAGGGGCAATGGTTGTAAGCTGGAACATAGGAGGTTCCACATCAACCTGAGAAGGAACTTCTTCACGGTGAGGGTGACAGAGCACTGGAACAGGCTGCCCAGGGGGGTTGTGGAGTCTCCTTCTCTGGAGATGTTCAAGACCCGACTGGACGGGTTCCTGTGTGACCTGGTTTAGGTGATCCTGCTGTTGCAGGCGGACTGGACCAGATGATCTTTCGAGGTCCCTTCCGATCCGTAATGATTCTATGATTCTAGGCAATTAGTATGATGGCACGTCAGATTCGATTCTGGGGAAAAAGCTACCCAAAAAGGGGAGGGTGAGAGGAAGAGAGGGAGAGAGCAAGGAGAAGACTCCAGTCCTCCTATCCTTGAAGCCTGTACCTTAAAAAGGTGTACACAATAACGACGCTGACTTTTGTTAAAGACTTCTGTGTGGAAAAGCTTGTCCATATTGCGCAATAGCCACTGGTCTTAGCCATGGTAAAAAATACTTTGAACTCAGGTGAACTCATACTCAGTTCTGTTTTTTTGGAGCAGATCTGGGCATGACTATCAAACAACGCAGTGAGCAAGCACGCACGCCTTACACTCCACGGTCTTTTGTCTATGCAAGTCACATCTCTACATATGTTGACTTTCAAGCAAGCTGGATTGTTTTTACCGTAAGTAGTGCAATAAAACTCTATGTAAGTGCTTCATTATTATTTTTACTTACTTTAAAAGAAAACTGAACTGCAGATTCAGGAGGGTAAACTATGAAGTGTCTTAAAGTGAAGCCAAAACCCTGAGATGTCCTTCTTAGCACGACAGTTTTGGGACCAGGCCAAGAGAAAGTCTCTTCTTCCTCCGATGGTGACACAGCTTCACTCTGCTCTTTTCCTTCTTTATTTTTAGATGCCTAAAATAAAAGACACAGAGAGGTCATAATTTGGATAATTGTCAAAAAACTCCAATAAGCCAAAAAACCCCACAACCCAGAAAAACACCCAACCACAGCACTAAGCACTTCTGTGCAATTGAAAATACAATTTCTCCCCCATTACCAAAGTAACTTGATGATCTCTCAAATTTTCAAAAGAAATGGGTATTGTAAAGCAAGATCCCTGACATCATTACACTTCTGGTCATACCACATACAGAATTACTCCTGAATTTCAAATGAAGTTAGATATTATGAAAGCCAATGTACAACAGTGAAAGGCTCAAATGAACCACAAGAGATTTGTACAGCTCCTCTCATGCAGAAATAAAACATCTTGGAGGTTTTTTCCTTAATGGTAATTTTATATACATATGACTCTAGAAATATACTGATATAAAAAATATTTCTCTTCCCAGCCTCACATGAAATCTTGCATTTGAATTTTTGGTGTAAGCACCATACCACACGTAACAAAAAAAAGGTAGAAGACATACAAAGAGGAAGCCTGTAGAACCCTGTGATCCCCCTTGTAAATATTCTAGTTCGACGATGTGTGAAACAAATTTAGATACCAGAGCCTATAGCCTACACAAAGGGTATTCAAACAAAAATAATAGTCTTGTCCTCCTGTAGCTCTGCTGCTGTAGCTCAGCAACTGGCAAATACATGTCAGAATTTACTGATTAGTTTCTGCATCAAAAAAATCCCTTTTGCTTCAGCCTCAAACCTGGTATCTCAAACTGTAGTGCTCACAGTAAGGTGGGCCAAGTCAGCTCCAAAGAGCATCTACAGAGAAGACAGCATTTCCACTCTACTCACAGTGATGGCAAAACACATTGCTGGAAGGAAAACACTCTGGAAGGTTGTTGAGACAGTTAACATATCAGAACACCACTGTGCACTCAGGTCTGTAGAACAGGTATTCCATTTTTACGCAGATGCTATTGGTTGTCCTCAGAAACCCGTATCTTGGCACACCCAGCAGGGAAGACAAGGAAATACTGGCCAGTGCTTCAAAAGCCAGTCTCTTTGCCTTCAACAACTGTGTTATTTAGCATGGAAAAACAGACAAGTAAAGAACAGTCTTAGTGCTAGGGCCAAGCCAAGAAATGGAGACACTTAAGAACCAGAAAATGCAGAAAATCCAAAGCAGCCTGTCAGGACTGTGCTCCTCTGAACAGCCTGAAAGGATTATCAGCAGATTTTGGTAGGAACAATAATAGAGATTCTATCTCAACCTAGTCTGCCCTTATCATCTTCACTCACATTTCAAAGCATTAGCATGAAACTAAAAAGACTGCAATTAAATGACTAATGAATGGAAAACTAATGAGAACTGTGGAGCTGCCAAGGTGAGCGGCTTTTGTCTGAAGTTCAAGCTATGGAAAAATTAAGGTAAAAGTTACATGAAGTTTCCAAGGATGGTATTTGATATTGAGGTGCTCCCCACCAATCTGTTCAGCTTCCAAACTTGACAGCATTTTTTCAGTTTTACACAAACAAATGTCCCTTCTCAGTCCTTCAATCTCATGATAGGAGCTGAAACTGAAGCCAGTAAGAACATCTTGATCCTAGTGAACTGGCAAAAGAAACAGCTCCTAATAAAAAAAATATATCTCTGGCCTCTAAAAAATGACAGCAATTTCCTTCATTAAGTGATGGGCAGCAATCCATCTAGTTAACATTCACTTGCAAACTTTTTTCTTCTCTAAAATTTTTGCAGACTGCACTTGATGTAAAAGCTTTGAGCAATGTTAAAACTACAGGTATCACATAGCATCAAAAATGTTAGTAAGCAAATGCCATTACATACATGTAAACAGCATGTTTAAACGTAGCACTGAAAAAACACCAGCCTACCATACACTTGCATCTTTTTTTTTCCCCTCACTAAATCCTTCCTAATTAGACAGAAGGTAATTTTAGTATGTGTCACAACTGATCACTAAAGTTTATGTACAGAAATACTGCAACGTCAGTTCAAATACAGTCATATTGAGTTCAGGTCTGAGAAATGAGAGATGCAGCATTTAATTGTAGTGAGAAGAGAACCTCTGATTTCCTTGTAATTTCATGTAAACTTTTAGCATTCATACACACTGATCAACAAACAGCTATTCATAAACAAGGGTACTCCCCAGTCAAATTATTATTTCTTGAAAAAGCATGCTAGAAGTGAAAAGTTATCTTGATGCCAACCTTGGACCTCCTGCAAGGTCTGCCAACTGAGCAACACAATCCTGTATTAGTACTAAATGTGAGATGTGTTCAGTAACAACAACTTTCAGTGACACTATGAACAAGAATCTGAATTATAAGAAAGAGTAAACACAGGCTGAGCAACCCTGCAATGTGTTCATTCAAAATACATCCACCAGAAGATTCTTTGCCAGAGAAGTCTCAAAAAAAACCAACAAAAAACTAGAAAAGTTTTCAAAACCAAACAAGGATACAAGGCATCAAGCAAAAAAACAGATGATGTCTAGCACAACAGTATGTTATTGAAGGCAGAGTTCCGACGTGGTTTTACTTGGAGGGCAATAATGATACTAATCAAGTTTAAAATGCACACGTATCTCCCATCTACAATTGGTATCTCCATCTACAATAGATGAGAATGTCAATTAATGCTTTATTTTCATCTCTTGTAAAATCTAACAAAACAAAGACGATTTTGCCATGTTCCTCGCTGAAGATCCGTGTGGGTGCCTCTCCATATATTCAATACTCAAAATCAAAGCTGGAATGCACACAACTGTGTTCAAGGACTGAAGAATCCCAGGCTAATCAAAATGACTGAAACACTTCCCTCAGCAATTCTTTATACAAAGAGTCTCAAAGTATCTCAAAGCATAATTTCCTGCTATATGCAATTACAAGGACATGCAACAGATGTGTAAATGCACAGTAAAATGCACACGTAGTTTTTAATATTATATTTAAACGTCTTTCTGTGCAATGAAAGCATCCATGAAGAATCAGACGGCACCTTAAAGAACTATATGAATGACAAGGAGCTTAACACAAACCAAATTATTTAAAATCAGTAACTAGCTGTGGTGTTTGCAAATTGTGTTTCAAATCTCAAATCAGTGCACTGCCATGATGTTGGTTTAATACATAAATAAATAACGACAGCAAGCACATACAACTTGCATGCTTTCCAAAGCCAGTCTCATCAATTTAGACTACAGTAAGCACGCTAAAAATCCTAAGGAACAATCATTTTTCAAAAATCGACAGCGCAATATTATCAACTATTTCTTATGCTCATTCTTTTGTGTTCAGAAGTCAGAGTACAGCTAGATATCTGTTTAGACATTTAACGACTCCTCCTTGATAGCTTTTATTGCTGTTACCTATGACTGGTCTAAAAAGAAATGCGATGGCTGAGACAGCAGTTCAGCTAAATGAATATACACCGAACAGAAAATGGCCCCACGTTACCAGTTTGACCAATTCAACAGCTATGATGTTTACTGTTTTAGTAACTACTGACAGAAGTCAGAGCAAAAACAGAGACTGAATATAATTCTTAATCCTGAGACACTGACAGAATATTTCAAATGCTCTAATATAAGTAAATGTTGGCTTATTTGAAAACAGTGTTTCTTGTGTAGGATCATCTATTTTCCTTAGGTTTTATACCCGAGTAGCTATCACAAAGCTAACTACCTTGTTAAATCTGCCACTTCAGAAAACAAAGGCTTTTCAATATTATTTAGTGTGATAAAGGTTAAAGTCACTTAAAAAGGCACAGTGAGAAAATACACCAAAACCAAAACAAGGTCCTTCCTGGCTACAGCTACAAAGTGGGAAGAAAAAAAACACCTGCCTATATGAATAAGCAGAACAAAAGCAGACTTCACTGTCAGTCAGTCTTTGGTCCTTTACGAACCACATTCTTTCACTGTTAGCATTTAAATGAAGTCCTAACAAGACACTTATCTTTTTAGTCTCAACCACATAGAGAACTTCAAATCACTTTGCTAGAAGCTGACAAACTCAAATGAATAAGAAATGTGTTCATCAAAAGGATTTTTTGGTACACCTATCCGATCAGAAATGATGAAGGCAAACGAATCTATTATGCCAAGAGAACATGTCCCCGTGACCTTTCACAATTTTCTCCTGTAGTCAAAGATCCAGAGCCCCCCACATGAGCAAACACAAGAGTAAAAGTTTAATGCACTGGAAACATGTGGCTCCCTGTTCTCTAATATGATAGAACCCAACCAAACTCTCCAAACCCCACAGCTCCTCTGTGTTCTTAAACATGTTGCATTTCCTTTAAGGAAGATCCAAGAAAAACAAGTGTTTAAGATAGCCAAAGAAAAGGTTATACAACTTTGAGATGTGCTATCCATGAGTAAATCCATCCTCCAGACATCCAGGACACAGCTTTCTCCTCAAAGCAACCTAGTTCCATTTCTTTCAGCCTCAGCAAATAGTGTCATCTTCTACTGAGGAAAAAAACCAAACAAAAAAAGAAGAAAAACCTGCATAACCTACGTAGCAATTGTTCTGACTGAATTTATGCTCAACAAAATGCTGTAGTTTTCCTCTGAATACATAGAAAGAATGTTGTCAAGAAGAAAAATTCAGGCACTGTATGCACTGTGGCCTTGCCTCAAAGACATCTTATCTTCGGCCCTTTCAGGATAGCTAAAAGGTATAACCAACTCACACAATGAAGCTGCCCCTTCTAACACTAAAATTGCACCTTTACTAACAATGGTATTAGTTTATTTACAAATTACCCCAAAATCCAGTATTTTGTCTCAAACTGGAGCATTCACTTTTCCATGCCACCCTAAAGTCACATTTTATGCTAAACATGCAAGAAGGTTAAATACATACATGTGTATATATATATGTGTGTATATAACTATATATCTATATATATCTCTCTCTATATATGCACTAGTTACAATGTAGTTCATGTACAGGCTTAAGCTTAGGGCAGATACGTAATAAACATCAATTAGTTGCATCTACCTACAAGCTCCATCAACAACACAGGACTTTTCTCTCTTCCCCCATGTATCAAGACTTGACACAGTGACAAGGAGCCTTAAAGGAATCTCCAGGCAAAGCCTCTGCCTTAAATACTAGTTTTTCAAGTAACTATTTTGCTTTGGGATTTGCCCACGTAATCTACAACTCTCTTGTATGCTTACTCACACCAAATTCTCACCATGCCATTAAGCATTCTTGCCATTTCTAATTTAATCAGAAAATGCATCTTTTTTTCTTGTCTACCTTTCATTACTTGGGCATGGCTATGTATAATCACCTCCTGTCTGCGTGTCAAACTGAACTTTGCTAAGCAGAAATAAATCACTAGAATGTTAAAACAATAACCTTCCCTCTGTCCAGTAATGAGTTCATTATACAACATACATGCAATACTTTATACAACACAAGAGCATAATCAATGCATTTGTTTAATTGCTGACATGTACTACGTGCTGACATGCACATTTGTTATCAGCACTTCACTAAAACGAGACTGGAATCAAAGTGGTTTAGGGCACACAAACCTTTACCTACAGAGTGACACTACGTGCATACTCTGAACAGAAGAGTCAGTCTGAGACACAGAAATGCACAAAGCAAGAGTGTGTTAGGATCCTACTCTAGAATATCCTTAAGTATCCCTCCACTATTTTGCAGAACAGTTCACGGGGAAGCAGATCTCATCCAATAGACCATGTTGGATTATTAGGATATTAACACTGGCAGAATATTACACTTGAGAGAATTAAGCAAAAGGTATCCATCTTCATCCTGTCCACTTCAGAGCTTTGTATTTAAGAAAGACACAGAAAGGACCTGGTTGCCCAATGCTAGTAAATGCTGAACCTCTTTTCAGTAGTTATCAAGAGGAGGCTGCCTTGCCAAGAAACACCTGAGACAGGAAATGAAGATTTAAACAAGCCCTCAAAGCTAAAAAGATCAAACAGCTACAGAACCACTCTCACCACAAGAGAAAGCCAAGATGGGGAGATAAGCAGAGCATGAGTCCTCACACATACAGCAGGCAGCATTCACAGGCATACCTAGTGAATTCCAGTCTGGGCCCTCTTTGTGAGGCCACTGCTAACAGGAGAAGACAGTCTGCTTTTGGAACTAGGAGGGGCATAGCTCTTCTTCCATGCAGCAGCTACTCATGAAGGCATGGAAAAAATGAATAAAATAGTTCTGTCTCCAAAGGAAGATTCTCCAGCTCTGAAACTCAGGGAGTCCTCCTTTATCTCTTAGAGGATGGGTGTTACACATACATGAGGTGAAGGGTATTTGCTGAGACTCTCCAGCACTAACATTTCTCTTGAGTGGATGCAGTAACTGGAAAGGATGAAGGCAGCGAACTAAAGAACTCTACCATCTCGCTCCCTGGAACAATATCCAAATCCTTCGGCTCCACAGATGGAAATGACGTTACTGTAATTAATGACTTCAGTTTAAGCAATAAATTATTATCGATTGCCCTAAGAGTAAGGGTAAGAAAGGCAAAGCCATTTCTCATGTTTGCTGCTGACTTCATTGCTCAGGCAGGCCCCGAGCAGCCACCAGCAGCAGCATGGCAGTCTCCAAGTAGCTTTTCTTCACTCAGCCCCTCAATGAGTCTTGCCAATAGCCACTGTAAGACAATACATTTCAGAGCAAGGGCACAGCAATAAAGATACAGGTATCACTCAGAGTCTAGGTGTCTCACCCATAGGTGCCTATTTTTTATCATTTTAATGTAGTGTTATGGCACTAAGCCCAGGTGACCACAGCAAAAGATCCTCTTTGAGGGACTAACCAAAGCTAATTCAGGTATTTGCTAGGAGATGGTCCTGGCAGCACACCTACCACTTTCTTTTAAGACGCTGAGTCTCACTGAGATGGAAGCCTGCAATATTATTTTAATTTGGTAAAAAAGCCAGTAGTCTGCCCGCAGCAGAGACTGGTGAGGCCACCAACACAGACTTTGAAATGCCTCTCAGAACTGAATAGACCATTTCAATAAAATACATTATTGTATCCTCAAACCAGACCCAACTGAGAAGAAAGTCTCAATAAAGCAATACATGACTGATGCAGATGTATACTATAAAGTGGGAAATCTGCAGTCTTTCAAAACCAAAGTGTCTGTGCCAGCATGGCAGATGGCTGGGAGGCACAGAGAAAGTGACATGCATTATAGCCATGCACCACACAGCCTACAGAGCTGGTTTGCAGATGTTAAGGAGAAGGACAGAGGGACACATGTTTCTATGTACTGTTGTAACTACTGTTGTAGTAAACACCACCATCCAAAGGAGAAATAGCATTTTCAAGGTAAAGGATTTGAGTCCTCAGTGAGGTCAAGGCACACACAAAAATCAAACAATAAAAACCTCCACAAATGCAGCTTATGACAGAGCTTAAGTTTTCTTTACTGTGCTCTACTGCTCCTGAAAGGCTGCTCTGTAAAGCACGGCAGCTGGTGCTCCACAAAACCTGAAAATCAAAGCCGAGGGCTATCTACCACCTTCACTTTCCTCCCTCACCTTCAAATGTTCACACATTGATACTGTATTTTTCCTCTCTGAAAAACTCACAGAAAAGCAAAGAGGAAACCTACATCTGATAAAATCTTATTGTTTGGAGTAAGTTCCTTCATCACAACACACATAATTAGCTTTACGCTGGCAAAACATTTAGTGACATGGCAGTCTGAAAAAGGGTGATCCCAGACATATGGAAGTGGTATTTTCAACTGAATATTGTTCTGTTTACCTACCTGGCTTTGGATTATAGGCAGTGATGTCAACTGGCTCTGTAAACTGAACCTAGCTGGACACTGTTGAGTGAAAGGAGCACGCAGCTTCTCAGAGCAGGGAGATCCAGAGAGTTTTTCTACTCTGAAACAGGATGAATTCTAAACTACTAAGTCTAGCTGGACTTGGAAGAGCTCTTCTCTCTTGCACTGTAAATCTGACATGAAATCTTTCTTGCACTATGCTCTTAACTCCACCAAAAGCAAGATCAGGCCTGGCACAATCAGTGCTCTACCACAACACAAATAGGACTTCTCAGAACTTTACGAATTAGCACCTAATCCTTGAATTATCCAAATGTATACATTGTCTTGTCATACCTCCCTTTAAATATTAGATACTAGCAACTTCAACTCATTGAAATGATCGTAACCTACCACGTAACTGACTATTTTTATGCACACAACAAAGTATACTGTACTTTGATGTGTGCGCACATACACCTTGTAGCTACATATGTTTGACCACATCCAAAAACTGTACCATTTAACCATTTTCTTTTCAAAGCTATTTAAACCAACTTCAGTTTAGGTCGTCGCTTATGCTTCTACAGAGTTTCAAGCAATGGCACCAACAAACAGGGTAAAAGTATAACGATTTCAGAGGACAGACACAACTATTTTCACACTGCATTTTTGTTTATATGTTGCATGTAATAGTCACAATAACAGAGTTTGTAGTATTAAATTTAGTCAGAAAAACATTAAAAACAAAAAGAAATTGAGAGCTTCCTTGTTTTCTTAGAGGCTCATTAGCAAAAAGCCTCCCCTCTTAACAGTTACATCCTTAAACTGGAAAAAGAAAGGAAACATCTGCAGGGCTGGTAGCATAACAGCAAAATGTCATGTGATCTTAATTTAGCTAAACTGAAGCTTTTCCTTGTCTCCTTGTTCTGTCACTGCTTGTTAAGAATAGGAAATGCTTTGTCCTCACCTTACAGTCTAATATGGAAACATTAAGAGACAGGAGGGGAAGAAAGCACGCTTCTGCCCCTCAGCACTGAAGCAATGTTTGTTAGAAGAATGTTCTTAGCTGTCTGACAGAAGTGAGGAAGAGTAGTTTGCACAGAGTCAGCAACTGTCAAGGGCTGCATTACACTGCTCCTCTCAGTCTATGGCAATCTTTTAATAGATTCAAGAATGAGAACACCCTGTGACCTGCCCTGCTTCCTACAAGGAACAGGCCCATGTCCCCACCTAAGTACACTACTGCAAAAATAGGAATGAATTTCAACAAAGTTGAAACTCTTTTGCTTTCTAGAATAACATGGACTTTATCAAGCATTCATTGTACCAAACAGTTTCTACTACCACAGTTTCACCAGACTATTATGATACACTTATTTGCACATGAAATTAGTTTTGCAGAAGTCATTACAGAAGACTAAATCACTGCACAGTGTAAAACCAAAACTGCACAGACTCAACAACCATGCACAGTGCAGATTTAACCTTCTGTCAGATCAAACTACATACACATATCCTTCAACTCACACTGTTTTTCTCCACTCCAGCCACAGGGTACTTGGTACAAAGACATTACCAGCTCTACAAGGTACATAGTTCAAGTTGGCCAAACCACCCAACAGACCACCTGCTCTTCCATTGTTTCTTTAACCTCATGGCAAACCTCTGTGCTTGGCCTAGGCTACTCCATGATGCAGCTACAATCAGCTGAAACAGGGCTTCACATTCTCACTCAGCAGTGGGACAGAAATGCACCTTACACATGGTCTCCAATGAATACAAGTATGAGGCTGATCTGCTACTGAAACTACTAAACTTTTCAACATAATTGGAATATGCTTATTCTTGTTTTAAAAACAAGAAAATGAGATAATTCAGAGACTAGCCACACCACCATCACACAGCTGATATGATACAAGCAGTTAAGATCATTCAATCCTGCAGTAGTGCAGCTTTCACAGAATCACAGAATGTTACAGAGTGGAAGAGACCTCAAAAGATCATCTAAGTTCAACCCCCCTGCTGGAGCAGGGTAAGCCTACAGTACTGTCTCAAGGTGTCCTACATGGGGCTTGAACCCATGACCCCAGGAATTCAGAGTCCATGCTCTATCAACTGAGCCAACAACATAAGATTATTTCACGTGCAACAAGCCCAAAGCCAAATGCTTTGGAAGATTTGGGAATTAATCCTCAAGGTCAAAATACAAACTGTCACCCCAAAAACACAGTTACTGCAAGTGACTTGTTATTCCAGAATCTGACTCTTCACAAACAAAAATAAAAAGTTACCTAGACACATAGTTTTAAGAACAAGTTATTTGAGAGCAGAGCCATTCATAACAAGTTTAAACTGAAGGAGTTTAACACAGAGAACATGACTCAAAACACCCTAAAACATGTAAGACAAAAGTTTCAAGATTCTTTACATCTTCACATACTCAGCTTCCTTCCTCCAAAGACATCTCTAAATATACAGCTTGAGTTATTCAGTGTTAAAGCTTTCTAAAATTCAGACTATTAATAACTCCTGCAGGCAAACTCACCACTTCGGCATAATCTTGGTCTCATGTTTCAAGTTTCAACATACTATATAACATGCAAATCAATGCACTACGTTTTAAAAATCTTAAGTTCAGAAACTAAAAAGCCTAGGTTTCGTAAAATAAATGAAAGCATACACATATGCAAAGCCACATGTCCAAACAGACAGATTAAATTATTTCAGAATCTTAAATTTGTGATCTGTTGTGCATATACGAGAGGAAAAGCAGCCTCTTTCAGTTAAGAATTTCATGTACAAAAGACACAACGCACAGGAAGTTGCTTAGAGGACTGTGAAGTCATTAACCTGAAAAAAACAAATAAATCTTTAATCTTCATGCCCGGAGATGAGATATCACTAAGAAGACAGAGGAGAAAGTTGTCCACAGGATTTTCAGTTTAGCTGCAAATCCAGAAGGTTCTGAACTTCGACTTACAACGTGATCGTAAGTGACCTGTGTATTTCCTCACAGTTTGCACTGAGTAGGTCAGAAAGAATGGCTGGTACAGATGACTAAATGCACATTTTTATCTGTCTGGAGCGTGGGGTGGGGAGAGAGAGAGGACATCTATTTTAACACAAATCTGTTTGGTTATTTAGGAACTGCTTGTCCTTGCATGCCTATTACTATGGCTTGAATTGCTCACTGTTGTTGAGTTACATCCCTGTACTGATTACAAAATGTTTCTCCAGCAATGTTATTTCCCACCATTAGTAAAGCCACCAGCTATTTCCTGACAATTTTACACCTTTTACTCTACAAAACTGAAAACACTGCACCCTACACTGCTATTAGGCAAGAGTTTTATCATATTCACTCCCTCCCCCAGGCAGCAGATAAACAAGAGCACAGTAAGATAACACAAATATCACATTTCAAAACCAATATCGGCTGCAAATATCTCAGAAAGAATGCAGCCACCTTTGTTATTTCATCCTCAAAGTGACACACTTGGAAGACTAAAAGGCTTTTTTAATGTTACTGAAGATTCTCTGAAGGAAGGGAAATAGCTGCAGTGCAGCAGCTGCTGCAGTAATGTTGCGTTCTACAGCTTGAAGGCAAATGGGAGCCAGATTTGCACTGCAACATCTCAGACTCATCTACTGCCTCACAGAAAATACAGCCTGCAATAATGCAAGTTAAAAAAACAGCAGACATCTTGACTGATATGTCACAACATACTACTGTCCTTTTCATGTTCATCAATATAGTTTTTGATGAGAAGGTTCCTCCAGGACCCTAACTTTAATGGTTAGACTCACTCGATCAATGAGATTTGTCAATGAAATCTGAACAACTCTTACGTTTAGAGAACTTTGCAGAAGAGCTGGCTCTGACTGAGAATCTCAGTATTTAAGAATACCACTATTAATTTTAGAAATTAGTATACAGCAATAGGAGGGAAAAAACAGAAACTCAATGTTGTTTCACAAAGAACCAGAGAGAACAGCACGAGAAGATCCACTCTGATCCATAACACAAGCCTGTATAGAGCACAGCGATGACACATGCTCTTTGCTGGCCAGACAGCATCCTACACTTAGCTGCCTGTCTACAGTTGGCCATGTAACACTTAAAAGCAAGGTATCCAAGATACAAGAAGAAAAACGCTGACACTGTTATATCATCCATTTTATATCATCTACCAGTAATGCTTTACACCAACTGAAGTCCCACCGCAGCCACAAGGCAAACAGATACACCAAGCACCTCAAGAGTTTACTCTCATGCTGAAGGATGATAAAGGATGCTATTACAAGGACAGAAGGGTAGCTCCTTCTGCATCTTATTTAAGCCCAGTCATTATGTTACCAAGTGAAAATACTGCTTAGCACTCCCATACATTTGTTGGATGCCAAGACTACACCTCCATAAACACAGATTATCAAAGAAAAAACATATTGCCCCAGTTCATTTATTAAGAGATTCTCTTAAAAGGGCAGCATTTATACTTCCTTGTTTACTAAGACCAGACCAAATTAATAATAGGATTAATCATCTATGTCTGGATATGTACAGACAAATCTGCACATCAACCTATTCTCAGTGATCTCCCATGCAATACAAAAACTTTTTACCTGCTCCTCTTCTTCACTAATCTTATATTTGCAAATGGCCAGTAAGCCTCACACACTTGAATCTACAATCTACCTCGTGTCAAACAAGACAGCAGTCACAGACAACATGGGGGAGGAAAAAGCAAGACCCTTTGGTACTTTGCAATAATTCATTTGAAGAGAGACTATTTAAAAGGCAATGAAGTCTCACGAATAAACAGTGAAAGATGGAAAGCCACACACAATTTGTTGTTTATTTTTCTACTCTCAGATTATCACAGAAGGTTTCTGAGTGATTATTTATGGATTGCCATGTGATAGGCATCAATCCCATCCAAGGTTTGGACTAAAAAAATTCATTGATGTCAACAGAACGACACTGATTTTCATTGCCCAGTCATGTGATTTTTAGAAGTTTCTGATTTAGCAGAAAAAACTGCATTTCCTTTGCAAACATCTGAATACACACAATTCCTTGCCGTATCCCAGTGCAAAAGGCAGCTGTCTCCAATCACAGTCATTTCATGCTACACTGTGAAAATACTTTTTGTAAAATCTAAATTATCATGGTAGACAAAAGAAAATACTCCTGCTTATTTCATACTTGTTTGCATCCCACATTGAAAACACAGCTCTGGGAATTGTATGCTGTAGGATGAGCAGTAAAAAGAAATCTTAGAATAAACCTGATTTGAGAAATTATTAACACATACAATTAAGTAGATTTACACTGTCTTCTTGCATACCTATTTCTCATGTCTCTTTAGAAGAAGACTTGTTTTCCTATGAGGTAAGCCTCCAACTCAGCTCTCAGCACAAGCAGCAGTTCATCCCCTAATGTTTTACTGGGGTCAGGATGGATGGAAATTGCAAAGAGCATTACTAACTTCTGCTAATTCAAGGATAACATGAGCCAAACCAAAGCTGAACTTTGATGTTACATTTGAGACAGGGCTATTAGTCTCAGACCTCAGGTCATCCCATCTGTTTTCTCACCAGCAGCCTCCTTGGACTCTGCTAGGTGGAGAATGTAGAGAGCAGCCTGCGTCTCTCATCACCTACTTCTGCCATGGCATTTCAATGCAACAGAGAGAAAGGAGCTGCATAATGAAATTTCAGCTTCATTTCAAAGAAATGTATCTGCAGCGACTTTTTTAAACAGAGACTTCCTAAAAAAAATACTGAACAAAAAGACAAGCATAAACACTTAAAAACAAAAAAACTACTAAACGCAGCAACTGTAAATTCCATTTCATAAAATCTAGCGAGATCAAACTGTTCAGCAACATGACTACCTCAAAGATGCAACTCATTTGAAGCAAACTGACCTAAGGTTTGTTTTTTCTTTCCAGCTTGGGAAGAAACAGTTCTTAGGTTATGTGAACCCTGCTCTGGAATATATTTTTCTGTTGTGTTGGGTGGGGTGGGTGTTTAATTGCAGGGTGGAGGAGCACGAGGGGCAGTGTTGAGGTTTTTTTAAATCTTTCACTTCAATATGCTCTGAAAACAAATCCCCCTTTTCCTTCCACCTAGTTATATTACATTCATTTTAAAACTTCACAGGACTGCCCACATCATCACAAGCCCAGCCTTTTCTTGTTTCTTCTTGATTTCTTTAAAGTATGGGAAACAACTGTCATACCAAGTTTGACTATGCAGGTGAATTCTTACATACATGCAATCAAACTAGATCAAAAATAGTAACAGAGTTAAGCAGTTGCACATAAATATCAGAAGGAACTTCTTCCCAGTGAGGGTGACAGAGCACTGGAACAGGCTGCCCAGGGGAGCTGTGGAGTCTCCTTCACTGGAGATGTTTAAGACCCACCTGGATGTGTTCCTGTGTGACTTGGTCTAGGTGATCCTGCTGTGGCAGGGGGATTGGACTCTATGACCTTCTGAGGTCCCTTCCAATCCCTAAACACTCTATGATTCTATAGTCTGAGAAAATTAAGACTCTAAAAAAATGCCTAGATTTTGTCTGTTTGCATTCAACAGAACAGACTTCCTTAACCTACAACATGGAGTGAAAAAAGCTAGACACTTGTGAATCAGCTTTTGCATGACTTCAACAAAACTACAACAGAAAACATAACATCACCACCACACAGCAATGTATTTTTCTGATTAAGAAGTTTCCACGCAGACATGACATACAGGTGTTGTTTCATAAACGGCGTATTGCTTCAAAGGACTCGTACGCATGGTGAGACCATTTCTGAATCACCTGCCTCTAGCCACTGTACTGAAACTGCAACTTGGCAGGAAGTGCTTACCTTCCCCTTGCACCACATGAAAAGAAAGCTAATGAGAAATACAGGTAACATCTAGAGTAACTTAAGCAGTATTATACCTGCACAGACAACTTCAAATCCTTTGGTAAGTGGATGCTATTTTTTAGTTTTAATTCAAAACCCAGTCAGATTTTCATGGTTTTTCTTTCTTCCAGTTCTGCAGTAAGTCAGTTAATCAGACATAAATCTGCCCATATTAACAACTTTGTAACAAGCTGGGGAAATGTATTTTACCCCGAATGGTAAAAAAAAATTAAATGTCACAATCTCCCATCACACAATATTTCAAAATACTATTCATGATCAGGTATTTTGAAATAGCCAAGATGTCTGTGTTTTGAAGTAGGAAAAAAAAATTAGCTTTCTAATTTTAAACAGCACAGTTTATCTTGGCATATCTCCCCCCTTCATATGAGATTTTGTGCAATTCATCAAGTAAAACCTCTCAGAGTCTAAATCTGGGATAATGATGTAAGGTATTCAAAGTGTTAAAAAAGCAGTAACAAAAGTCAAAGCATGCTTTGTATACTCACATAAAGAAAACTCCTCAGTAATTGGCAATATTTCTAATAGCTCAATATTGCTAATAAGAAGACTGGGGGTGGGGAGAACACCAGAGATTTTTTTTTTTCCCTAAACTATATAACTATATTTTTAAAAAGTAAGAATAAGCAAACAACAAACCTGACCACTCCACGCACAATACAGGTTACATATGAAATTCCATCTGTGATTGATCACGCAGTCCAAAATCCTGAACTGGGCCATGTCTTGCTCTAGCGCAGACTGCTGCTGCTGTGCTCTGACTCAGCTTTTGTCCCAGGGATGCTCGAGGATATGAAAGCTATGCAGCAATGACATTCAGGAACAAGGACCTTCCTTCCTGTTCAGTCTCCCTTCCTAACCCACTCATATGTCAAGTCAACAAGATAAACTGACAGAACTATGCAACACTCCACAAAATAATTCTTCCAGAGCTGCCAAATTTTGCATTCTTATGGAAAAAAAAAAAAAGGAAATAACACACTAAGAAATCTCACTAAAGCGAGCAAGCAGAGATGTGTTCTCAAACTGCACTTCGGCTTTTTTTTTCTCTCTGAAATCAGTCCGAGTATCAACAATTTAGCGAAATCGTATCATATGATCTTAAACTTGCACGTACGTAACACCTTCTGTGTTTTCATGGGATCCAAAGCCCATAGCTGAGCTTCTAATTTAAACACAGGGCCATACAAGCAGTATTGAAAGGTCAGAACTTCAGATTTCAGTAACATTCCATGGGTTCATCTACTTTGGGTACTCAAAGGGCAGACTCTCCTTCACACTATCAGTATACTGTTCCCATTGCACAGAATTGCCCTCAGCCTTCAATCATGCTAGATGACAGCCCTATTGGTAGGAAAATGGAAGATGCAACATCAGAGTGATCCTGAGAAACTGCAAAAAAAGAAACAACCAAAGTTTTCTTGTATGCCTTTCTTTTTTTCAGTCTGCAAACAACTGCAGCATTTCAGCATGCACCTCATCTCCTGTGTCCTGGCTGCCTACTCGTTTCCACAGAAACAGACTATTAGACTAGTCACAGAAACAACTTACAACAATCTGAGTTTAGACACAATTCACTAAGAAATGCTTCAGAAACAGACAGACGAGGCTTTTCTCACCAGCTGTAGCTCAAAATAATCTAGAACTATCATGTTTTAGTTGTTCGAAGTGTGTTTGATATCAAGCATCTCTCTACTTGTGGAAGAAGGAACACAACCCTTCTGACTTGAAGTCAAGGAACCGTCAGACACAGGCCAGGTCCAGAAAACAGACTTTGGGATTCCTCTATTCCCAGGCTCAAATGCTCCTTCAGTAAAAGCAGGATAACACAGGCAATGAGATGCACACGAGAATACTTTTGTTCATATCAGCACTCACGCTCTGCCACAGGGAAGAACGTCTCTTAAGACAGACTTGAGAGACTTTTCTATCTTGAGAAAGCACAAGGAATGAATGGCAACAGGGACAGGTGGACAATTCACCCCTTGCTTCAGTAACAGCCAAACTGAAAAGTACTCACACGTGAAAGACACTCTGTGCTATAAAAGCACCCTGAAAATAAAACAAATTTGTACATGAGGGTCAAACAAATGGACAAATCTAACTTTGAAACAGTTATACAAGTGAGGCCACATTTGTTTCAACCCGCTCAAACAAAAAATCTTGTTCTAATCTATCATCCCAAGGACCCTGGGAATTAATGCCAGGGTCCAAGCTAACCTCTTCCCTTCTCACTCTTCCATTCTCACCAACACAAACAGTCTGCAAACTTCTAAGACAGTTTTGTACATTCAGTCTGTTCCAGTTCATTTTGAGATGCACAGGGCAGAGATTCTGTGTTATCCTTACAATACTTAAGTATATAAAAGAGCAAACAGCACATAACAAATGTGGTGTCATAAAAAACAGTTTAAGGGGAGGATTAAAGAGCTTGAGACACTAAAACCATAAAAACTCTTCATACAAGTTACAGTCTACACTGAAGCAGCCTGTGCTGACAAGGGGCTACAAGCAATGTCCTGCTTAGCAACTATTACTAGGTGGAACAGATACACTTAATCACAACAGACATTAGAATTATCCAAGCTTGAGAAATCTTGGAGAAGGAAAATGTTTAGGGAGGTTTTATTAAGCAGGGAGTTACTGCAGAGATGCTGGAGCAGAATGTGATAGCGAAGTCTCCAGGTCAGGAATGCTGAAAACAAGGAAGGACCTGGCACCCAGTGGGGCAGGCAGCAAGAATGCTGGCAGAGCATGTGGGGCAGTCCACACATGGTGGAAAAGTTGCCTGCCACACATTAGCTGCAACCGTGGAAAAATGCTGTCATCAGCTAAATAAGGTGGAGGGAAGAAGGGAAAGGCAATCTGGAAAAATAAGAAAAAAATACTCTTCTGTACTGAAATCATCATTAACAAGCTTATTCTTAACCAATATTTTAGTACAGTATTGCAACAAATTGTTCTACTATCAATTATTGAATTTAAGATCCATAAATTATTACTCCGTATTTATCACTACAAAGTATTCAAACTCCTAAGTAGGTATGCAATACAGTGTGTTAGTCTCCTACTTTAGAGTAGGATATAAAAACAGAAGTCAGGGAAACCTCAGAACTGAATCTGTGCAACTCTTCCCATAAAATCAGCAACCATGATCAACATGTTACTGTTTTGCATTAATTTTCAAGTCCGTCTCTCAGAAATTCCAACCCAAAATTTGCTTTGTTCCCCCTACAACCTGTCCAGTACTTAGATGCCACTGCAATTCATGTACAAGTGTCTATAATACTGCAGATAAAAATACATCCCTCAGGGGTCCATACTGGGATAAGTGCTGTTTAATATCTTTATCAATGACATAGAAGGATCAAATGCACCCTCAGTAAATTTACAGAGTGGTGCAAGCTGAGTGGTGCAGTTGACACAGCTAAGGGATGGGCTGCCAGCTGGAGAAACTCGGACAAGCAAGCTTCATGAACCTCACAAAGTTGAAGAACAAGGCCAAGTGCAAGGTCCTGCACCTGGGTCAGGGAAATCTTTGGTATCAATACAGGCAGAGGAATTACGTGATTGAGAGCAGACCTGTGGAGAAGGACTCAGGGTGCTAATGGTTGAAAAGTTGGACATTAGCTGGCAATGTGCACTAGCAGCCCGAAAGGCCAACTGTATCTTGGGTTGCATCAAAGCACAGCCAGAAGGTCGGGAGAGGTGATTCTTCCCCTCTACCCTGCTTTGGTGAGACTCCACCTGGAGTACTGAGTCCATCTCTGGAGCTCTCAGCACATGGCATTAATGTGTTCAAGAGGAGACCACAAAAATAATCAGAGGGCTGGAAACACCTCTCTTTGCAGAGATCTTACTGCAGCCTTTCAGTACGTAAAGGTGCCTACCAGAAAGACGGAGACAATCTTTTTAACAGGGCCTGTTGTGGTAGGACAACGAGTGACAGTACTAATCTAAAAGAGGGTAGATCTAGACTAAACATAAGGAATAAGTTTTTTACAATGAGGGTGGTGAAACACTGACACAGGTTGCCCAAAGAGGTGCTAGATGTCCCAAACCTGGGAGCATTCAAGGACAGGCTAGATGGGGCCTTGACCAACCTTATCTAATGGAAGGTATCCCTGCTTACTACACAGGGGACCTGGGACTAGATGACTTTTGAAGATTCCTTCCAATACAAAACATCCTGTGATTCTATGATACAGAGCAGTGGGACATTTTCAGAAACAGCCAGTACTGTCCTGACAACTGCCACCAAAAATCAGTATAACAATGCTTGTAAATTGCAGTAGGCATAAAATTTGGTGAAGATCAAAGTTTCTGCAAGCTTGGGTCTTTCCTGAAGCCCCTCACATAAAAGGAGTGGCTTGGAAACCGCTGTGAGAGCAGAACCTTCAACAGGAAGTTGCCGCTGCGCTCAAAATTTTCCTTTATCTGCGTACTTGTAAGTTGGGTCTGTCGTTAGTGAAAACTGTTCCTCATTATCTTAAAGTAGACTGACAATTACTTGCTACTCTGAGGTAACTAAACTAAGAACAAGTCATACATCTAACTTCCTCAACTGATTATTTCTCACAATCTGTTAGTCTTGTGTGCAAACTCTGGAAGGTTAAAAAAGACTAATACTAGAGAAGAGGCAAGATTTCCCCCAAACTATGCCCCTCAAGTATCTACACTTCTATCTAAATACTGCAGTGAACTTTCCAAGGCAGAAAACACAGTTCACACTCACAGAAAGGAAGGGATTCCATTTCCTAGCACTCCGGATACTTTTTGTACATAAACAAGTATGTAAGCTGTACACAAGGATGAAAAATGCATCGTCAGCACACACTGAAAATGCTGTTCAGAGGTTGAAGCCTTTTAGAAGACCTCTCAATCCGCTTTCTTACCATTAACCAGAGCTGTACACAGGGATTACTTAAAAAGAATTTCAAAAGCAACTGAAATACATTTGAGAGTCTACCAGTAAGGTGTAGGCTGATAATGAGGATGGCAAACCTCCAAAGGAAATCAGGCTTGTTTTAGTAAATGAAATTGAGAAGTGCACAAGAGTAAAAAGGAAAATAACGTCTAAAAAATGAGTATTTCCATTGCTCACTTGTAAGACTGACAATGAGAAAAGTTCCTACAAGACAGCTCAAGTGCCGGAAGAGGCTGAAGTATGATTTCCATTCTGAATTCTCTCTTATCATTAAACTTGTTACAAAAAGCTATGAACATTAAACAAGGAAAGAGAAAACTAAATATGTAACCCATCCTTCTCCATATTAAAAATGTGTATAATTTCCTTCCCCCTATACCAACTTCTTTTTAAGATGCGGTACAGTCCATACAACTACAAACAAAGATACTCTTAGGTGAAAAAATGCAATAGTAGAGCAACTAGTACAGTACCATTTCAGACCGTTCAACACATTCACAGAATCACTCTGGTTGGAAAAGACCCCTGGGATCACCGACTCCAACCATCTTTCATACCAGCCTGCTACAACTCTTACAGTAGTCTAAGTGTCAGGAAACCAAGGAACCACACAAGCCTTAACACTCTTCCATCAGAAATTATGAACAAAAGAAAATAACCAAGATTAGCATAACTGTCTTTTTTCTTCTGCATAGACGCCACGTGTATTCTTAATCAATATACAAGTTCACTACATTAATCAAACAATGTCTTTTTCAATCAATGTCCTAAACAAATTCACATTTAAATCATACAAAGAGAGTTGTTTCAGTTTAAAAGTCTTAAGTGGACTGGGGCTCTCTAATTCTTCAAAAATCCTCTCATATCCACTCTCAGAATTCTTTCCTGTCACCCTGTCTGCCTGTTGACAGTGAGGGTGACAGACCACTGGAACAGGCTGCCCAGGGGATTCATCGAGTCTCCTTCTCTGGAGACATTTAAGACCAGCCTGGATGTGTTCCCGTGTGACTTGGTCTAGGTGATCCTGCTATGTCAGGGGGATTAGACTAGATGATCTTTCGAGGTCCCTTCCAGTCCATAATGATTCTATGGGTCTGCCAAGAGTTAGTTAAAGTCATTACATAGTAAAAATCTTATCTTCTTTTGAGCTAGCAGTTCATCAGCTAAGCTGAAGTACTTCACTCATACTTGGATTTTAGTCTTGGTCGCTTTCAGTGGACTAGTTGGGCATTTCCTTACTCTAATCTACTTCTGTTTAGAAAGTGATACAAGGTCCATTTAATAATGAGAATTGACTTTTTACTGACTAGCTATAGCTAAGTATCACTTTGACATTATTCCACAAAAATTAATATACTGGATTAAAAACAGCATGAGTCCCCAAACTGAACTTCAGAAAGCCAGCCGGCAATCTTCAGAAACTGGAAGCAAGCTTCTGCCTGGGTTTACGAAATACACGGCTAAATTTAATGGGATCTAAGTTTCCAAGTAAGACAATACAATTTACTAAGACAGACATACAAGGTACATGTGCTCTTACGCAAATTATATTTCTGTGATACCATTAAACACTCCTATTAATCTATACAGTGTTAATGAGGTCAAACCCATGAGCTATTACCACTACTAACTGCAACTCAACATCTGACTAGCTCGTTTGCTTTCCACCTGAAAGTTCCTGCATGACAAAAAGACAGTACAGTATGCTCCTTTGGAAATTCCTGTCAGACCCAGTGTCTCCGTGACTGTATCAGATGTCAGTGCTGTCTTACGTTCACTTATCCTTTGTTTTTATGAGTCAACAGAGGATGAAAAAGCAAAGCAAAAAAATCTTCAAAGTCAGTGTATTTGTCAAATGCATTTTAGATGACAGCAGTACTATTTACCTGGTTATTTCCCATCATTCTCACTCAATGAAAGCACTCGACCTAATTAGAACTTTCACTCTGGGGTAATTTTTTCATGTCCACTCAAAACATGAACAGAATACTACAGTGTTTATTGCTGCCATGATGTGCCACCACCACTGAATGTGTCCTCACAAAACAACTCCTCTAAGCTTCACTGGTATTTATGTCTCCCTTTCAAGTGAATCTCTAAAAGACATAATGTATACAGCAGTAATGATGAATCTACGATCAAGTTAAGAGAGCAGGGAGTAGCACGGTGCACACTTTGTTGTTATGCAAACGCTACAGAGAAAGGTGGCACTTGGAAGCACCAACAAACACTGAATTATTCACTGCAGTTTGAAGCCTAATTCTTGCGAAGTATGAGTGAGAATTGTGGAGTTTCCTTTCCTGGATATATTGAAATCATACCTGAACACAAATCATGCGCAACCTGCTCTAGGTGAACCTGTGCTAGCAGTAGGGCTGGATGAAACCATGTCTAGAGGTCTTTTCCAATCCTCAACATTCTCTGATTACAGCAGCACACCTATGTTCAAGTATATTTTAAAACCATTATTTTAAAAATTATGCTTCTTTTTATATGGGCAATATATAAAAAGAGGGCTCACCTGTCTTAGGAGAGCAGGCTGAGAGAGCGGGGGTTGGTCAGCCTGAAGACAAAAAGATTCCAGGGGAACCTTACTGCAATTTTCTGATGCCTGAAAAGGGCCTATAAGAAGACTGTTCACAAGGGCATGGACTACAGGACAAGGGGTAAGGATTTTAATCTAGAAAAATGTAGATTTAGGCTGGCCACTAAGAAACAGTTCTTTCATAGGAGAGTGGAGGATTACTGGAACAAGCTGCCTAGAGAGGTGGTAGAGGCCTCATCCCTGGGGACACTCAAGGTCAGGCTTGACAGGGCTCTGAGCAATCTGCTCTAGAGATGTCCCTGTTTGTTGTAACAGCGTTGGACTAGACAACCTTTGGAAGTCCCTTACAACCCAATACATTCTATGATTCTCTAAGTACATCACTGTCTGGAAACCTACAGCCCACCAAGAAGAAAACAAGTCATTCATTAGCATGATTTCTCCTGTAGATGTATAGACGGGTTAGATAGATTCTAAGACATTAGACAACTAATAGCAACATTCTTCACATCTGTGCTTCCTTCTACCAGTCTTTTTTAAGGGGATAAACTAAGTATAGTAGCTAACATACGGTACCAAGGAAAGCCACTATGGGTTAGATTTTCAAACCTGTCAAGTGTTTGACATGATTATAGCCAATGTAATGCAGTACAGAGAATTCTTATCACAGTCTAAGTACAGAACCCAGCACAGGCACAAGTATCACCACTTGCCACTCCTAAGAAGAGTTAAAAGCAGCTTGTTAACTAATACAGTTTGCTGACTACCACCTCTAGTTTTAGCTGCAGACTGTCCCCAAATTTTAAAGTCGCACGTTAGTAGAGACTACTTGAAAATATGTTAATGGAATTTTTCAATGCAAACCCCTTCAGATAAAGCTGAGACATCTCAAAGAAATAAAATAATAAACAAGCATCCTATAAGCTTGCTGTGCTTACATGTATACAGCTTCTCTATGCTTTGTTTTTGGAGTTTCAAACTCTAGTTTTCACTTCTAAAACAAAAGTTCAGAGATTAAGCTCTATAGACTCTACCTAAGTAATCTCTCCAGGCAATTTAGACAATTGGAAGAAATTCAAAAATACAGTTTTTTTCCTCCAGTTTCTTCATCATTTTTTCCACATAGACCAAGCCCAGTTTTGCCATGTTATCAGTCATCTAACATATTCTGAAACTAACTTTAATCACTTCCAGTATTTTTTGTTGTATAAAATATGTGCACTTAATCAAAACTCTTCCCCGTCATTGTGCAAGTTTCCGTCCTTTCACTAAAGCCTTCATTCATCCAAATGTGGATTGACTTGGAAGAAAATATGCTTTAAAAGATGTTAACATATTTTCCACCGAGCTCTGGAATTCTAAGAAGGCTGACGGTCTATTTTAGAAACAAATTAAACATATCAAGTTGCTACATCAGTAGCAGAACTGACTTTGGTCTCATACATCTTGTATCTCCCCCTCATCTTCTTTTCTCCCATCAGATGCTCTCTAAAGGAAAGAATGAGTTTTTTGGCTAGACAGCACTCACATATGTGCTGTCTATCAGAGCTCTCTCATCTCACCTTCAGTGTGAAACCTGGACTTCTCTTCAATCTAGGTAAAGAGTGGCTGCAAACAAGCATTTCACTATTCCTGAGACCTTTCTCCTGCCTTGAAACTTGACCACAACTTGCCAATATGCTCAGGAGCAACCAAAGAGTACTAGCAGACTGAATGGCATGCACAAAAGAAACTAGATCAAGAAATTTGACTTCTTTACATCACTTTCTCCTTACCATAGTTTTACATGGAAAACACAGGCATCTCATCTTCAACTACACTGCCTTCCATTCTTTCAGCCTGCAGCTATCACTGCACAAGTTACATTCCACCGCTTGTTTTTTTTTGAACAACAAACCAATTCTCTACTCCATTCATACTTTTTCCATAATCCCACAGTAATATTGCTCTCAAATTGTCTTAAAGAAATTCTAAGATTGTTATCTTCTCATCAGAAAAAAAACCAAACAAACTTGCAGAACCACAAGCTAGTGTTTTTACTGCATTTCCATTCCATAATGCTCATGCAAACTCTTTAAGGGAAAAAAAAAGCAGCACAGAAACTGAAAATTATTAAATCAGAAAAGTACCTACAGGCAAATTCTTGTAAAAAAATTACATGAGAAAAGATGAAACAATCAGCTACTTCTTTTCTTACCAACACTCATTTTCCAATAGAGTAAATTTTACTTTTTACATTTTCTACATGCCTATAAAGAAGAACAATATAAATGAAGAAAACACACTATTCTAAAGAGTAGGAGCTCAAACTCTCAAAACTAAGGCACACCAAAGGCAGCGCTGCAATTCCCTTCATGGGGTACGGCTTCTGCAGCA
The DNA here is from genome assembly GCA_013400115.1 of Rhinopomastus cyanomelas. Lineage (NCBI taxonomy): Eukaryota > Metazoa > Chordata > Aves > Bucerotiformes > Rhinopomastidae > Rhinopomastus > Rhinopomastus cyanomelas. The sequence goes on from VXBP01009631.1 coordinate 37,691, forward strand.
GCATTTATAATGGTGAGGAGCTCAGCTTCCTATCTCAGCAATGGGCAGATCACAGGATCACAGAATATCTTTGGTTGGAAGAGACCTTTAAGATCATCAAGTTCAACCTCTGACTCAGCCCTACCAGGTCATCCCTAAACCACGTCCCCTAAGTGTTATGTTCATATGCTTTTTCAGTACTTCCAGGGATCGTGACTCCACCACTGTCCTGGGCAGTGTATTCTAATGTTTGATAACACCTTCCGTGAAGAAGTTCTTCCTAACATCCTCCCCTGGCACAGCCTGCAAACACTTCCTCTTGATCCTATTACCTGCCACGAGGAAGAGGAAGCTGTCCTCCTCCTCGCTCCAATCTCCTTTCAGATAACTGTAGACAGCAGTAAGGTACCCCCTCAGCCTCTTTTTCTCCTGCCTAAACAAACTCAGTTACTTCAGCCACTCCTCACAGGAGTTGTGCTCCAGACTCTTCACAAGCCTCACTGCCCTTCTCGGGACATGATCTGGCACTTAGATCTATGTCATAAGGACCCAGTAAGAAAATCCAAAACAGAAAATACAGACCAGGCAGATACTAAAAGCAGGAGCATATTATGGTAAGGAAAAGATTATATCCAAAATCCCAGTTTTCTAGAGTTCAGACAACTGGATGTATTTTAAACAGAATGTGAAAAGCACTATGTAAAATTAAGCACTACTGTAATGTGTGTCTAAATGATCAAAAGCACTGCAACCAGATGCCTGAATTTGTCCATGTGTAATAGGTAATTACTTGTGGCATGAAAGACTTGACAGGATACATAATTTTTTCACACACTGAAATTCAAAACCTATTTATTTCTTAACCACAGGATAAAAATCTCATGACAGCACCAAACAGTATGCAAAATACTACTGCAGCACTGGTAAAGACCTGTTTTTCCTAGAAGCACTGCCCCATTACATTTACAGAGGAAGTCAACAGCTTCACCCTCTGGCCTCAAAATTTCAATTACCCTGTGAACACAGTAATTTTTAGTGGTTACCACTAAAAGGAAATAAACTGATTGCAAAAAACCACAGACTCAACATATGTAGTTCCGCTGGGATGGTATCTAAGTAGATCTTAGTAATAATATGTCGCTTAGAGTTATACTTCTATACCTCACTATGCTGATGCCAGAATTCATACTTGAAAACCTCCTGAAGTCAGTACATCCTCTGAAAGTTCAGACAAACAAAATGCCATACTTTCCCTCAACACAGGAATGGTCAAACTAGGCTGCACAATCTTAAAACACATTTGCTCACATCAGCATTTATCAGCATTGAAACAATGTCTCATATATCAGTTTCCCTTTCTAAATGATCTCTTATGTCTGCATGAAAAGCCTACACTACTTACTTCTAGAAATAAGGAAACCAGTTTCTGAGTCGTAGCCATCTTTGTTCAACTCATAAAGTTAAAGAAATAAAATGCCTCATCTGAAACCAATTCTAGAAACAAGGACTTACTCTGTTACAGTCAGTCGGGACTCAAGATATACTCCCTTAACTTCTAACTCAATGTAATACATTTTTGTAACATCTTTCTACAAAGGAGAAAACTGTGTAAAAATCTGGGTTTTAGCTTAAAAGTATTTCAGGGTGCTATTGTGATGAGGGGGTATAAGCAGAACCACACCAAAACTCTGGCCAATAGGCTTCCATTCCCTCAAGGTAAAAGCTATTCACAAGACCAAGTGTAAGGTCCTGCATCGGGGTCGAGGCAATCTCAAGCACAAATACAGGCTGGGCAGTGACTGGCTGGAGAGTAGCCCTGAGGAGGGGGACTTGGGGGTGCTCATGGACAAAAAGTTCAGCATGAGCCAGCAGTGTGCGCTTGCAGCCCAGAAGGCAAACTGGATCCTGGGCTGCATCAGGAGAAGTGTGGCCAGCAGGTCAAAGGAGGAGATTCTCCCCCTCTACTCCGCTCTGGTNTGCTGTGGCAGGATTGGACTAGATGATCTTCTGAGGTCCCTTCCAATCCCTAGTGATTCTATGATTCCATAAGCCTATCTCCAACTCTGCACATAAATGTGCACATAGATTTAACAATATTTCAAAACCAGCAGTAGCATCAATTGAGGTAATCTCATTAATGTATGAAAGACAATCATGTGGCACGGTGGTCTAAATCGTATCTCCACCATTACCATCAAGATTTATCACACTCAAAATCTACTGATCTCAGACTCATCTTTCCTACTCCTTATTATTGAGAATACTTTGACAGAAAACAACAATTTGCACTGAAGAATTTAAGCACACTGAGTTTAAAAAGGGTTTCCAAGGACTTACATTGAAATACTAGAGTTTCTAGAATACCCCAACATAAGAGTAAGTTATCCTAAGCAGATCCGTACCTCCGCTTCACCCGAGCAATGACCCTGCAAAAAGCTAGTTAATACAAGAGCCGCACTAACAAGGTAATTCTCAACTTCCTAAGAAAGTTCCTGTAAAGTTAAATGATAAACAGGAACCATAGATGCAACCTAATCATCACTCCAGTGTCAAAAGTCATGATGCATTATGAAAAATCATGTCCTCTTCAGTCATCACACTGAAGTTCTCAAGACAAACTTAAGACCAACATGAATCGTGTTATTTTTTTCTTATCCCTGAAACACCTTCATCTCTAGAATAGACACCACCTCCACTAGACCAAAATAGCACAACTCTGCTGTACTTTGTATTATACCAAAAATTTATCTTCCTGATGTACTATGCAGGTAAGCCTCAAAAAAGCAAAACACCCCCAAAAAACCTATGACAGCATGAGAAATCAATGTTCTGCAGTGAATCGAATTCCATCTTCCCTTTTTTTTTTAAGTGTCTCCACCAGCTCAGACAGGCATCCTTTTCCTGGCATGACTATATTACGTTATACATCTTGTTTTTATTAGAAAGCATAGGCCAATTTATTTTTTTTCAGTGTAACAAACCAGAAATTTATTTAGAGAAAGAACACCATCACTGGGAACAACTGAGAATGACTTTGTCCTGTGAAGTCCTGAAAGTCTCCAAAGACGAAGCATCCAGGACCTTATGCACATGTTGTAAACGCTAAGTATGACCAACTATATTTCTGTATTACACAAGTATAGCAACAATCACACAACCAGCACTACTCTTAGTAGTTCAAAGTGTTAATTTTTTCTTTATTTAATTGCTTGAACTATCCCCTCCCTCCAGAGGTGCAAAACAGAACATAAATTTCACAGCCCTTCTCAATTCTTACCCATTAGAAGTCTTTGCCAAGCACTGATTTCAGGCTGCACGGTAGAAGTAACTGGTAACGGACAAAGGCATCCAAAAAAACTCAAGAACATTAATGATCAAATCTATGTTTGTCACTTTAAAAGTTCTCCCTCTGTACTAAATACAAAACACAAAGTGTTACAAATAACAGGCTCCCCTTCTGCAAAAGCTGCATAGAGTTATGGGTCAAATACTTTATTATTTTCTTAACTGAGAAGTTCAGGACGACACTGCAAAACAAAGTAAGGGTGAGTTTTTTTTTTTTTACAGGCTCCTAGCAAATATTAAATAAATTCATTAGCCCTCAAAATCTCAAAGAAACTCCTGATAATGAAAGACTTTATCAAACAACTTCAGACAGGAATCGAGGAGCAAAACACCCAGGAAACAACTCATAAAACCACCTGAACCAATATTACACAGCAAACTAAATAGCTGGTCACTCATCGTCACATTTTCTGTCTATGAGAGAACACACCAAACAAGGTGGTTTCCAAAAGTTCTACACAGTCTATGAGACAAATATTCAAAGCCTTAAAGCAAAACATAAGAAATACAAACAATTTTAACAAGCATGTCCTAAATCAATCATGATCACTGACTCCTGTCAGTGCTTGGGCAGTACTAATATTACAGCCAAAAAAATCTCACAAGATATGGAAAACACCAACATTCAAAAAGAAATTTAAGCTGAAATTATAGGATAAAGAAAAAAAATCAAAACAACTAACACATCACAAGAAACCAAGAAATAAGCAGGAGGTTTATTGGCAGAAGACTACAGGCTGACTATCTAACAAGCAGCAAGTCACAAGAAGTAAATCAGAGCTGTTTATACATCAGCAAAAAGTCTGGATTGTACCACCACAAGCTTTTAGTCAACAGCAGGTCTTGATCCCTAGCAGAAAAAGTCATTTAGAGTCACATTAAGTTCACAGTGTATCTGAAGAATGTCTTTCCTAGTCTTGTTCCAAGTGTGAGTACACACACTGTGACCTATCAATCATGGAACTACTATGCACATGCTAAGCTCTTCATTACATAAGTGACAGCAATAGGACTGTGCAAAAATATCTGGTGCTACAGCAGTGATTCGTTTCTCTTCCATTTTTTTACAATGTCCTGTAAAAAGAGAATGTATTTTCTGACCTTGCCTTCCAAGTGAGAAATCATGTTTTAAGAAGTCACCACACTGCAACTTAAACACACAAGGTATCTGCACAACATACCATACATCAAAATATGAGATCACAGCACTAACAGGCAGCAAGACATGAAGACAACAAAATTTACCAAATTATCTTCAACAATATCTTGAATATGCAACAGACAAAACAGTAACTAAAAGCTACTTAACAAGAATGCAAGCTGTTCTCTCAGTTTGATTTAGCAGTCGTGCAGCAAACATCTTCACTAGTTTTCTTCCAAATTTTATATCCTAGCACGTGACTTTTGTTGTATGATGAAACAGACTCATCTTCTAATGAAATTTTCTCTTTTCTGCCTTTAATTCTGCTATACAAGTTCCTGGCCAACAGGGCCAAACAGCCTAGGGGGCAGCTCCTATTTTATCTTAAACAGCAATTTAGAAAGTGTTCACAAAAAGGCATGTGATTAAAATACTAATGTCTTAAAAATTTTATTATCATTATAAGAAGACGCAGGCAATCCAGTAGGTTTCTGGAATGTGCTGACAGCTCTGTTCCCAACACAGACGACTGAGGATCTAAAAAGGAAGAGGCCATCTGCTGGACTCCAGAGACAACAAAGAACTCCTGGGGCTGTGAAGTTCAGGGGCAACCTTGGCTACAGTGACCATAAACAGAGGAATTTGGGATCCTGAGAGAAGGGAACAGAGGCAAGCAGTCACACCACAGCCCTGGACTTCAAAACCAAACTGTTCAGGGATCAGCTTGGAAGACTGTCCACAGGAGATTGTCCTGGAGAGGAGTCCAGGAAAACTGGCTGAGTTTCATTATCAACTCCAGGCTCAAGAATGGTCCATATCAGTGTGCTGAAAATGAAACAAAGACAGCAGAAGGCCTGTACAGCTAAACTTCTCACTGAACTCAAATGTAAAAAAAAGAAGCGTACAGGGACTCCAAACAACATCCAAGTGACACAGGAAGAATACACATAATCTGAGCATACAGTGATGGGATCAGGAAAGGCAAAGCCCACCTGGACTTCAGTCTCAGAATGAAGGGCAACATGGGTGGCTTCCAAACACACAAAGTACAAGGTTGATTCATGAAGATGAAAACATACTTCATCAACCTCAGCCATTTGTTAGGATTTTGTGGCTTGATTGATTAGAGAAGAGCAGTAGGCGTTGTTTTTCAAGACAGCTTTTGACACTGTCTCCCATAACATCATTATGGACAAGCTGATAAAGTAAGTTGTCCATTATCTAATCCACACTCGATTGGAAACTGGCTGAATTGCCAGGCTGAAAGGGTTATGACGAACATCAAGAGGTCCACCTGGAGACTAACCACTGGTGGTGTGCCCCTGCGATCAATACCAGGGACAAGACTAACCTCTTCACTGATGACCTTAAAAAATGGGTACCCCCTCCCCATCAGCAACCCTGCAGATGATACACTAGCTATTCCTCCCAGTTTTGTACTACATGAGTGTACCACCATTCAGGCAGATGTTGACAAGCTGGAGAAACAGACTGATACCTCTTGTAACTCAAAAGGAAATGTCAAGTCCTGCACCTGAAGAGAAATAAATAGGCTTCGGGCCAACCAACCCCAAGGCAGTTTTACATGAAGGGCCTTAGTGTTCCTATATGGCCAACAGCTGGGTGAACGTGATCCACCAATGTCCTTGCCTTGCAGCAAAGAAAGCCAACAACCTGCTGGCCTCCATTAAGTCAAGTACAGCCACCATGTTGAAGAATTGCACCTTTTCCTCCTACTCAGCACTGATGAGATCCCATCTGGAGTGACGCATTCAGTTCTTGGGTCCTTAGCGTAGGACAGACATGGGCACAACCAAAGCAAAACCAGTGACAGGTCACAAAAATGCTTAAAGGACTGGAGCATGTTTCACACAAGGGAAGTCAAGAGCTGTGACTGTGCCAAAAATTAAATAAGCAGCAAGGTACAAACTGAAACAGACTAAATTCCATTTGAAAATTATACTCTCCCCTAAAAACCTCTTACTAGAGGTATGAGCAAACACTGGAACAGATTGCCAAGAGGAGCTACTAAGCCTCCATCCTTGAAGTCAAAACCAGGCTGGATAGAGTCCTACACAGCCTGCTCCAACTGGCTGAACAACCTCCAGAAGTGCCTTCCAACCTCAGTGATTCACTAATTCTGTGAAAACAGCTTTTAACTCCATGCCTTATTCTCCACGGTGAGAATGCATCAAGTAGCACCTACACTCCATGGCTTGCTAAGGAAGGACACTCAAACATTTTTTTTTTAAATTCTTTCTGTATTTCCTGTAAAGAGACAAGCATTCTTCCCCCTCTAAATTTGCCTTAGAGGAGTTGCAGAAGCATATCAAATTTTCATTTCTGAAACAAACATATCTACTTCCACCATATGTTCAGTTAATCACATAACATTATGGATTGGAAGGAACCTCAAAAGATCAGCTAGTCCAGTCCACCTGCAGGATCGTCTAGATCAACTCACACAGGAACATATCCAGGCAGGTTTTAAGTGTCTCCAGAGAAGGAAACTCCATAAGCCCCCTGGGCAACCCCTTCCACTGCTCTGTCACCCTCACTGTGAAGAAGTTCCTTCTCAGGTTGATGTGGAACCATCTATGTTCCAGCTTACAACCATTGCCCCTCGTCCTACCATTAGATGACATTGAGAAGAGCCTGGCTCCATCCTCCTGACACCCACCCCTCACATTTTTATAGACATGAGGTCACCCCTCAGTCTTCTCTTTACCAAGCTAAAGAGACGCAGCTCCCTCAACCTCTCCACATCAGGGAGGTATTCTGCTGCCTTCATCATCTTTGCTGGTCTGTGCTGGACTCTCTCCAGCAGCTCGGCATTCTTCTTGAACTGAGGATGTGGTCTCACCAGGGCAGAGTGGAGGAGGAGAAGAACCTCTCAATCTGCTAACCACCCCCATTCTGATCCACCCCATGATGCTGTTGGCCTTCTTGGCCACAAAGGCACATTGCTGGCTCATGGTCATCCTGCTGTCCACCACGATCCCCAGGTGCCTTTCTCCTACACTTCTCTCCAACAGGTCAGTCACCAACCAATACTGGTATCTGGGGTTGTTCTTGCCCAGACGCAAGACTCTACACTTATCCTTGTTATAGTGCATTAAATTTCTCTCTGCCCAGCTCTTCAGGTCCCACTGAATAGCAGCACAGCCTGCTGGGGTGTCTGCAACACCACCCAGTTTTGTGTCATCAGCAAACTTGCTGACAGTGCACTCTAATCCCTCATCCAAGTCATCAATGACTAGACTGAATAGCACTGGTCCCACTACCATCCCTTGGGGGACTCCACTAGATAAAGGCCTCCAACCAGACTCTGTCCCATT
>VXBP01009631.1:45872-151264 GCA_013400115.1 Rhinopomastus cyanomelas
CAGGAGAGGGAGAGGAGAGGAGGTCTGAAAGACCCTCTTGGCCACGTGTGGAGTGTGGGGGGGTGCAGCCCTGCTGACGCCATGCGGTCGGTCTCCATGTCGGACCCCGCACGCGGCTGGGGCCCTGTGACTGGGCCACCGCCATTTTGGAAGGAGTGATCAGCAGGAAGAGACGCTGTCGTTTCTGCTGCTGAGAAAAAGACTAGCAGCGCTTGGGTTTAGGGGAGAGCTCCTTCGTGCTTGGCTGAGGAACGCAGAAGGACTCGGGAATCCTTAAACCTCTGATCTGAAAGACAGAGACTGGGTCCTTTGAAAGGCATGCGGCTGCACCAAGGGATTCAGGTGTGGGCCTGATCAGTCAGGCCATCCCTATGTGTTGAGCTGGAGAAGCCACGCTGAAATGCATGCGGCTGCACCGAGGGATGCAGGTGTGGGCGCTGAGAAACTCAGGCCATCCCGGACTGACATGCTCTCTTTCCCAGCTCTCTAAATTGGAAGAAGATCCAAGGCCCAAACTGTAGTGATCTCCCATTATATTTTTCTCAGGTTCTGTGATGGCATTAATGACAGAGTTTCTAGCTTGTGTGCACTGACTTGCATAACTCTTTCTCCATCCTGTATATAGCTAGTGTTAATAAACCTTTCGGAAGTTTCCCCAAGCCATCAGTTGTCTGGTGAATTTTATCCAAGATGCCATTGAGACCTCACTGCTTTGCTTTCCTTTCTTTGATATTGAATTGTGGTCCTGAACCTACCACAAAGACAGACCACATCCACTGCTTCGCCATCATCCATCCACCTGGTTATGCCCTCATAAAAGGCTATGAGGTTGGTCAGGCATGACTTCCCTTTGGTGAAGCCATGCTGACTGTCCGTAATGACCCTCCTGTCCTTGATGTGCCTAGAGACAGCATAAGGATCAATTGTTCCATCACCTTTCCTGTCACCTTTCCTGGGATAGAGGTGAGGCTGACCAGTCCATAGTTACCTGGGTCTTCCTCCTTATCCTTTTTGAAGATTGGAGTGATATTTGCTATCCTCTAGTCCCCAGGCACCTCTCCTGATCCCCATGACTTAGCAAAGAAGATGCAGCATGACCTAGAACTGACTTCTGCTGCCTCCCTTAGCACTCATGGGTGCATCCCATTAGGGCCCATGGATTAATATCAAACCATTTTTTACAACATTCTTATTTTCATTTTGTGACTTTAATTCACAATATTCAATATTATATTTCAATATTATATGTAGGTTTGCAATATTAAAAAAACCAGAACTTGTATCTGTAGACTTTTTAATGCTTTACTTGAAGAAAATGTCAGTTGCTGAGGGTACTACGTTTAAATCTGACACAGATTTCTCCAAAAGAAGGCTGGCAGAGAATGTACAAAGCAATTTATTTACTTATATTCTAGCAACAATACAAAAGCAGTTAGCTGCGTTTGAAGAACACTAGTATTTTTTTTCCAAGAATCCAAGGGTTTTTTTCAAAAGCTCATTTGTTAGAACTGCTGATCCAAAGTATGCTGAAAGCCATGGGAATCTTCAGCTGAAAGCCCTTTAAAAGGTTATTTTATGTAGTAGCAACATAGTAATTTTTTTCCTATTTCAGTATTTTAGACTGTGAAGACTATCTGCAATTATTAAAAAAAATGCCTTTTGTTATGCTATTAACATCAGCCACAACAAAATATCTTCCTACACATACTGTTTTTATTAATTCCTGAAATAATCTATTCTAAATCTGCACTTAAGAATTAAAAAAAAGGGCAGTCTGGACTGCAATCATTTTAAGCAATAAATTTGATGGCATAGTGTAGTGGAACAGTAAAGCCTCTACTTCCACTCTGTAATAGTAATAAGTAAAACAAGGTAACAGTGAAAAGACCAGCTTGTAAAATAAAGTGCAACTACCCCAGAAAGGCTTTATTAAGTGGTAAGAATTGACTGGAGAATCCTTTGGTAGTCATTCCAATATGCAACTAGTCCTATTACTTTCCCAAATGAGCATAGTCTCTACAAGGCAAAAAACAAGTTCCTCAAGAAACAACTGTATGACAGGATAAAGAATACAAAGAGCCACCAACTGCTCCTGGTGTCTTGGAAGAGGCTGGTAACACTCAGCTGAGGATGTATTAACATAAACTTCACTTTCTCACTGAAGCGAGTTGGGGGGACTACAAAAGCCTTCCAAGGAACAAAAGGCCATGGTCTATTGGTCCTATGTAGCAAAGAGATATCTGCCAAGCCAGTGAGGGAAAAATGACCACAGCATCAACTCAACCTAAAGTGAAGTTACTCCTACAAATCCTGTTCTCATGCATAATACCTTCCCCTCATCTCATCTGGTGGCATTAATGGCTTGAATTAAAAAAACCCGCACAAAAATTCGCAACCAAAAACCATAAAAACACACCACTCACCAAAAAACCAACCCACAAACACCACACACACAACCCCCTCCCCATCTCCAAAAAAACTCCCCAAACCATTAGCAAAGAACCTCACACTAAAACTATGATTCATCCTTCTGCACTACCCAAACCAAGAGAGAGATGACTGTGGTATTTGTTTCTCACCTGTCTCACAGCAGACACAGAATATAACATACTGATCAAATTTTGTTTCCAAACTTCAGATCTCCATTGTGAGGTGCAAGGGCCTACAGACAACCACTGAATCACTGACCGATGTTGCATCATCCACAGTTTAAGCCACTGACAACTGGCCATGATGCGGATAAAGGTTAACATGCTGAGGGAGGTGGGAGTGGAGGGAGAGGGAGAAAATATTTTCTCCAAATAAGCTCACAACAGGTAGTGTGAAGAACAGGCATCACCAAATTCCAGAAAGTGTTAAACTGTATGAAGGAATTTTTCCATAACTTTATACAACTCCCCATTCTAAACGAAATGAGGAAAAAATGACTCTCTACATACAAACTTAACAGTGAGAACTGTTTACCCTGAACACGCCTTGCTGAGTAACTGTCTAACATTACCACTGCCTCTACTCATTCACCTTAAAGAATTTGGTTTCTCAGAGTCATGAATCACCGACTGCAAGAGCAGAAACCATCTTAGCCACAGATACTTTTTATCATTTTAGATGTAGCTTTAAAATTTTTGGGCGACTGGGGGGCGATTGGTCTGCCCACCCACAAAAGACAAAAACCCCAACTCAGCAAAACTATTCTGTGGCCCTCTCATCTCACTGTTCTTTCAGTAAAAATCTACCTTTTAATATTTTCTTTTTTTAACCTTAATAACTGATTTTCAGGACTGGTATGGGGAACAAGTTCCTTTTTGACCTTTTCCTACATCACTCTGCCCCATGCAGCAGGCTTTGAAGCTACGCAGCTTGCTGTGCAGCATCACAAAGTGCCATTTCCTTTCCCAGTCTATTACTAAGCAGTAAATATTAATAATAATGCAAAAAACAACCCAACAGAGACAAAAAGTACTTGCCTGACTGTAAGCAAATAGAAAAGATGAGAACAACAGCATAGCTAAGTTCTGCATGTAAGCCACAAAACCACCCCGTCTCCTCCTTCAACTGGCAAGGGGATGAAGAGATGAACACAAGATAGGTAACTGTGCATCCAACTTATAAAAACTGGAGAACATTAGGCCCATTTGACACAATGAGAAAAATATCCTCCTAGAGAAGCTGGCTGCTCATGGCTTGGATGTGCAGACACTTTGCTGGATTAAAAACTGGTTGGATGGCCAGATCCAAAGAGTTGTGTTCAGGTGGTGTCCCCCGGGGCTCAGTGCTGGGGCTGCTCCTGTTTAACACCTTTACTGATGTTTTGGACGAGGGGACAGTGCACACCCAGACTGCAGATGACACTAACTTGGGTGGGAGTGTTGTTGTGCTTGAGGGTAGGGAGGCTCTGCAGAGGGATCTGGTCAGGCTGGATTTATGGCCCAAGGCCAACGGTATGAGTTTCAGTAAAGGCAAATGTCAGGTCCTGCATATGGGCCACAACAACCTCCAGCAGTGCAGCAGGCCTGGGGAGGAGTGGCGGGAGAGCTATCCAGCAGAGGGACCCGGGGTTGTTTATTGACAACTGCTGAACATGAGCTGGCGGTGTGTCTAGGTAGCCAAGAATGCTAATGGCATCCTGGCCTGCATCAGAAATTGTGTGACCAGGAGGACCAAGGAGGTGATCCTTGCCCTATACTCAGCCCTGGTGAGGCTGCATCTCAAGTACTGTGTGCAGTTCTGGGCACCACAGTACAGGAAGGACACTTAGGTGCTGGAAAGGGGGCAGAGATGGGCAACTGGGCCTATTAGGGGTCTGGTGAGAAGAGGCTGAGGGAGCTGGGCATGTTCAACCTGGAGAAGAAGAGGCAGAGGGGGCACCCCACTGCTCTCTACAACTAAGTGAAGGTAGGATGTAGTGGGGCAAGCATCAGCCTCTTTTCCCTAGGGACAGGACAAGGAAAAATTGCATCAAGTTGCATCAGGGAAGGTTCAGACTGTATGTTAGGGAAAGCTTCTCCAGAAGAAATAGTGAGGCCTTGGAATAGGCTGTCTAGGGAGGTGGTGCAGTCATCATCCCTGAAGGCATTCAAAAAACTGGCATAGCGTTTCAGACCGTTTAGTGATATGAGGTTGTTAAAGATGGATGGTTGGACTTGATGATCTTGAAGTTCTTTTCCAATTCTGATGATTCTACAATTATACAAAAGCAAGCTTTTTTATAGTAAGACCAAAGTTTGTATCTAGCCTGAGACGTCAAGAAGCAAAAATAGGTCTAAGACCTGAACGTTTGAAAAATCTGCATTTCCTGTTGCTGATCACAAACAGCTGTCTTGTTTCAGCAGGCTGACTAGAAAGTCTCTTGAGAACAGCAATCCTGATGAGCTATCACAAAATCAGCATCGTAACATGTAAGAATATTGTGGTTGAGATCAAACGTCCACCTAGACCATCTCCAACAGCGACTGTGCATGCAGATAACACAGAAAAAACACAAGAACAAGCACCACTAGAACATCCTCCCAGCTTCAATTACTCACAAATCCGTATTTCATTCCACTACAAGGGTATTTAGTAACTCTGCAAGTAATGCTCTTCGAAACAACATATCCAGGTTATCCTTCAGCTTACATACACACTTTCAGCTTCTACAATACTATAGTGCAGAGCAATTAGCTCAATTAACTTCTATGCAAGGGGCTGTCTTATATTCCTTGTTCTCACTCCCCCACGCTCATCTGACATCTCCAAATTCTTAGATTAGATAGTAAAACGCTGATCCACAGAAATTCAAGAGAGGCTGAGAAAGTTACCATGCCTCAACATTCCTCATTCGTTTTTGGTACAAAAACAACTCCTTATATTCAATTTTTATAGCTGTCCTTTCTCTGAGATTTTTCTGACTCTACTACATTGTTGCTGAGATACAGGGGAAACTGAAGCAGGAAGAGACAGATGTAAAGCCAATCACACCAGTTCCAAGCGCACTATGGATTTATACATTGAGGCACGACAGAGAATATTAAACAAATGGATGAAAATTCCCTTTTTTGACCCACACCACGCATGAAGGTGCCGGTTAATCCAGGAGTTACCTATCATAACTCTAAGACCTCACCCAGTCAGTTAATCATTACCTCTCAGTATTTTATGTGTGACATATTACTTGACATTTATGCACACTAAGTGTTCGTTTTAATTTTTATCAGCCATTGCTGAACACGACAAGATCTTCCTGCACTTTGCACACAATTCACTCAGCAGCAGGAAGCAAAAATTCCATACAAAACGAAAAACAAGCAGTGATACAGAGCCATTTAACTCTAGAAAACAGCAAAAAGCTACCAGATCTATTTAGATATACAACTTAATCATATTATGCATCACAGAGCAAATAAAGAGAATATTACTTAAAAACTCTATAAAGAAGTCATGTAAAACAACACCTAAAGGGCTATGAAATGCCACCATTGTTGGCCTGCATCCAGCATACACTGTCACCTTTTATAACATCTGCATGAAGAAAAATTCTTTGTTCCACAAGGGTCCCTTTGGTCAGGGATGCAGTATTTTTATAAAGCATTAATATTACTAATTGTTATAAACATTAAAAGACAACTGTAGTGGCACAGTAAGTTGCTAAGATTTCCTCCATGACCACAGGACCATAAAAGGAGCTTGCCAAACTGTTTATCACTACCGAACTACTCCAGTATCCAATTCAGACACACAGATTGCAAGAAGCATTGAAGACTACTCACGTAAACCTGCTTCGCATTTCAAACTTTCATATCAACACTATTTTGGCAAGATGAGATACTTTAGTACCCCAAGAGCAGCACGCATGCCATCCCTTCCTCCCTCTTTAAAACAATAAAGGAGAACGTATTCAAATGGCACCTCATAAACAGCTCTAAATCAACTTCTCCAAACCCCTTGTTTTTTCAAAAAGCCAACAAAAATGTGAGACTATTCAGACAGAGCCATATGAGAACAGTAAGTACACAGAATGGAGTAGAAGGCCTGTAAAATTGCCATGAAAATTGATTACTCTGGGCAAAGTTTACTTACTCACCTTTTACCATGGTGACTGAGGATAATAAAATTTTAAAATGCTTGCAAGAATGAACAAGTAGAAGTTCACAACCACTGATGAATAAGAAATGTTTGTAGCTACACATGGGAATACTTTTCACTAGAGTCACAGGCTTCCTATTAAAGCTACATCAAAACTGGAGAGCCGAGAAGAAAAGCACAGCAACCATAATAAAGCATGAATCGCAATGGGACAGCTTGTAACATGAAAACAGCAACATTTCTTTCAGAGATCACCCGAACCAGACCTTTATCTTACTGAAACGGGTCAGAACCCACGTGCAGTAAGAGCCACCTGCTTGAGGTGCGCATACTAGATCTGCTGCTTCGGTTGCTGGCCAAAATAACAAGATGTTTCAGCTCTTGCATCTTCTTACATCACAAGGAAACTTCGAAGCTTTGCATACACCTGCAAGCACTGACTGAACTCTATCCCTTTAAACTTGTAAAAACTGAGGACATATAATTTAAAGAGGTTTAAACTCATAACCTACTCCAGCTCTGTTAACTAGTTTTTTACCAGTGTCTCTCCACATGAAGTCTCACAATACCAAAACACAACTTACCTTGGAGAACTTCTAGTTCTCAAAGAGGTTTACCTTGATGTCAGGATCTATCACTGGACAGATGGAATCTGTCACAAACCAAGTTACCTGGAAAGGATTTCTGAAAATTTAAAGATTCCTTTAGCTTTTCCCACCTTCAGAACAAGTAGTACTCAAGGCAGCTATCTGAGGAGTTTAGCACCTCAAAGTGCTAAATATTTTTATTTCAGCCTTTTCTAGTCTCACACTTAGGAAAATAAACCCACAGATATTCAAAATAAAGAACATTTATATATTCAACACTAGCATTAAGGCAGTTTAAGAAACCGGATTATTTTTAGGTTATTATTAGAGGAGTGTTGATTCTCTTACATTCTTACCACCTTTGTAACATAAAACACCTTAGACAAAAAAACCAACAAAATACAGTATTTTCTATGGTGGTTGATCCGTAGCTAAGTTTCAGTAAGAAGTATTACTCTGTTGAATTATAAGTAAGTACCTTTAGATGTAAGTAGGAGGACCTCCTTCTACTAGAAAATTTTAAAAATTCACTTCAGAAACAGGGCCATGATTCTCTTTTCAAGTGAATTTTGTCAACTGCAACTGTAAATTGCAAGTGTTTAAAATTCCTTTCCTCAATACAACCTATAGCTTACTATTTCATTTCCCCTCCCTAGTCCTCCAAGCAAAAAAACAAACAAACAAACAAAAACCTAAAAAACTCCCAGGAACAAAGCTTAAAATTTAAAATAAGAAAGACTATGTCATCTGGTGGCCAACTCAGTGATGCTAGTGCAAAATTATTCCCTCCAGTGTATTTGCTAGAGCTTAACGCAGTCCATACTGTGTGCCCTAACACATTATGCAAATGACACACACATAAAAGAAAATGTCTATCTCAAAGAGCACCCCTCCACCAACAGCCAATCTGTAATTAGCCATGTCCTCTAAGGAGGCACCTCATTCACTCTCAGCAAAGCAGCAGCTGCTGGCAAACAGAAATAAAAGAAATTTAGAACAAAAATACGCCTGCTACCTACACTCCCAAAGGTGAATGCTCATGGTTGAAAGCCAGCGTAAAAATCTAACCAGCTGTTTATATCTTTCCAGAATGCCCACACAAGAACCTCTATCACCAAATATTTATTAATGTTATTTCTATCAGGCTCTCTCAAACATCATGCCGTTCAGAGAGCCGCAGCAACAGCTTCCAATGCTTTACTCATAAATGCTTTACTCACAAATGTTTTCTAAACCACTAGTATCCAACGTGAAAATCAGAAAAAAAAAATAAAAAAATCAAACAACAAAATTTTCTGCTGAACACAATTCACTGGTGACATACAAAACAATAGCAGGGTACACTGACTTAGACACAGTAGGTCTAGCCCCAGCACAGATTCAGATAACAAAGAATATAACCTTGCTTAGTTTTTCCTTTTCTATTACTAAGTGATCCAATCTCTAAACTCTTGTATCGCCTTCCCAGAAGAGTTATCTTCAAACCGAACAGCCGCGATAAAATGGTACATTCACAGAATTTTTTCACCACTACTAACAATGATAAATGAGTGTCCATGTAACTGGAATAAAGGAAAAATGCATTAAGTGGTTTAAGAAAAAGAACAAAAAAGAAAACAAGAAACCTTCCTACTGAATAATGCTTTGTATTTAAGAAATACATTCATAAAACAGCCTATCCCACCTTGCAATTGTAAGGCACTTTCAGATTTACACGATGTATTAAGAGACTGACACAAATGCAGGCAAAGCCTGTTTCATGTCACTATAACCACTCATCAGCTTTGCTCATACTTCTACTGTAGGTACCTACTTCTAGGTGATGGGGAAGAAACATCAGAGAAGCACCTTTGCAAAAATATTAAAAATTACAAAACATAAGGATTTGGACAGAAGTGCACAGTATTAACATTAACCTACGCTCCGTATAACAAACAATTAAAGCATGATGTGATTATGCCCATTCAGCCACCAGTGTGGCCAGAGAGCATCACTCTCATCCATCATTTTACCTACTATGCTTGGCAGAACCTATTATTTAGTATATATACACATTATCTATGATGGTAGGCAGATATTATGCTGCTTCCTGTGTAGCAAGGCCCTAAATTCAAAGATTTGATGAGATCACAGGCTCTGACACTCCCTACAACCATGGAGCCATACCAGACTGACTTCTGGAGTGCTGTCAGTTCAGACTTTCAACATCAATTTAGCAGCCTCACCATTTATACTAGCGCCAACTCATGCTTTTAAAAAACAATTAACTCTGTAAACAACAGGAACTAAATCTATTTTCATTTAATGTCATTTCTCAGTTTTTCTGTATCCGCTTCTTATTCTATTCAATTGTATACACAAACAACTGCATGGAAAAATAACAATCTCTGAATGCTAGAAAATCTTTGTTTTTCTTCTAGTTGTTATCAGAGGAAAAAAACAACACACCTACAGAGCACTAGTACATATTCATAACAGGTTAGTCTACTAGCTACACAGAACTCCTTAGGAAGAGGTGCACATACTTGGGTTTGTTTTTAATAAAGCTCACAGGCTGCACATTTACATTCTAATCACCCACACAGCAGCATATGTGTGCATTCAAAAACTTAAAAACATCTTTTTCTCTCTGTAGAGCTCACACTGTTCTATTGAGCAACACCTTGGTCCGCTACCCACATAAGGATGCTTTAACATGTTCAAGAAGGACAAGACCACAGTTGCATACAGCGCATAAGATGAAACACCTTCTCTTCTCTAGTTGTTCTAAACTGGCTTTGTGTTTAAGCAAATAAATATAACACACAAGAAATAGTATGTCTGAAGTGGCAGGTATGTTATTTTCACATTTTAACAGCAGAAATCAGTAAGAATAGCTTACACAAGGAAAAAATTCCAAGCAGTGTTTTGATGTGTGTTCAACCTATTATATAAAAAAAGCTCACTCTTGCAATTCATTTATTGCATGTTTCTCTTTCAAAAATTAGGGGTTTTTTTTCAGAGAGTAACTGCAGTGGTATAATTAACAAAGATGTGAAAAGCAAAAAGTCACTTTAAAAGCCATCAGATATAGTTATATATGAAGGGCGATCCCTTCCTTTAGCTGAAGGCACTATTTGCTGCTTTATGTTGTCACCTATCAAAACCATAACTTTTCCTTATGGAAGAGGTCCATGTTCTGTCACATTATCTTAGGCTTACTCCAACATAACTGAGAACAAAAGTCACTGTTATGCTTACATGATGAAACAGGAATTGACTTAAGCTTTCTGAAGAGTTTTGCCACAAGTCCCGGTAATGCTGGTATTTTACTGAATTTACTCTCCCTTGATGCAAGGTTTCTGCAGAATTATATAAAGTTCACAATACAGTCCTTCGGTGCTTGTGCCCTCCACAGCAGAGAGACGTAACACCTACGAGTCACTGCTCAAAGTTTCCCCAAGGTCATCCCAAACAGGCTATTACAATATTCAGTGATCTATTAATTACTGTTAGTGAGGATGCCAATCATTTTCTATTTTTAGTGTCATTATTGCCCTTCTTTGGTTCCTGACCCTTCCAGCACAGTTTATGCACTTGTACACTCTCTGACAGGATGTTGGAAGGAGGATGTTGTGGAGTTTTTTTCCTCCTTTTCTAAAACTAAGTATTTGCAGTTACAAAGCAAGTGCTAAATAATCTGACTTTCTGTTCAGAAAAATCTTGGGAAAAGTATTTCCTAATTATTGCCAAATAGAGAAACTCTCAGTAGTCTCTAAAGATAGCCAACTATCCCTAAACACTCAGCTGTTAAGTAAAACACACACTATCCCCACCCCCAAACCCAAAAACCAGAACTCCACTGTTACAGCAAAGTTGCAGTTAGGTAAAACAAATTTGCAATAAATACCAACATCTGTGTGCTCTAGTCAATTCCAACAGGAAAATAATTTCAAACAATTAAACTATTTGAGAAACCACTTGCAATATTCATAAACAGAGGAAATGTACTATTTACAGTCAAAATCAGGTTTTTAAAGCAACATATGCTGCGGTTGATTTTCTTTTTCATCCTACACTTAACGCTTTGAAAGGAATTTTAATACAAATTACCAGTAAACTATATCACAGTTTACTGAAACTAGATCTAGTTTAGTGAAACAGATCTAGCTATCCTTTTAACAGAAACACAAGGAGTGGGAAAAGCAACAAAAGTCCTTTTTTGTTGTGCCTTCCTAATACAGGGAAGCCACATTTACAGTAACTAACAAGACAGTTCCAGTTTCAAATCTGGACAGGCCTGTAGATGGGATGTTGTGACTGAAGCAGTACTGCCTGTACCTAAGCAAGGCTTAATTGCTCCAGCCAAACACTGCTACAACCGGACAGAAGAGAGACAGTATACGCCTATTAATCTAAAAACCCAAAAGAACACACTCTTGCTTATCTGTCCTTATGAACATAAGCTCAGCAGTCATTGCACCCCTTTGCAAATGTACATGAGATTTCAAACAGAATAGCAAGGAGCCCTCAGAGTCCCAGGCCCTCTCTGCCAGTTGCCCCAAGGGCCCCTCTGAACAGGCGCTGTACATTCAGATGGTAGCCCACAAGCCTGAACGCACAACCTTTGTTCTCAACTATTACTTCAGCTTAGGGGCTCTGAAGTCAGAAAGACTATCAGGCAGATTCTGTCAGGGGGAAACAGAAAAAAATTTAAAATAAAGTTAAAATAAAAACAGAAACCACAGCAAAGCACGACTACAGCATATGAGACAGGCATTCAAAACATAAAACAATTATCAGCCAAAAGGAGTCAAATCGCATCTCCTCAGTTCTCCCACCTCTGTATGCAAAGCTACACAGAAGCACTTGCTTCTCAGACATTGTCTTTGTGTGACCACTGATCTTGACGCCAGAGGGCAAGTTATTCAGTTCTTTGATCAATCCTTTATGATTACAGCTGTAGATTTTCAAAACCTTTAACTGGCTGAAAATCCTAAATTCTATTGCAACAGCCTTGTCTTGAGCACAGGCTATGCTGTGTCTTCGTTGCAACAACCTGCTGTGTGCATGGGTCTACAGCTAGACCTTCAAGGTAGATGAACTAACACTGCAAACACCACACGGGGTACATGGGTCCCTGAAACATACATGACTTCCCAAAATTGTTCATATCTTGCTTGTTAGTACTGGCACCTGTGACCACAGCAACTTCTCTGAAAAATTAAAATTGCTTCTCTATGGAAACTGTCCTTCAGGAAAAGGTGTTTTCCTGGTTTTTTCAACAGAAGAGCAGTTTTTACTGTTCAATACTTCAGTTACCTATTTGCTCATGTGCAACACACATGAACACACCAAGCACTGTACACAGAAACCGTTCTATCAACTGAACTGAGACAGCAGATTCCCAGCCACAAATCCTCACTATCTTGACATCTCACTCCAACCCATGAAAAAAAGCTTTAAGAAAATACTTACAAAGAGAAAGCACTTTAAGCCATGCAGCAACACGTATACTGAAGTAATTACAAATGCACTACAACCCTGATCAGACATTCTTGAGGGCTATCTACATTCAAGCAAAGATGTCAGTCCTGCTGTGATGAAGGCAATCAGTGAAAGAGCATGTTTTCTAGTAGTTATATTTTAACTGCCACGCAGAACTATCAAGCAGAACACTGACAGAACAGCTCGTTTTGCAATTCCATAGCTATCAGTAGTCCTCAACTAGTCAGCCTTAAGATGAAGAGCTCCAAAAGCACTACAGGTCTCGTGAGGGCTTCCCACAGTAGGGTCAGGTGGATTGTTAGAAGTGCCAGCGCCAGAAGACCAGCAGTTTGAATACCATGGAATTAAAAAGCATATTTTAATTTTTACACTTACGATATGCAGATTGCTCTCTCTTCCCACACTATTTAGACAGTATTAGAAGCATTGAAAGTATTAACAGTATTAAACAGTGGTCCAAAAATGGCCTTGTTTTCAGTCATGTTTTTAAAGGACATCAACAAGAATAATTCATTGCATTATTAAAACTTCATACAAATTAAAAATAATCATTTGTCACTAAATCTGCAATCTTAGCATCTTTCTGCTTTCTTACTCAAGATTTTGTCCTCATCTCACCCAAGTGTTTAACAGACTGTGTGAATCTCTTAATTGAACTGATGGCAGCAATGAAAAAAAGTCTCACAATACCATATAGGCTGATTTTAAACCAAGGTAAAAGGGTGAATTGAGGACAGCAGCAAGCTAGAACTCCGAGTCACAAAACATAAAACCTCACAAAAAAAAAATCCCCAAAGCAACAAAAACACCACGCCACCACAAGCGAACCAAAAACCCTACACAATTTTATTCTTAAACTCTGGAGATTCAAAATCACCCTACTGTATGACAATTTCAGAGGGGGGGGGGAAGGGACGGGAATGATGAACACCTATATAAAGGGCATTCATTTCATAGTCCCACACAGATTTAAGTCGAGTCTTTTCTCTTCAGCATAACCCTAATTTTGAGATATACAAAAGCAAGCTTGCCTTTGTCAGCAAAGCTTACAACAGATCTTAGAACAAGTCCACCGAAGATTTTACACATATTTTGTTGGACCAGAACCTACAGTTGCTTTGCAGGCATTTACTGCTATTAATAGGTTGCACAGAAGGAAGCAACAGACAGAGCTCTGCGTTAAAAACTCTGCTGCGAGTCTAAACATGCAATGGTGCCACCACAGGGCACGCTAGGGAGTTTTTCAACCAAACACGCACAGGACCATTCCAGCAACAAATGTTATGGCTAGAAATACGTTCCACATAAGCTGCTGCGAGAGAGTGACAAGTCCTGGCTACAAGGAGGCAGACGCCAGGCCCTATTTCTACTGCGAAGCACCCCAGTTGGAGTGTGACGGGGTGGGAGGGCGAGGAAGGCAGGACAGAACTGTACCCCGGTGCTGCGTCCCGTCCCGGGGGTTGGGGCAGAGGCGGCAGGTCGGGCTGTGCGCGGGCTATGGGGGGCAAGAGAAGACCCCTGAGAAACCAGCACCCCGAGGGTCGAGGCAGGCGGGAAACGGAGCCGCCGCCTGGCCCGTGAAGAAGCAAAGGCGCCGCCACCTCCCCCCGGCCCAGGAGCGAGTGCGAGTGGAGCCCTGAGCCGGCAAAATCGCTCCCGGGGATCCCGCACCACTCCCAGCGGCTCCGGGGCGCGCAGGCAGGAAAAGAGCGAGAGACAGAGAGTAGGAGGGAGGGAGGAAGGGCGGGAGGGCGAGGGGGCGGCCATTAAGCCCGCTCCAGCCAAGCCGTTTCCCGCAGCGGGAGGCGGCGCGGCCCAGCCCTGCCCCCGCCGCTCCTACCTGGCCGCCGCCGCCGCCGCCCGGGGGGGGGTCGTTGTCTTCATCTCCGCCGGGTGGCCCCGCTGCCCACCGGGTCGCCATTATTTCATTCCTGGTTACAAAGGACCAGTAAATCCTGTGGAGCCCACATCAGGGAAGGGAAAGGAGAGGTGGGAACCAGCACCGCAGGCACTCGCTTACAACCGACGAGGCAAGGCCAGCCCCGCCGGCAACTTGGGGGGGACTCGGCCCCTTCACGCAGCTGCCATTGGGAAGATCGCCGGGCCGGCCCTAAGATTCAGCTGCGCTGCCTGGCTTCTGCCTTCATAGCTGGAGAAGAGAGAGAGCAGATGTGTCAGTCCTCGGCGCGGAGCCGCCGCCTCCGCCGCCCGTCCCTTGTTAGGCTAATTGCGCCCGCTCGTCATCTTCCTCTTCCTCCGGCTCCTCCTATCCAGAGCCCCAGCCGCGGGGAGGAGAGGGCAGGCGGGGAGAGGCAGGAGGCGCCCAATTACTCCTGCTTCGCTACACACGGGCTGCCGTGCCGCCGGGGGAAGCAGGCTTGCGCATCGCTGCCCCAGAAAGAGGAGGCAGCCCCCACTAGCGCGGTACAGACCGGACGCTCTCTGTCTGGGTCCGGCCGAACTCAGCTGGCGGCGGACACGGCAGGGAGCCGCGGGGCGGCTGGTTCAGCAGCGCCGGGCGGAAGCCACCGCCCGCTCCCGATCGCCGCCCCAACCCTAACCAGTGAATCGATCGGGCGGGGGTCGGCGGAAAACGCACAAACGCTGCTCAAGAAACGGAAACAAAGGGGCCCTGCGGCAGCTGCGCTGCCGCGGCGGCTCAGGGCTTTTGTCTCCCGTTTGCCTGCTCCGCTCCAGGCGGCTCCTACCTCCTCTCCCTCCCCCCGGCTACGTAGCTGGAGCCGTTCGCGATCAGACCACCGTGCCCCGCCCCTCCAGCGGGCCTCCCGCCGCACAGACGTGCCGCTTCGCGTCGACCACGGCAGCAGCCGGCGGCCTCCCCGGACCCCTCCCCCCTCGGCCCCCGCCCCGCGGGCGGCTCCGTTGCCGCCAATTAGGGTGTCTCGGTGCCCGGGGCGATCGCGCCGCGCCAGCTGCGCCCGCCGCGCTCCCGCAGCCACCTGGGCACCGGCCGCGCCCACCGCCGCGAGCGGGGGCCGCTCGTTACGCTACGGCGCAGGGTCGCTGTGACTGGGAGCCGCGGGCGCGCCAGGGAGATGCCGCCGGCGCCCCAGTGACAGCGCGAGGTCTGCGCGGCTCAATCGCCCTCCTCGCGCCCAGGACAGTGACCCATCCCTGGGCCAACGCGGCACCTCCAAACTCGGCCTTCCCCATGTTCTCTTACTCCCCTGCCCCGGGAAGGCCCCCGGATCCGCCTCAGCGCCGCACGGCGGTTCCCGCCCTCACGGGAGCCGGGGTGGCGACTGCCCCACGCCCGCCGGGCCCTGCCAGGCTGCGCCTCGGCGACCCTTCTTACCTGGCAGCCCATGGGGCTCCGGCCCCTCAGACCCGACGAAGTGTTCCCGGCCCCCGCTGCATCCGCCCGTGGGGAGCCCGTTCCTCGTCCCCTTCCTCCGCCTCCGGGCTGGCAGTTTCTGTTCCCTCCAAAAAATCCACCCACCTCCTCCTCTTCAGACGACACCGCGAGGGCAGGAACTGGCTGCCGGCCGCCTTCCAGGGCACCCGCCCTGCGGCAGGCGCCGGCCTTCGCTTCTCCCCTCGAGGGCTTCTTCGGGGGGAGCGGGAGGGGCTCACACAATTCTTCCTCAGCTTTTCCGCCCTAACGCATTATTTAGTACTTTTATCGCCAGCATCGAGCCGCACCTGGTTTCCAGGGGCTTCCCTGGCGGCAGTCATGGCCAATTCTTGGGGAGGCAGCTTGGCTTTATTGTCTCCGTGAAAGCGTTAAATGTAAATAAACGTTTTCTAGAAGTATTACACCGTGATTCTTCTTTGTTTTTTTCCCTTTCTAGATGGTGATTTTCAGTGCAGGGGCTGGGCAAGAATAGTCTCTGAGAAAGGAAACAAAGCATTTGTAAGGAACAGTGAAAGTCTTGTGTGAAATGAAAGATCGTGTCTTGCTTGTGGTCTCAAAGCACATTACTGTCTTGGGGTTTGGTGATTATTTTTAATATGCTGCTCTTAAGTGATCTCTGAATAGAGAGGACTGACTGGCTTGGTTGTCCATCAGCAGCAGGTTTGAACACTGTTATCCAGAGAAGCGAGGAAAAAGCTCACATCCAGTAGCTGGAGGAAAAGTCTTAAGGTCCAGATAGTGCTTTCTGCAAATGAAGGTTGCATCTGCTGAGTTTAAAAGTCTGCTAGTTCTCAAGGCCTGTCACGCCAATTGGTGCTTACCTGCAGTTCTGTGTGCTGCTGTGGATTTTGTTAGGCATACAGACAATTAAAGACCTGTAGCTGTTTCTGAAGGCTTTGTGCTCCTCATACATTTCTAACGTTAAAGATTGTTTTGTGGTGTCCCAGGGATTATACACACTTTTTTCAAGTACACATACTGCTGGCCAGCTGGCCATCTGCAGGACGGTTCTTGTCCAGCTCCCTAGTACTTTCTCGCTGTCATACAACAATTAAAGATTTATTTGCCATCCAGACCCACCAAACTGTTATAATGTAGTCTGGTGCGTGGTTATCAAGAATTTAGAAAGAGCAGCATTAAAACCAAGAAGTGCTTGGTTGCAGACTGCTCTTTGCACTACAGTGGCGATGCCATTCTGTACAAGTCTGTGCTGTATCGTTTCTGTCTGTAATAATCCCTTTCTCGATGGGAGCCACAGCACTGCCTTCAAATCTAAATTAGCATTGTAACTAATATCCATGCAGAAAGGTGTCATATTGACACAACATCTTGGAGAGATGAAGCTCCAAGTAGACTCTGAGTTATCATTTAGTACCTATCAAGTCTCTATTTATATCAGCACAGCTACCTCAGGACAGTGACATACCTTCTGTTTTTACTTTTCTCACATTGCCAATCAATTTCCCTAACTATAGCTTTCAAACTAAGAGATGAAAATGTCATGGAGGAAGAGGTGATCCTACAATCACAAATTGCTTCATAGCTTGGCTGAGGAAAGAGTTCTCTTTATTCACTCTGAGAAGGTTATATTTGTGTAATTATCAAAAGAGTATTTACACTGGCAAATCTCTGTTAAACTGTGTACTTAATTTTCTTCCTTGAAATCACAATGTTTTGTTTTTTTGTGGCGGTTGTTTTCGTTTGAGACGCTGGGGTGTCTTTATGACTTTCCTGTAGAAGGCTATGTATGGCTGCTGTAATTTTTCATGCTAAATACGGTGTTCGTAGTTGCAACAGAAGAACTTACGGAGGGAGGCGAGTTTCCAGAAACATGCTCATTATCTCAGATTCATAATACACCAGCAAAGCCTCAGAGGCCCTTAACCACCCTTGAAAGTGATTTAATAAAAGAGGTTGCAAAAGCAGAATTAGGGTAACTGAAAGCTATAATTTCACTTTCCCACCTCTCCATCTGAAGGTGTTGACACATTTTCACTTAGCAGACAGCTGCAGCAGCTTAAAGTGTTAGCACCATCCTACTGTTTATTATCACTCCTTGCTAAAGAGGAGAGCCAGTGCAGACATTTTGAGCACGTCTCAGCCACTTTGGTGCAAAGTCTAGCAGCTGAATTTAAGTTGCTGAGGTAGGCAGCACGGAGCCTGCATGGCAGTCCAGGTGCTGGAGTGTGCTCAGTCGTTCTGTTCTGCCCATTCTGCTGGGTCAGTGGTGACACAATTACGTGGCTCTATTTTCTTAAACTATTGTTTGCTGAATGAACATGTTGATATCTTAAGAATATGGAAATTCTTAAGATTCTGGTGGACGCTGAGATTCACTTGTCCAGGTAGACTGAAGGCCTGGAATTCATTCCACTAAAAATGTTTGAGGAACCTGTCTCCTTCCTACGTGGTCCTTAACACTGGCCTCTAGCAGGGCCCAAGGGCATGCCTTCCTCTTGGATATACAACGTGTATTTAGGCATCTAACCTGCACTCAGCCCACAGTGAACCCATGCAGTTAGGCTGTCCTTACCACCTCATAGTCCTCTCTTTTCTCCCCACCTGTAGCCCACCATGTTATGTCAGATTTGAGGTTAAGCAACCAAGTGGCTCAGCTAGAGCTGGTCTCTCTCTAACCTTCGGGTTAAAGAACAATGTGAGCGGACAGAAACAGAAGTTAAAAGTGAGAGCAGTTTTCCTATAGGACTTCCTAGATCAGATTAGTGTGGAGTGCTGGGTAGGACAGATTAGATAGGCAGCAGTGGGAGATGATAGCAGTTAATTTTGGGTATTTTGTGCTGGGATAAGGAGGAGACAAAAAGTCTGAAAAGTGAAATAGGAAAAGGTCCAAGTTGAACAGGGTCTGAGTCTGGTGATGAAAGAAAGAGTGGGAGGAGATATGTCTCTAAGCAAGTAGATGTTTGTTTTGATGTTTGCTCTCAGAAATTGTCACTTGTAGAATTCTTTGAGGTAATGATTATTCTGATAACACTTCCCATCATAGAATCCAGCTGCTTAGATCTCATGGCTTCGAGAGGTTGAACATGGACACCTCTGCCATCTTCTCAGTTTTGTCTCCACCAGACAATATTCCGTAGAATCCACATCACTTTAAGCACAGACACTATTCTGCAGGACTTTGCCCTCAGGGAAAATCTCTGCCTATCTAAGTTGTAGTGACAAGGGGGCAATTAAAGGAGGGTGTGCATCTTGAGAATGTTTAGGTATCATGTGTGAGCTGGAACAGTAGTGACATTAGGACCACTGATCAGAGATGTTCAAAGGTCCCATGAACACAGAGGTAGCAACAGAAAGACCTTGCAAGAGGTGACCATCAAGGCACAAGAAATAAGATTGGACTTGAGAGGACTATACTTCAGACTTCTAGAGAAGGATTAACCATGCAAAGCATGGTTAAAATTTAGGAGGTAAAAATTTAGGAGGATAATGTTAAAATAAATGTATATACTACAAAAAGATGATTGTATTGAAGGCAGGGCTCCAGTTGGAGATATGAGGTTGTTTACCAGCAGTGCTCATGAATAATGAGAGGTGCAGATCAGGTACAGGGCAAGCTTGTGGGCAAGTGTTGAGTTTAAACAAAGAGGAAAGAGTTTCCTGTGAGTGCTTGGGCACTGAAGCAGACCACAGCGAGCATCACCAGGCTTGCAGAATACAGGTTAGGGTACCAGAGCAGAGTAACATTATAACTTGGATGGAACATGGGGGCATCTAGTCCTTATCCTGATGGATTTTAGGAAGAAAGGAGCCATTTGGCTTCTGGCAGTTGGCTTGTTTTGGGAACCAGTTAGCTACCCTGTAAAAACCAATGTCTCAGATGATGTGTCTCCCACTCTTCAGTGTAGTTTTCTCAGACAGGAAGGCTGAGGCATGAAGGGAGAGCTGCATCTCAGGATGCTGCTCCTCAGGCAGTCAAGGTGTCAGTGTCCAAGGCAGAGAGGCCAGAAGAGAACAGTGAGCTGGTGATTCCTCCTGGCCAGCATCACTGGTCCATCACCAAACAGAAAAAGCTGTCTTTGGGTAAGAGTTTGTCTTCATTTCCTCTCAAAGCAAGGAGGACCAAGAAGTGAGGTAGGTTATTCTTCTGTGAGAAGTATGTCCAAAACTAAGACCACAGAACCACAGAATGGTAGGGGTTGGAAGGGCCCTCTGAAGATCACCTAGTCCAACCACCTGGCTAAAGCAGGATCATTATGATGAAAAGTTTATGATGTTTTGTGAATTCACAGCCTGGCTTGGTACTTATTGATGCTCCCACATGTGCCTGCAAATAGTCTCAATGAACTGGACCCGGAGGTGTTTTGGGCGAGGCTACTAAAATGCGCAAAGGCAGGCTGGTGCAGGGCTCGCACAGCAATAAGCCTCTTTTGTTCGTACCACCCGCCCTCCTGCTCTTCTGAGGGTGGTGTTTTGGTGGGTTTGGGGCATTAGTATTTCAGCTCCAACAGCAAACTTGCTACTCTGTAAAGAAATATGAAATTGTTCAAGCCTGCAGGAATTTACCATCATCCAGCCAGAGACAAAAACAATTTCACGTATAACTCAGTGAGCCCAGGGGAATAAGTTGCAATGTAAAATTTCAGCGAGCAAGATGATGGCTAGGAGGAGCCCGGCAGAACTTGCTTTACTTTTAACTTGGATTCCTAGCAATGAAAATCTACTGAAACACTCTGAAACCATAAGCAACACAAATCTTTTGTTTTTTATGTTTTGCTGTTGGAAACTGTCGCTGTGGAACAGCAACTTGTTTCTGAAAACGCCATGCCTGTTTACAGCCACATTTCCTAATTTTGTAAAGGTCTAGCGGGGAAAAAACATCACTCCCAACTCTTCTGCATTCATTTAAACCATCTACATTCTTTCATTTGGTTTAAATTAGAGGAGCCAGAGTCTAACAGATAAAGTCATCAGCCTCAGTTCTGCTGAGGGTTTATTCACTGTAGGTCAAACAATGTTAGCTTGTTTTAGAAAGCCAGCAGGGACTGTTGGATGTGCATCATTTTCCCTCAGAAACCCTCCCCTCCCACACAGGCACAGTTTAATAGAGTTCAACACAATAAATACCCAACCTATTTAAAATTGGCCGTGACAGAAAAGGTTTAAATGCTCGAAAGGCACAGAAAACTGTAATGACAGCTTTTGTTACCTTAGCTCCTCTGCTGAAATAACAGCTCTGAGTCTGGTTCTGTGCTGTTGACTGGGAGGTGGTAAATCAGCCCTGTTGTGTCAAATGCTTAGTTTAACTACTGAACTGACGGTTTAGGTGGAAGTAGCTGGTGATGAATTGACAACAGCGTTATCACTCTCCCCTTCCTTTATCATATAATCAGCAGCTTGATCCACTGATCAGTGAAACCTTGTTTTAGTAGCACAGAGGTGCTAACAGTCGTCTCCAAAGCTCAGGCTACCCACCGTGTATTTCTTCTGGCTATCCACAGCTTCACTCGAGATCGAAGAAGTGTGACAGCTTTCTCCTGAGCCCTGACATTCAACACATCTTCCTCTATAACTGGGGCTGGATCAAGGCAGTTTGCTCCTGAGAAAAAGCTCAGAAGTGAGGAAGAAAATACTGATCTCATCCGAGCTCTCCCTCCTTTCAGCACTGACTTGCGCTGCTCTCTTGTTTTGCCTACTCTGTCCAAAGAGTTTTCACTTTGAGATTATAGCCTCTTGCTTGGCTCTTGCTGGCTTCTAAACCTGACTCTGTGCACTGCTACTTAATGCCAACTGACCGCTGCTGAGCTCTTTTCAATGAAGGAAAAGACACGAGTTGCTCTCAGGGACAGCAGGAGTCATCCAAAGGCCAGAAGGTCTCTAAACCTGTAAGCTGATTACTATTTATGGGGACTAGGCTCTGAAAGTGATATTACACTGTTCTTTTTTTCTTCTCCCCCCCCACTGCTTTCCCACCACCTGTCTTCCTATTCTAGCTCTTAAAAAGTGAGATGAAAAGTGGGGACACAGTACCCAGAAAAGCATGATTCCTCCCCTACTCACACCCCCTCAACATGCACCGCCACCCTCCAAAAAAATCTGTGGGGCTAGCTGGATTGCATTTCTAGCCGCATGGTAGGCATTTTCCAGAGGAGGTTGGATCAGGAGTATGTTTGGTATTTTAACAGAGCATAAGTGTCACCATAGCTTCCTGGAGGAAGTGTTATAAATTCCCCATGAAGTTACCTCCTACTTGCAGAGAAAGGGTTGTCTGTGAGTCCTGCTTCCAAGGAGAAGAAAACCTTGCATTAATTCTCTTTCAGTGTTTTCCAAACCCTTTGGGAAAATGTGAAATGCTACAGAGGCTGCTGGCCGATCCGAGTTAGAGAGCCTATCTAACAGGCAGTGCTGCTCTAGTTTTAAGGCCCCAGAGACAACTGTGGGAATTAGGGACACCACGGGCTGGGTTAAAGTTCCAAATAGATCATCTGCCTGTCCTGGGGAAAAACCCCATGGAAATGATTGCATCTGATGAACAGAAATGATCGTTCCCTTTCTGTAAACAGGCTCTGAGGCTGCCTATGCAGAAGGCAGCATATGAAGAAGAAACATGGTTTTGAACTGACAAATGCATTGGATGTAACATGTTAATTGCTAGCAACCTTCAGCGGTTTGCCCCCGTTTGGCAACAGACTTGGAGCTGCAAATCTAGAGAAAGAGCAGTCAAATATGGTCAGCAGTAACCGTGCTGGGAGAAGCTGAAATGAAAGTAAAGAGCCCAGGAACAAAGCCACGTTGACAGAATATTTTCAGCCGAGTCTTCTGCTGAGACACCCTCAGATGTTCCTTTCAGAGCTGCTTTCCCAGAAGAAAGTGGCAGCCAAATATTTTAACTCATTGGATATACTTGAACTCTTTGCTGCAGTATCGTGCAGTTTCACAGGCACCAGGCTCCAAATGGCTCCATGTGGATGCAAAGTATGTCCACACAAAGGTCATCTGCAGGATTAGACCAAAGCGCTACAAGGGAGGCAAGGGGAAACAGTCCAAGTTAATTGAATTCTCAAGGCGGTCCTTAAGCCCCAAGCAAAATAAAACACAAACTCTGAGCACAATAATGCAAAGCATTTTCCCCCGAAGTGTAAAGACAGCTTTTTGACACAGTAAGAGAGGTCTTTCCTTCTGATCAGGAGAGGACTGACTATTAGATTTCAGGACTGCCTGAGGTGAGGGCCACCAGTACTACACATGCTGTGTAAAGGTAATTAGCCATAATAGCTGGATCTGATTAATACAAAAGGGAATTCTAAAGAGAAAACCCTTCTCCTTGATATGCCATGTTCACGTTTGCGCTTCTCATTCCCAGACCTGTAGGACCAGGTACAGGAGAAACAGGTTCCATTCCATTTACAAGACGTCAAGCTCCTCTTTTGGAGATATCCTGAAGTTTCAGAGAAATCTTGATGAATGCCAGAGAAAAAGCAAGGATTTGCACTAGTCATCATTTGTCACACTCCTATATTTGCTAAGATATTTTTGGTACTTCTCCGTCATGGAAGCACAGCTTCTACACGTAGTTAATCAGCTTTCCCTTATTTATTGCTTTTCTTTTACAAAGAAACAGTTGTTAAAACACCACCAGCACACTAATTTTCTTCAAGTGAAGAACCGTGCGATAGTTGTGAAGCACGAAGAGTTAAGGAAAAATAAACAGATTACTGCAACTTTCTGCATTTCAAAACAGAGGTAAATAACAGCTGTGCAGAGCTCAAGTCCCTTTCCAATGGTTAGCTACTTCAGCGAAGGGGACAAACTGCGTGGAAACACTGCGAGAGTCATCTTTTGGCTTTTCCTCCTGCAAAATGTTTTGACTCCAGCTCAGAGGATTGTGCTTTTCTTGAGCGTGACAGTAAGAACAAAGCTGAGGGCAGAGAATGAGGTACCCTGCTTGGATCACTGGGAAAGGCTGGTCCATGGCGGTGTCTCCTGCAGACAGCTACCTCAGACAGCTGCCTCCTTCAGTCACACTGGGACCCACATGGGTATTTCAGACTACTGGACCAATGAAATAGCACCCCACTTTTTACACTACTCTGCACTGAAAGAGGGCATAGAAACAATGGACCCAGCCAGAGGATGTACCAGCTACAGGAAGACTGGCACTTGTTGGAAGGGGCTTGCGGGGCTCCTTCCAGCATCCTCTACAGCAGGGTTGCTTGAACGCGTTATTACCGTGGACAGTGGAGTGTGGCACTTGGCACAGAGCACGCTGGCACGCCTGCTCTGAATGGGGTCAGGGCTCACTTGCCACTCGCCACTCTTCAGCAGGCAGTGGGTCCACTAGTAGATAAATATTTTAGCTCTTCTCTGACAACTGCCAAGTCCTAGTCTTGTAATCTACAGTCTAACCTATTGTAGTCTTTGCTCATTTTACATGGGCTTCCCCCAGGCCTTTTCAGCCTCCGTGTGTGACATTTCCATTGAGTGTGTGTAAGATACACACAGAATCTAAATGTTTCTTAGCATATTGGCTGGAAATGTCTTAATTAATTAAACGGGTCTCATATTCCTCCTCTCCTCCTGGCTTTCAGTGAAAAGTCTTGCTTTTGGTTCCAATTCAGAGCGGGAGCACTGCTGAAACACTGAAAACGTTAATGGATCAGCAAAGTGTACGCTGGGCACTCGATTTCACAGATAGGAATGTAAGGTTCCCCTCCAGTTTAGCTCACTGTGAGGACAAGAACGGGGGGCTTTTGCTGCATGTTCGAACACGGCCACTGTTGCTAACTTGAGGTGCGAGGAAATCCTTACAAATGAGGCTGCAACAGGCTGCTCTCTTTGTGGACAGACACAGGTCTTGGTAACACAGGACCCTAAAGTCCTGGGGCAAGGGGAGTTTTCTGCCTGCCTTGTGCCCTTCAAGTGCACTCGACATGGATGATGCATTCACGACAGATTTTTACCCATCTATGTATTCATTTGATCTGAGCTGATCAGCTCGCCTCTCTCAATAAACGGCCACATTCGTACCATATTTAATGTGGTTTGCAGCAACTCTGTAGGCTCCACTGGTTTCTGGGAGAGCCCAGACTACTGTAACCGCAATGACACGTTATCAGCCCATTTCCCTTCTGTCCACCCTTGAGAACTACAGTAGAAGCAGCACTTCTACTGTAGAGTGGTGCGCATACGCCAACGTCCCTTTGAAGACTCGCAGCAGACAGCTGTGCACTTCTGCTCTACATAACTGCATGTATACAAGTACTAATTACTTCTATATTAAGAAAGAAGTATGACATGAGTGAGCAGTAAGGCTTTCATCCAAGTGTGTGGGGGGGAATCTTCTCCTCGTAGCATTGCTGTTAACTAAATATATTAACAGAGACATTTCAGTTATGTTAATGAGTTATTTCCTAATTCATTGGCTTATCACTTTATAAATTGTCACGCCATTTTGTAGGGTGACAGCAGCAGTGTGAACGTTGCACTGCTGAAGGCTTGCCATTTTTTTTTCACTCTGAGCAAGGCACCAGGACTTGTATTTTGAAAGCATCTGTGGAAGAAAATATTGATTTTCACTTTAGTTTCATTCATCATGTTGCCAAATTTAGCAGTCTGTCTGTCGCAGACTACACCAGGAATGGCTGTGACCCTAGAAGTAACATGCCTAGTACATGTCATTGTTAGACAGAGTCTCCATTTAATAGTAATGAAGAGCTGAGCAGTAGTATCCACTACCGTAAGGTACTCACAGAAGATCTGTTTTATAACTCCGTTGCATGTAAGTCCAGTGAAGAGCAAAATATTGAGGCATGACAGAACTGACCTTTCTTGATGTGAAGAGTTGAGCATCATATACTATGTGCCAAGTGCATTAGAACTGAATGCAGATCTTGCCTTTCCCCAGTACACGTTCTCACAAGGGCTGGGCTTTTTGGTTCATTAGGGACCTGTGTGTTAGCACCGCGGAAAGATTGTCAGCAGAGACATTCTCTATGTTATTTTATAGGAGGGAGCAGCTAAATCCATTATCTTGTCAGTGCTGGCAAAACAGTAGTTGGAGCTGCATCCCTCTCATGGAACTGGGAGCGAGAACCTATACCAGGTTATTTTTCAGTCCTTGTGGCTGTGAAGACACCCTTCAGCATGTGACTTGAACTGGACCACTGCAGTTACTCTCCTGATGCTGCCAACAAACAGCATGAGACAGTAACTTCGTTATCCAAGAACAGCCTCATCTATCACAGCCAGAAAGCAAACACAAGTCAGGGTTTCAATGGTATGCCTGTCTCAAGGCTGAGTGTATGGGGAGGCACGACAAGAGGTCAAAGGGGCTGCTGGCCACAGCTGCGGGTAAGAAAAGAAGTTCTGCTAAGGAGATGCCAGTGCGATAAAAAAATAGACCTACTTTTGTGAGCATTGCAAAAGCTATGATTCAGGGACACATCTCACACATGCAAAAAACATTTGGCAGTGAGCAAGGCCCTCAGGAGAAACCATGGTATTTCAAAAGGTGCCAGAACGCCTGAGTAGCTGCATATGGCCCCTGTGGAGCACTCGGTAGTAGCTCCTGCGAAGCGCTCCAAAACCTGTGCATCTCTTACTGTATGTTCTCATTATCTACTTGCCTTTGGTATTCAGAAACAGACTCCCATGTGTTCCTGAGAACCAGAATTACAGCTGCCCACTCCCTCATTATAAAACCCTCTAGTTTTCCCGTGTCAGTTGTTGAAACGGAGCAATGCTGGGGGAGAACCCTGCAGCTCACCAACAGCCAAGAAGTATGAAGGCAGCATCGGGACTGGAAGAGACTCAGTTGCATGTTGATCTCAATTTCAACATATGGATGTAAGAAATAAAGAATTTAGTACAGAATATATAATCTTTTCCTTCTTAAGTGTAAGAAGACCCTTTCCCACCTTTCTGTGAGGCTGACATCAAAATGCACTGGTGTCGCAAGACCTGCAAGCCCCACTTTTTCTTTTAAAGAGAGTTCCCCTTGATTAGCAGGGTTTCCAGTAGTATGTCAAGGAAGCCAAGTGAACTACAAAGCCACTTCACATGCTCCTGTATTAGCCCGTGGGCAGATCAGACCTCATTAGTTGTTTTATGAAGCTGTGGTGGCATGATCACCATTACAAAGGCCTTTGGGATATCAGCTGAATGTTAGATATCTTGCCCTCCATTCAAAGTGAACTTCAGAGTTTTTCATTATACTTCTTTTCTGTGGAGAAATCCTTACAAATATAGAAGCCTGTTTCTCATCACCTAACGTCATACATGTAGCCGTTAATTAGAATCACAGAATCATCAGGGATTGGAAGGGACCATGAAAGATTATCTAGTCCAGTCCCCCTGCCCCAGCAGGATCACCCAGACCAAGTCGCACAGGAACACATCCAGGTTGGTCTTACACATCTCCAGTGAAGGAGACTCCACAGCCTCCCCGGGCAGCCTGTTCAGTGCTCCGTCACCCTCACTGTGAAGAAGTTCAATCCAGCACTTGTTTGCAGTGAGCAACAGTCACCATGTTTATGTTACCCACCGTGTAACCAGCTGGAAGTACCTGGCTCCATACTTACTTCAGGCTAAAAGCACGCAAGTGTTCCTCACTGAACCAGAGGAACAACTTTTCCTGTTTTACCTCCAAAGTAGTTCTGTTATGAAGATCTATTCCTCAGCTAGCACATAGATGTCACTTAGAGACAGGTTGTAATGGGAAACATTTGCTTTTTGGCTAGATTAGTGCATTTAAATGGATCAATGATGAGATGCAGCTGTAGGGTGGAGGCTCTTTAAAAGCTGTGCTTCTCAGTGCCAAATATAATGAAATACAGATGACTTCCAGCTAACTTTTTGTTGATCTTTATATGAGAGGAAATTTTGCAACATGAGTGTTTGATACTGTGGAGCTGCGCCGTGGAAAAATCAGAAAAGATGTATGGTGATTGTAATGATAATTCAGCTGAAGGGAAGGAAGCAAAAGCTGAAGAACTCGGTAAAATGAACATGAAATGAGCCAGCGACAATCCAAGACGAGTCAGAAGGTAGAAACGGTACAACTTTTACCAAGACAATAAATAAATGAACAGTAGAAGGCTGAGTGCCAGCTGTAGAACTAGATACGAAAATTCAGCAGGAATAAACTGGAGAGTCACACAAATGCAGAGCTAACGAAGCGATGACTAACCAACACAGGTAAAATAACTCACATTTTTCGCTATGCTT
This sequence comes from Rhinopomastus cyanomelas, assembly GCA_013400115.1. Taxonomy (NCBI): domain Eukaryota; kingdom Metazoa; phylum Chordata; class Aves; order Bucerotiformes; family Rhinopomastidae; genus Rhinopomastus; species Rhinopomastus cyanomelas. The sequence goes on from VXBP01009631.1 coordinate 74,070, forward strand.
TACTCAGACATCTTGATTGAGATTGCATTGCTCACCTAAATTTAGGTGCTTTCAGAAGGGCAGGAAAAGGAGACTTCTGAAAAAATTCAGATCAATCTTATTGCTTCATAAGTAATTTCCTTCTTTCCCTCTATATGTCTTCCACAGCCATTATCAGTTTATTCCCCTAAGTTCAAGAGGGATGTGGAGCTGCTGGAGGGAGTCCAGTGTAGGGCAACAAGGATGATGAAGGAAGTGGAGCACCTCCCTTATGAGGAGAGGCTGAGGGAGCTGGGTCNCCTTGCCTCTGACTGTCAGATGAAAGCCTCTCAGGCATCTCATGCTAATCCAACAATAGTTATAACAAAGACAGGCTTCTGCCAGCTGAGAAGTGCGACACACCGCATTGAGCCGCTCAGCTGAAAGAGAAGTAACAAGCCAAAAAAAGCCCCTGATCCATTGGCCTCTTCTGCAAAGGGTAGAAAAAAGAAGTCACTCCTGCAGATAACAGAATTCAAGTAATTGTCATTGGAGCCTTAAAGTCACGCATGCCATTTCACGAGAAATGCTCTACGTGTGGTGCAGTTTGGGTTCGGCTCTCTTCAGCACTTCAACAGCAAAAACCCGCACCACCGCAGGATTTAATTAGTTGGGGAAACACCAGTGTGTGGCCAGAAGGAAAAACTGTGGGGACTAGCACTGCTGATGGGATAACTTGTTGTACATAACAGAAGGACTGAAAAGTCTAAACAGACAAGAAGATCACTGGTGGCGTCCCTGAGCTTGCCTCATCATGTTCACTGCTCCTCCAAGCCTTTGTGGAAAAGCTGATCTTTCATTTTCGCTTTGCAAAAGGCAGCGTGGCTGACTCTGGGCATTTACTGAAGACACAAGCATCACTGAACCATTTTCTTAACCTGCTGTTTCTGAGAACTGGAAACTTGAAACATTTATGGGAAATCACATCCTTTTGGGGCCAAAGCCTAACTGCAGTAACTGCACACGGAGCTGGACTGGCTCTCACGTGCGGCGGAGTGAACCGTGACAGTGGGATCCGTTTCTAGCAAGCAGCTCTCCAGAAATCAACGGGCCATCTATGGCAGTCCTGGTTGCAGCAAGGCTGCATGAAGCATTTTGCATTTTAAATTGCTTCAGCTCTGCCATCTAGGGGAGCTCAGCCCAGCACGGGAGGTGGTAGAGCTAATAACAAGGAACTGGTCCAGAACCGAGAAGCGTTTTTGGCAGAAAAATCCTATGACAGTCCCCAGCCAGGTCTGCAGTACAGGGAGGAGAGCCCATGGGAGACTCCTCTTGTTTCCCTCACAGGCTTGAGCTGTAACATGACCACGACACAGAACAATGATCACATTAGCATTTCAGCCCGACCTTAATGAGGAGATCACAGCGCAGCTGCAGGTTCGGCAGCTCTGCGTGAGCGGACCCCAAACAAGGTACGCAATCTCATTTCACAGTAACTGAGAGCAAACCCATCTAGTTCATCCTCTTCCAGTTCCAACTGGGTTGTTCCCAGTCCTCTGTTCTTTGGTGATTCCTAGTCTAATCTTAAATTACTCCAAAGATGGAGTTTCTGCCGCTTCCCGTGGGAAATCAGTTCATGGTCTGATAGACACGGGCAGGATATTTTCCTGATGTTCAACCTTCAGTGGTTTTCCTTTGTTCAGCTTAATCTCATTACTCCCAGTTATTCCCCATCGGTCAGTGCTAAGCACTCAGCCCCTCTCTTTGGTGTTTACACCTTCACAGCTGGATACAGTTGTCTTTAGAAAAATCTGCTAGGCCTGTTTATGTCTTATTTACCTTCTCAAATGCGGAGATGAAATATCACGAGCAAAGGACAGTACAAGTTAGTCTTAGAAGATGTTTTCAAGAATTGATCTTCTTCCATTCATCAAACCTACTGGAACCTGCTCATGTTTTTACAACACAGTGACCCCACAGAGAATGATCTTTCCTACCTGCATGAGGACTGTGGGGCTTAAGTTATACAAGGTGGGAGTAACAGATGTGGGAAATCAAAATCATGTTTCTATAGGAGGACACAGAGCCTTGAGTTGCAAGAGAATGTGTTTGGTGGAGCGGGATTTGAGACAGATTACCAGAAATATCTCCCTGTGGGTGCTGCACTAGCGCAGCTTAGGAAACACCAGACAGTAACGTGGCAAGTACTGCCAGAGAGACAGCTCAAGCTTTAACTTGGAAGGAAGATGAGAAAGCTGAAGAAGAAAGGCTGGTGAATCATTAGCATCACGAAAGCTTCTGAAATGGTATTTATGGTGAGAACCTTCAGAGGCAAAGTACAGAGAAGGAAGAAAAGGTGGTTGAGCACCGGCGTTTCCTGAATTTGCAGAAGAGGCTAAAAAGACAATGAGGACCCCTCAACACGTTGTAAGAAAGATTGAAGGTGAAAGCTGAAATAGAATTGTGGCAGTCAAATGAAAGCATGAAGGGCAACCTGAGCAAATATCTTGAAAGCAGGAGACAGGTCAGAGGAAGGAGCAGTAGTATTAGCTACAAATAAATCAGCAGAGGTTTTTGTGTGACCCTGAAGAGATAACTGAGCTTTCTGGAAGCTTGTGCCAAAACAGTGTCTCAACAGAACAGTCTGTTCCTTGTTAGCCTTTAGCGTAAGGAACCTGCTGAGAGACATGTACTATTCCTTCTTCTTTCCCCACAAGCTCTGCTTTTAACATACCCAGCTTTTACAAGTAACAGATTACAGTATTTTACAACTAGAGTTTAAAATTAGAATGAAAGACTCATCTCCCCTCCAGTTCTGAGCTTTATGGAAGTACACTGACAAGGGGAGAACAGGTGGAAGAGGCCAAACCTAGATTCAGCTGGAAGAGACTGAAGTATCCAGGGAAGTATTGCTGCTTGCACCTGCCAATACCCAGTTCACCTCTTCCACAGGGAATCCAGTGAGGACACAGCAAGAGCAGATGACTTTTATCAGGTGTAATGACTGTAACTCTGTGGCACTGATGTTATCAAACAGCACAGTTGCAAGCTCCAGGCTCTTGTCCTGAAAACACATAAATGAAAACATAAGGAACATTCACATACTAAGTAGGACAATCCCCCACTTGTTATGGGCTCAGACACAGTTTCTTCTGGGGCACTGCACTGCCTTCCAGCCCGTCTGGATTGCAGCAAGGTGCAGAATGAGATTCTCTGGCATAGGTGCATAATCTAAGTCCACATTTATTGTTATGTGCTGGCCTAGTCATAGTAACTGGATTAATTCATCTGGAGACAGCAGATTCTGCCTTCCAGTAGCTCAACTCAGATAACACCAACTTGAGAGATAGACCGTAGCCAGTCATTCTAGCCCAGGCATGGTTTACAGTGTGTGAGACATTCAGATTTTGAGATTTAGAAGTTTAAATCTAATGTCCTCTCTTACCTCTCTTAGATAATTGTCTGTAACGTATTTTTAAGTATAATTTTCTGTATGATCTGGAACATGGAACAAGCTGAAGCACCTGGCAGCTGGCCAGGATTGCCAGCACTGCATTTCTCAGGCAGCACTGGAGAAAGGCTGCAAAATGGCAAATAGGATCATCAGGGATCAGAAGGGACCTCGAAAGATCATCTAGTCTGATCCCCCTGCCACAGCAGGATCTCAGGTTGAACCCATTGAAGAAGAAACTAAAAATGCAGTTATGCTGACAGACATAGGGAGGGCTGGGGTTTTTTATTTGTTCTGGAAAGCAAGAGCACAAATATAAAAATCTTCTATAGGCCAAATTTAAATCCTGGCTTTTGCAGTGACTCCACCTAAGCCCTTTGTATAGGTATGATTTGGCTGGGTTGTGGTGGCATGCTATGCAGTTTCACTTAGTCATCCACCTTCAGGATCAGCCTTCAATCTCAAACGATAGAGGAAAGGTCAGGACAGACAGCAAGAACCTGTGGTGCACACGGCGTCGCATGCTTCACTTTCCTGACGGAGATTTGTGACGTGAGAACCACCTGCTCCCGGTAGCAACGCAGCTTCTCCTACTGGAAAGTCAATTAGCTATTTCCCTGAAGTTGGGGGGTGGGGGGGGAAGCTACAAGAAAGAAATTCTACCAGCAGCCGTCCTGTGAGACCCGGGAGGAAGTGCAGCAGATCCCTCACTCTGAGAACCCATCAGAAGGCTGCTAGTTCCAGTGAAATGAACACAAAGCGGAAATAAAAAATACAACAAAAGATACAAGAAGACAGCAAAAGAAATGCCATGAGGGAAAAAGGGGGTGGCATTGGGAAGAGGCCAAGGTGTAGCATAGTGGAGTGTGACCTGGCACTTGATCTACTGGGGAAGGGGTCAAATAGCTAAACCTCAAAACAACTGCTGCCACAAGGACATCCCCTCAAGGTGCTGCTGCTGTACAGGACACTTGGCCACGCGCAACGCCACAGATGGATACGAAACAGTGGCTCCTACACCACCTTCTTTTTCATAGGGATCGGAAGGGACCTCGAAAGATCATCTAGTCCAATCCCCCTGCCACAGTCACCTAGACCGAGGCGCACAGGGACACACGCCCTACCAGCCTGGAAGCAGAGCTGATACAAATCTCCAAAGTGAGGGCTACAGCATCTCAGTTTTTGAAACAGAAGATCTAAGACTGCGTGCTTGCTCGCACCGCGTGCTTGGGGTGTGAAAGACAGCTTAGAAGTGCCTGCAAAGGGCCAGCTCGTAACGCTTATCTAAAGCAGCACTTTGCTCTTGGACCTCACTACACTCAGCTGTCTGCTCCATTAGATGAACTTCCACATTTTTCCAGAGTGATCTGAAAATATGAATCGAAGGAAAGACGATGCTCAAGAATAACGAGAGGGGTGAAATCTGGCCTCGGGCAGTACACAGTACTTGGGTGGGAGGTGCTGAGAGCACACACTGTTGCTTTCCCTTTGCATTGTAGTAGGAGATAAAGGAATTGTCGTTGATATGACATGAAAGCTCAGATGGAGCGGCCTGGCATAGAGCAAACCTGTGGTTAATTTAAACATCTATCGCACTGACCTCTTGTAAGTCAGGGTCAGGAAACAATGAGAGGGCAGGCGAGTGTTTGCGCTGTTGTTTGCTGACAGGCTTTTCAAAGGAATGCTGAAAGAACACGCCAGGAATCCGGCTCTGTCCGGGAAAAGTTCTTGTTTTTGAGAAGACTGACAAACAGGAGCGAGCTGGCACACAGGGGGAGATGTCTAAAACCTGAAGCAGTTCTGGAAGTTTCTCCCTGTGCTGCAATTAATTAAAATCCGAAATGGAGGCAGGATGAGGTGTCAGACTGGGATCCTGCCTCCCACCACACCTTGGTGAGACAGCAAGCGAGGGTGGGAGGGAGGTGGGGGTATCACATCTTGGCCCTGCCCAGCTCACAGGCTGGGGACGCAAACTCGGGGTTGCTGCGGTAACTGCTGATCGCAGTGCACTGAGAAAAGCAGGTCAGTGAGCTCTGGCACTGCCACAAAAATCTGGGCCAGGCACTGAGATGAGGCCCAGAGTATATTTTATGGTATTGTCGTGGATAGAAGAGCTCAAATGATTAAGGACACTCCTCTAAAGTCAGTTGTTCTCACTATAAGGCTGCGTTGTTGTGCCATAAAATGTCACTGGAGCATAGAATCATTAGGGATGGGAAGGGACCTCGAAAGATCACCTGGTCCAATCCCCCTGACACAGCAGCATCACCTAGACCAAGTCACACAGGAACATATCGAGGCGGGTTTTAAACATCTCCAGAGAAGGAGACACCACAACTCCCCTGGGCAGCCTGTTGCAGTGCTCTGTCACCCTCACTGGGAAGAAGTTCCTTCTCATATTGATGTGGAACCTCCTATGTTCCAGCGGACACCCATTGCCCCTATCACGAGATGACACTGAGAAGAGCCTGGCTCCATCCTGCTGACACCCACCCCTCACATATTTATAGGCATTAATGCAGTCACCCCTCAGTCTCCTCCAAGCTAAACAGACCCAGCTCCCTCAGCCTCTCCCCATAAGGGAGGTGCTCCAAGAGAAAATTATTTCCTAGTCCAGCGCTGAGACGGGAGCACAGTGATGTGCACAAGCAGTCTGCATGCCACCTCTAAAATGTACTGGCTGGAAGTGTCCAGCCTTAGTTAAAAGCAGACTTGAGAGGGTTCCTTCACTCACGATTTCTAAGGTCAGTTGCCCAGTGAAGTGCAGGCAATCAGGCAGGAATCCTCTGGCTGTCTTAAGAAATCGAGCACAGAAATTCTGGGAGAGCACTGGAAAATAACAGAATGTGAGAAATAGAAACATCTTCTAGCCAAGACTTTACTAAAAACAGGGATAAAAATAATGATTTCTACTTTTAGCTGTATTTTCAGCCCACATAGAAAATTATTGTTGCTCATAATAAATATTATTAGAGGAATAGTCCACATAAATAGAAACTAATTTTTGTCTTTTAAAAAGCAATTAATACAGACAGTGACAAGTGACTGCAGCTCCTGTCAACAGCAGCAGAGGACATCAGCTGGAGCTGTTGCTTTAGTGTCTTTTGTATCTTGCTGTTATGATTTTGTTTTAACCTAAACAGGGAAATTACCCACTTCCCTGATTTTCAAAATAACTTCCCACACAAGCAATTATTCCAGCTGGAGTCATGGGCCGGCGATCAGTCAGGAATGGTATTTTTGGACTCTAAGACACACATTTATAAAGCAGTCCCAGGACAAGAGCCAGTGGAGGGTGAGAAACGCTGGTCTGGGAAGAAGCTGAATATAGGCAGCACTGGCAGTTGTGGGAGGGCACCACAAAGCTTCAGGAGAAGGGCAGGGATGTTCAGGTGAGTTAACTTGATGACACTTCTTAGCAAGAGCTTGTTCTCAGTGAAAAGCCAGCTCCTATGTCTTTACAGTTTTAAACTGATCCCATCTGTTCTGATGTTGAGAACTGGGTGTGGAAAATAGCAGGTCACCTCAGCAGGATGCTGGAGCTGACACCGGTAGCTGCGTTGCTGTCTCCTCTCTGCCTGAGAGCCTCTGAGTACTGAGGGAGCACAGTGCTCCTGGCAAGGCACTTGAGCTGCTGCACAGAGACTAGGATAGTCCTTCTCATCCTTCCAAGCCAACCCTTCCAAAACGCCACTGTGCCAGTCTCAGTTCAACCCCAGTCTGATACCTCCTAGGTTTGGCTGATACCTAGTGCTTTGTGGGCACGCTGTTCCTGCAACACGTAACAATGACTTTACATACTGCAGTGCTTTGGCTGGGAAAGGGTTTCTCTTAGCAAATGAAGGTCGAAGATCAGAGTTTTATTAAAAACAAGAGGTGCAAGTTTTTATTATGAGCTTTGGAAAGTCTGCTTAATGGTGGCTAAGCACAGCGATGACATGGCTTTCTCCGCTCAGGTAATGAGGACTTATCTCAATGACCATGATTCCTAAAGGACACTGCTGGATGAACCCTTGGCAAACTTTACCACAAACGTGTGACCACATTTCCATACTACCCAGTGTTGTATTCAATGTTTAACCAAAAGACCTAATGCTTGTTGTTAACAACATCACAAGCATTTCTATTTTTAGGCCAATGTCATGATGTTAAAGGAGGTGAAAGGACTTTTTGAACAGCATCCCTATTAGAAATCAGACCATTTTCATTCACACATCTAATTAACTGAAAACTGTGGCTCTGGTCTTGCCTAGACTTGGTAGGTGCTTAACTCGGGGTGTGTTTCTGTGTAGGAATGGGACCCGTACACTGTAGCATTACTTTTCTATTCAGAGAATCATAGAATCATTAGGGATTGGAAGGGACCTCGAAAGATCATCCAGTCCAATCCCCCTGCCACAGCAGGATCACCTAGACCAAGTCGCACAGGAACACATCGAGGGGGGCCTTGAACATCTGCAGTGAAGGAGACTCTACAACCACCCTGGGCAGCCTGTTCCAGTGCTCCATCACCCTCACTGGGAAGAAGTTCCTTCTGATATTTATGTGGAACCTCAGAAGATGAAGTCTGTCTACTTGAGTGGCTCTACATACAGTTCTCACAACATATTTTGACTTCACTAAACATTGTTTTCTTTCTCAGAGACTGCTGAAGTTAAGACAGTCTAAACACAGTTTGGAGGATGGAAAATAACTCTGGTAAACATGTGCCTCATCAAAGTGGGTTGGCCTGGGGCAGTGCCATGATGTGCCTTCTTCCCTTCTGCACGGGAAACGTGTTCTTATATTTTACTCTTATTCTATAAATAAACATAACGTAATCAGGAAAACACTCACTTTGGACTGCAGCTTATGACCCATGTGGGGAAAATATCAAAATATTTTGAAGCATATTTTGGCTAGGCTACTGCAAGATATGGCTGAGGCCTGACAGAATCGACTGTGTGTCAGACCCAACCTGGATAAACCCTCTGCTGCGCTTGTCTGAGCACTGAAGCTACAAACACTGCGGCAAAACAGGACGCCTGGTGTGCTGAGTCCTCCTCCAGCCACAGCTGCTGCCTGAGCTCCAGGAGCAAACACAGCCATGCTGGGTTATGGCAGGAGCACGGAAAGTCCTCTCTCCATGCCTTGCAAGCCACTTAGCTTCTCCACTTTGGGACTTCATCTAAGTACTTTCTACTTTACTTAAAATATCCCATGAAAGCCCAGTAACTGCCATCAGTAAAGTGTCTCAGCTGTTTGCAGGGTTTGCTTTCTCTTAGGGTTGCAAACTCACTAGTGTTTGTGCCTTGTCGTCAGTTTATTCTTCACCCCTCTCTCAGCACCTGCTGCACTTGTAAACTGGTTTCTGCCAAATATGGACTAAGAGAAATTGGAAGAAATAAAGATCAAAAGAACAGGGTAAAGCCTGAGATGGGAAGACTACAAAACCTCAGAAAGTAAGACAAAGAGACTGTTAGGAATCATAGAGTCATTAGGGATTGGAAGGGACCTCGAAAGATCATCTAGTCCAATCCCCCTGCAACAGCAGGATCACCTAGACCAAGTCACACAGGAACACATCCAGGTGGGTTTTGAACTTCTCCAGTGAAGGAGACTCCACAACCCCCCTGGGCAGCCTGTTCCAGTGCTCTGTCACCCTCACTGGGAAGAAGTTCCTTCTCAGGTTGATGTGGAACCTTCTGTGTTCCAGCTTACAACCATTGCCCCTCGTCCTATCACTACATGGCACTGAGAATATCCCAGCTAGGAGTAGCACTGAAATCTATTCAGATGGAGTAACATCAGCGTCTAATGTGGCTGATGAAATTTCAGACACAGAGAGATCCAGATTGACCAAACAGAGCTGAGACTCCCTTGTAGGCAGCTTAGGCAAAAGAGTATTGGAAGCTTAAACTGGGTCTTTGTAGTCAAGAGCTTGAATGTGTTTACTAGCATCATGTTATTACACGAAATGCCTTGTGGAGGAAGATAAACTACTTCAATGTATTATGTTTTCCTTTCCCATACAGCACAGTGGGCCCAGGTCCAAACTGGCTCTAGACAGGAAGTTTTCCACCTCTACATTCATGGTGCAGGTGATGTTGAACTGATTTTACTGTCCTTTCTATACAGGCACCAGTGAATCCACTCCAATCCCTGCTCTACAGTAAAAGCTTTTAACAACACTTTGGTTTATACTCTCCTTGACTCCTCTGCAGCTAATGCTACTGTTGAATATTCCTCTGTATCCGGTCTCCCTGTGCCTGGATTTCTGCTGATATATTTCCAAAAGCTAAATTTTGAGTGCTCACATCTCATTTCAAACTTCCTACCAAGAAGCAGAAATAAGACTACAATAATTCTTATAAAACCCTAAACAAATGCATCAGTTAAACAACACCTGCATGATTCAGAAAGACAAAGAGAGATTCATGCCCACGTCAAAGAATGACACAGTTGTACTTGCGTCTCCTTTTATACGCTGGTACCTCCTGTTTTCATTCCAGGTGATACTGCTGTATGTTTTCCCAGCATATCCAGACTAGGCAAGAAACACACTTTCAGAGGGACACAACTGCTGCAGCTGGGCACCCACGCAAGCAGGTGAAATCCCATACAGTTTTCTTGGCTGCTTCAGCACCTTCAGAACAAGGGCTTATCTTTCCTGGAAATCAACAAAGGTTTGTGTCACAGAAAGCTACAGGATGGGCAAGAGGCATTGGGCTAGGGCACAACATAAAAATAAGGTGTAACTGGAGAAAAACAGTCTGAGGAAAGGAGATTAATACCTACAATAGTTTAGGAAAATGGAAGACTACTGAGAAAAGGCACTTTAAGGTAACTCTCTGTTCTGCCATTTCTTCCAAAACAGCTAAATTCCAGTATTTTTCTATGCAAATTCAATAGCTATGAGAGTGCAACATAGATCTTCTAATAATAGAGCTGTCCCTTGTGTAACCTCATGATTTAACAGTGCTGACAAATGTACAAAGCTTTGCTAACAGTAGGACCGATGAGTTCTGGAACATGTGTAGTAATGATTTAACGTAATGAAATTTTGTTTCATGGTTAGAAATGAGCTCTCCTTACCATTATCAAAGGCCCAATCTCACAGGTCTAAGAGAGCCTGATAAATCACAGGAGTACAAGTCATTTTTGTCTCTTTCTTCTATGGAAAATAAAGCTAAAATCTTTCATGCCACTCCTGAACCAAACTAAAGGTCAGCCTTTGAACCGTATCCAAACCTTTTGCTCTCTTAGTATTACAAATAAATTGCTGCACGGCAAACTCCAGCAGTTGTCAGTAGCTCATCGCTCCATGCGGCCGCAGAAGGAACAAGGCTCGACAGCATTTAACCAAGTAAGTTTCTGTAGATTTGGAACCTGCTTTGTGTTCCAAAACAACCACTGGCAACAGTGAAAAGTTCAGCTGCGGACGCACGTGTTCCCGTGAAGGTACAGAGGAACCAAGCGCTAGTTTATCAACAGAAGGGAAGGTAGTCCGGCCAGTACTTCACAGCAGCACAAGCAAGTACGCAAACGACAGCTGACAACCTTCATGGGCTTACAGAGCACCTCACCAGAACTGATCTCCTTTCTCTCTGCCTTTTCTGCAAAAGATACAACTACCTTTCTTCAAGTATGTTAACGCTCCCTTCTGTTTTTATTCGCTCTCTACTGTCACTCACCATTGATATTAACTTTTCCTTAACAGAGAATTATCGTTCTAACACCACAAAATAATCCCACAGTATCATTTATGGCTTGTGATCAATCTTTTCCAGCTGGCCATGAGTTGTTGCAGTGTTCTTGCTGGTCTGACTGCCCCCAGCAAACACCAGATGCAAACACTGTCACTTCAGGTACTGGGATAGCACTGGGTGGCTGACTTCCCAGAAAAAGGCATGTAGCATTAGATGAATAACTATGGAAGGGGAATGAGATCAGGATAAAACCTTTTTTGTCTTCCCTCCACTTTAATTTTGTGGAGAGGATGGGTAAAGTACCTGGCACTCTGCTTCTCCAATCTACAAGGTTTCAAACAGGGACCTGAAACGAGCACAGAAACAGGCTGACTCATTCTCTTCAGTCAGTTGTGTTCTCTGGGGAGAACAGCCAGAGAAGACTAAACTGAGTTAATGCCTACTACCTTACCCGATAGATGGCAATTTCTCCCTCCAATCTAATGAGAAAAACAAGGTAAGTTTTTGAGGTTTAACACCAGTTAGAACCTGCACACGTAACAAGACTGGCTGCAATAAAAGTTTTCACTGCTATTTTATTTGGGGAAATCAGAACCCGAGTGTACACCGAGAAGCTGGTTTAGCACTTGCCTTCTTCGCTACGGATCAGACCACATTGACAGTGTGCAACATGACATCTTAAATTATATTCTTTTCACCAAGTTACAGGAATTATTTTCACTTAAAAAAAAAATCAGTTTCAGGTACTTTTGGAATAGGACCAGAATGAATGAACTGAATGAAGTCTAAAACCTGATGGCTGCTGAACATTTATCTGCTTGTAAACCGAAATAGCAGTGTCAACCCACAGCACACACATAGAATCACACAGAATCATTAAGAACCTCCTAAGATCATCAAATCCAACCTTGAACCCAACATCTCCATGACCACTAGGCCACATCCCAAAGTGCCACATCTACTTGCCTTTTTGCACACCGCCAGGGATGGTGACTCCACCTCTTCCCTAGGCAGCCTGTTCCAAGGTTTAACTGCTCTTTCACTAAAGTTTTCCTAATTTCCAATCTGAACTTCCCCTGGTGCGACCTGTGGCCAGACTCACTAAAGCTGGCAGAATCCAATGTCGTGTACATCCCTGAAAGTCACCTCCTCTTCACATCACACCTAGATCAGCAAAGAACAAATCATTTGTGGAAAACCATTAAAAATGCCCAGAGCGTTTGCTGCCCATGTACATTTGTATTCAAGAAGCAGGGGAAGGATGCATGAGAAGAAAAAGTGAGATAGAAACGGTTGCCCACCAACACAAAAACATGATGTCCAGAAAAAGAATGCATTGTAAAGAGCATCGTCTCCCTTTCAGTAGCAGATGGTGCTGAACTTATTTATAAAACACCCCATGACCGTGTGGGGCACAGGGTGCAGCCTCAACCAGAAAAATGTCTAGTGGTCTTTTAGTTAAAGAAATGTAATCAACAGTTATTATTGAACCAGGAGACACTACAGAAAAAACAAGACTTTTGTAAACTACCCGAGCACACCAGAGGAACTAGAAACACACATGCACAGTGCTCCCTCTGTTACACTAACGAGAGTTGGAATCTGACTGTTAATAAGTGGAATCTAATTTTTCCACAGCAGTGCTTCAAGCAAGAATAATGTGGATGGTAAATGAGACATCTAGACTTGCTCCGACACGTAAAGGTACAACATTCAAATATAGTATTAGGAGAGAAAACACCCCTCTCTTACCGTGTAACTGCCCATGCAAATTCACTGGTGAAATCCGTATGGTACCTTTTCACAAAGGTACAAACATGATAGCAAGAGGAATGAAATTAGTGTGAACAGGCGTTCCAGTTCTGCTTGTATTTTATAAATAATCTGGTCTTTACTAAGCATGTAGATTGTAATAATTTGAATACAATAACTTGAACATGGTTTATGTGAACCTATAGTAGTTCACGTTTTCACACTCATTTCACGCTAATTTACTTGCTACACTTCTTGTTGTTGTCCTTGCTGAGGGCTGATCATCACAGCAAGCATTAACTGAATGGATTTTATCCAAATAGTAACTCACAAGCCACAAGATACATAGATACACACTGGTGAGGGCACATCTTGAGTATCATGTGCAGTTTTGGGCACCCCAATACAAGAGAGATGTGGAGGTGCTGGAGCAGGTGCAGAGGAGGGCAACTAAGGTGGTGAAGGGCCTGGAGAATAAATCTTATGAGGAAAGACTGAAAGAGCTGGGGCTCTTTAGTTTGAGGAAGAGGAGGCTGAGAGGAGACCTCATCACTCTCTACAACTACCTGAAAGGACGTTGTGGAGAGGCTGGTTCTGGTCTCTTCTCACAAGCAGTTAGTGATAGAACAAGAGGGAATGGGTTCAAGTTACAACAGGGTAGGTTTAGACCCTGGATATCAGGAAGAATTTTTTCACAGAAAAGGTGGTCAGGCACCAGAATGGGCTTCGCAGGGAGGTGGTTGCGTTTAAAGATGGTTTGGATGAGGTGTTGAGGGATATGGTTTAGGGGTGAACTGTTAAGGTAGGGTAGCTGGTTGGACTTGATGATCCCAGGGCTCTTTTCCAACCAGAGTGATTCTGTGATACATAAGACATGTTTAGATTGCCAGTTAATGTGTATTCCTGAAGAGCTTTTACATGATGGGCAAAATATGCTGAAATAGGAAAATAAGTAGCTGTGCAATATCGCAAACGTTCTTAATATTTATTAAAGGAACCTAAAGGTAGCAACAATCTGCCTCGTACAGCTCCGAGCAAAGCTACTGTTACACAGCTACTTACTATGCATTGGCTTCCCTCAGGAAGTTGTTGAGGACAGTTACATACAGTACAGAAGTACAGTTTTCACACTTAATACAGGATGTAAATTGACAAACATCTTCAAACACGATGTATAAGGCAAGGAAGGAATACCTGGACTCTACCACAATAATGCATTCGCTGGTTTTCTATGCTTTCCTGTAGGTTTTTCCCCTTTTCTTTAGAAGCCTCCAACGTTGGCAGATCCGTGTTCTTGAAAAGGACAAATAATTACAAAGGGTCCCAACACAGACAGGCTACAAAAATCAAGTAACTGGATAACTGTCTGGCTAGCGTTAAATTTTTACACCTAATGAGGTTTAGGTAAGAATATATGCACAGGAGAGCGCGATGCTAATTGTTGTACCTGTTTGTATGCTGCAGAAGTAAGCAGACACCATGCAGAAATCGAAGCCTGCATGGCACTGTGTTGTCTTGACTAAAATTCATCACATTGGCATCTTTCAAGTTTAGACCAACAGCGTCTTGCAAAAGCTCTTTTTGTGCCGATTCAGCACATTCTCAAAGTACAAACTGCTGCTCAGAAAAGGCAGTAGATGGGCAGAAGCATGGACTGAGTGAAGAGGCACTCACGTGAGACTTAAGGCGTCATTAGTCAAAATACATCCTATGCAGTAGTTTTAATTACTTACAAAAATTAAGAATTTTAAAAGCCCTTTACACATTTTAGAGAAGAGCTCTAACTTCTGCAAATATTAATTAGTATCTGAAGAGAAACCCCTTATCATAGTGAGTTGGATGAAACACAAGTCAGTTGAATTGCTCTTCTGGAGATACTTGAGGGAGTGCGGTCAAATTTCTGCTTCACTGAGCTTACCAGTCTTCAGGTTACTGGGAGGGCGTCACTGCTTCAGACTCTGTACTTCGCTTTGCCATGATCATTGATAACACATATGTGCTGAAAAAATAGAACACTGATTGCAACAGCAATAAAGATGATTACATTATTAATGACTAATAAATTGTTCAGAAATACTTTTTCTTGATCAATCTAGTGATCTTGACCTTTCTAGAGACTGGAATTGCACTCTGATTTCATTTTCTAGCTACTGAAAGTTTTTCCACTGGCAGTTAGCAGCTTTGAGGTCCACCCCTGGAAGTACCACAGGAAGCAAAGGCATCTTTCTTCCATCACTAGCTCACTGCGTAAAGGGGAAGGCAGCGCAGCAGTGAAAGTCTGAACCCATCTGAAATGTAGCCGTGCTTCACTTTTTAATGCTGTCTCTGTGCATACTGGGAACTGTGGACTTTTGAAGTCCTAGGCTCACCAGAATATGGAAGAGTAGCAGAGGTATGACTTCTGCTTTTAAGGGGAAAAGATGGGGAGGAAAAGTTCACAGCACTAATAATCCTTTGGATTATTTCAGATTTTGCAGGGAGTTCTACATATACTGAAAGCATTGCAACCATGACATTAAGATCCCAGGCAGGAGGCAGGTTATGGGGTATTTAAGAGACCATGGAAAAATAGTACTGTATTAAACTAACATAGAAACTTACGTTTAGGTCTCTGAAGTGCTCATTG
Organism: Rhinopomastus cyanomelas; assembly: GCA_013400115.1. Lineage (NCBI taxonomy): Eukaryota > Metazoa > Chordata > Aves > Bucerotiformes > Rhinopomastidae > Rhinopomastus > Rhinopomastus cyanomelas. The sequence continues at coordinate 89,545 of VXBP01009631.1, forward strand.
TAGTCTAAGGCATAACCTACCACAAATAAATCTGGAATTTCAAATCCGTAATCTGTATGGAAACAAATAATAAACACTGTCAATACAAGGTCGGTGGCAATTCTATGGCCTTTCAATGTAGGTGGCAGTTTTGGGTATCTTAGTTTTGTGTCTGAGCTATCAAGTTTGGCAGTAGCCCTATGCCCAGTTCTTGCTCATAGAGTATTTGTGGCATGAACAATCAGTGGAGAGTAGGAGGGTTGTGCACAATTATCAGTGGCTCAACAGACACATTGAGAAAGGAAGGCAAAATCAGAGATGAAAACTTCTGCCTACGTTTGGAAGCTCTGTTTGTACATTTCTTTCTGAGACTAGCAAAAACCATTTTGCATGTTATGCTACAGAAACATGCCAAATGCTTCCTAAACTGAAGCCCAAACCTTATGAAGGCTCATGCACATGCTTGGCACAGAAAATGCACCCAGCGCAGCTGCATCGCACAACTCACAAACATTAGGTTAAGCTTAGAGACCTACCTTTTTGAGTAGGAAAGCCTATGCAGTGTCTGCAGCATATAAAACAAGTCAGACTGTTCCCAAATTGTTTACTACAGTAAGCTGAGAAAAACACAACCTTATGGACCCAAAAATAGGTCAGCATAAAAATCTGTACGGGTATTCAAGGTAAAAATTGATTACGTTCTTAAAGATGGTGTGTAATAGACACTTTGGAGTAATAAATATAAGTAACACTGTCAGTCATTGAAAAGAGTGATCTCTGCTCTTTTGCAAATTTAATCACAGCATGCATAAACAGGGATAAAACCTGTTTCATTTTAGAAGTTATTACAGGAAAATATTGAGCTACTCTTCATTAGGTAATTTTATGGTGTTTGTAGCAAGTTTCACATTAGTGAACCCAGCCCAATATAATCTACTGGACTAAATTCTAAATGTTAAAAATACCACTGTATAAAAAGTTGCACAACAACATGTTTGGGTCTCAGTTAGAGATTGTCACACTGCCACTTACAATCTGGTCTGTACCCATCAGGCCGAGACGTTCTTTTCACCAACAAACTGTAATTAAAAACAAAAGAAAACCCACATAAATCTAGATATTTACCTGAATAGTATGCACAGCAATTATTCCCTTTCTCAAAAAGCTTCTCAGCCATGTGTTCTCATTCTGCTCCTCCTCCTGACAACATCCTGGTGTCAAGGAAGAGATGGGCGTGTTCCCTTTCAAAGTCCACTAAGTGCCACTCGAAATGGCTGAAGGGTCTTTGTCACTGCAGAGGAGGACAAAAGTGCTTCCCCTTCTTTCCTCCACCCTCCTCGTGATGACTCAGGCAGCTCCTCTGCAGAGTTCCCCATGCCACAAGGAAGCATCAAATTAAAGCAGGATCTTGAAACAGGAACCTTCACTGCAAAAGATGTTGGGCTAGACTAATTAATTACTAAGTTCTTGCGTTTGCTTTACTCACCTTGCCACTTTAATCATTTTCGGCTTGTAATTTTCTATATTATTAAGCAGAACCTTCATAGTCCTTCCAGTTCCAACAATATCCTTACAAAACATGAGAAACAGAGTAAGTAAAAATCAGAGGAAAGCTGAAAAGATAAAATCTAGCAGCTGGGAATTATGTATTTTTCCCCGTGCTTTGAGAGCCACGTTAAAACAGATGGCAGCTGAGGTCATGCTCTTTGAAGCAAGCACTCATCATCATTTAAGTCCCTGTCCATTTCCTCCTGAAAACAGCTGTTTCTAGTACTTGGGACATAACAGGACAGGGGATGGCTTTACTGGACACTGCAAGTAGCAAGGATCAGATTTTTCACATTATTCTCAAGACTACAGTACGTTAACTTCTCTCCATTTCAGAGCTAAGTCTGCTCTACATGTTTTTTAATTACTCCTATACAAACAATTCTTCTCCAGAGCTTCTGTACCTGACCTGATCTGAATGAGATCAGCAGGTATTTGGCTACAAAACTGACCATGACACGGATAGCAGCTGTTGATCCTGAACTCTCTAAGGGTCCCCGTTGCTTTTCCATGATTTTCAAAGAGAATCACCTAAATCAGTGAGAGAGACTTGGCAGCACCAGTTAGGTGACACATTCTTTCCCTCTGCAACTCAACACTGTTGATTTCCATCAGCAACATCTCTGAGATGGCTCTCCACAGGGGATACTCCTGGATGCAGTTCTAACAAGCAGGAGTCAGGGGACTTGGAGAGAGTAATTGACATTTTCAACCAGCATGTGAACAACCCGAAGTTAAAAAGCACGTGCAGGGCTATGCCACTACTTCAAAGTCATGTTACTGAGAAGTGCATGGCATCTTTGCAGTTGATTCATTGCCCTCTGAGGAACAGAACAGCTTACAGGACAGGAGCTGGTGAAACCACAGGAGGAACAAATCAAATGAGGGAGAAACACAGACTCTTGGGTATCACAAGGCAGATGACCAATTAGCATGGCAGCAGTGTAGTTTGAGTCATCATGCAATTGCAAAAAGACTGAGAGCTCACTAAGCAAACCAACCCCTCTCCCTGTTCACCACCTCCCAGCTAAAGACGAGGGAGCAGAGACAGGTTTTAGAAGCTGAACAGACAATCGTGACTTTATATTACAACATAAACACACAACTTACCTCTACAATTAGAACATTCTGAAACAAACAAAAAAGAACACAATTACACAGTATTCACAAACTAAAAGAAACGTTTGGAACAGAGAAGACAGACAGGTCCATGTGCACACATACAGCATGATACGATGCAAGGAGTTTCCTGTTACAGTTTTGTGCACTGAAAAATCCCTGCAGTCAGGGGCTTCCACTTTATTCAGCTCTGTCTAGATTATCCTCTTCGTGCAAGAATGGATGTAGTATCAGAACATAAAATCAGGTGGAAGAAATCCAAATGGAATGAGCTTCACTTCATTCCAGTGTGACTAGCAATGTACCCTATAGTTCACTAAAGCGCTAGTTCCAACGTAAATATGAGACTGCAGCACTAATATTCTCAGCCTGAAAGAAATACTCTTCCTCCTTCCCACCACCACCCAGAAACCTCACAGTAAAGGATTTACAGGCCAAGCTGTACTACCCATTCTCATACTGTGAAGCACCCTCACTCTTTTCAAATTCTTTTCCTGAAACTACTAGTATTGTGTGAAGAGAAGGGAAGTGGCCCAGTCAAGAGCGGCGATGTCAAGCGTTACGACAGCATGAACACACAGGCTCATGTGTCTGCTGAAATGGTTTGTCACTGTTCAGGAGTAACGATAGCTGAGGTGACTTCTGTTCTAGTAAAAGCAGTAACAAGAAGTAACGTCTTTGTGAGAAGAAATAAAAACCTATTTATTAGCGGGCACATCATATGGACATTCAAAAGAGAGGGCTCTTCTAATCTTGCACCAAGACCTGCTTTCTGACAGTAAACCTGCAATAGCAAGAGGAAAAACACTTCACAAATACATCTAACTATCTATCTATTGATCAATGTCACACACATGTGCTCATTGTATGCCCTGCAAAATGTTGAGACAGTTTCATTTCTGTGCAGTATTCACCAGAGCAGCTTCCATTCAACTTCCTTTCCATCAGGCTTGTTGGCTTTGCCACACACACAACAAGGGGACTGTCTCCATCACAGAATCCCAAGGTTGAGTGTTTGGAGAAAGACTCAAACACCATGGAGAAGGACTATGTGAAGTGCGTGTGACTAGAAACAGCAGACCTTTAGTAGTTCCATTAGCTGATATCAAAATCTGTTCTGTACTCTTCCAAACAGAAATCATTACCCACACTTATATTCATACTGCAGTCCCTCTTCACAATCACAGTACTTAGAAGAGAGACCATGCATCGGCCACTGCAGAAATGTTACCACACACTGTATTCTACCTGGATGCTTCTGAAATGGCAAAACGCTTGGTAAAGGTGTGGAGGGAACTCCCGGTTCTAGTTCAGCCGATGTCAGCAAAGGAGATACCACTCAAGAAAGCCACTAATTTAGATTGAGCTCCAGTGGAATGTGTATTAATCTTGGAGAGTGGCTCCTTTTTGGTGTTTTCATAACAGGTTTTGCTGGCGGTTATCCTGCTTGGCACTCCTGACTTTCAGCCTCTCAGCTGCTGACACAAACAACTCTGGATCTGAAAGAGCTAGTCCTGTGGTGGTAAAAAGTCAAAGGCTTCATAGCAAGTGAAGTTCAAAGACACACTGTCTCTAGAACTTTCTTCAAGAAAGAATAGAAGTATGCCAGTCCCCTAAATAAGATGAAGAGACCAGAACCATGTTCAAGAGAAGTTTGTGACAGGTGTCCAGAGACACATCTTTTTGAAGGAAGCTATTTGGACCAAAAAGGGTTTGGCTCTTATCTAGCTTCCTGAATGAAGTCATAACCAGGAAAAACACTTCCAGAGACTATCCCAGGACACCTGGGGTTGAGGGTTAAGCAATACCTTTGATTCAGTCAGTGGACACTTGAAGATTACATGCAGGAGTAATGGTTCGACCATCCCTGAGGGAACTTGCACAACTGGTTATATATGTAAATATTTGTGTGTACATACACACACATATACATGTGATACAGGGAGAGAGAAGAGTTGACAAGGAAAGAACTCACTAGAAATGAACTCCCAAAGAGTTCAGAGAGTTCCAGCAAACAGTTCCAGAAGAGTTCAAGGAGTCCCAGCAAACAGCCTAGGATGACTGCAAGTGGCACCAGGCAAGAGGGGCTGGCCTGACATCAGCCTGACATCCGGACTCATTCTTGCCAGGTTCATGCGTACCTTGCTGTTATTCACACTGTTAGTAAGCATTTTCCTCCCAAAGGAAAAGCACAGCTCTTCTAGTGACAAACCTATCCAGCACCTATGGCGTGAGATGGGACGCACCAAAGCTGAAATGGCAGAGAGCTGCAAAGTCCTGCCTCAGCAGACTGTGTCACGGTGCAGCAAAGGCTGGTTGCAGTACAGCAGCTGGTGGTGCAGGAGCTTCACCAGCCAGTGCCCAGCCTCATGGTGCCCCAGTGAGATGAGTGGGCAGACCCGAGACTTGCGCAACCAAGAGTGCCTGTCATCAAGTGAGTCCACGGTAATGAGACAAATCATGAGACAAACGAGGTCAAGCTGGTACACCAGTCCACAAGCTGGGATCAGGTCCAGTGAGACTAACCAAGATTAAACACCAATCTCCAGGCAGGTCCACCGTGATGAGAGACCTGAAGTTAAACTGGGAAGTCAGTCTGCAAGTTAAGAGTCTGGACCAACGGCTGTAGTAGCATAATAACTTCTCTACAGCTGAGCTGAAGATTGGTACCCCTACAGCATAGCTCAGACATGGACTGGAAGCCCAGGGTTGAGCTGAACTGAAGCTCCTGTGTCCACAGGTGTGGGTAGGGGCTCCAGGTGACACAGGTCATGACCACTAAGGCCTATCAGTGCACAAAGGGCCATAACAGATTAACAGGAAAGCACAGTTCTAGGACATTTTGTTAAGGGAAAGGTATGTTTCTTTGCTACCACAGCTGTTTGAGCTATGCTATCATGAGCAGCCCCTTTAGAGATTCTTTTGCTTACTCACAAATGGAAATCATAAAATTAGACAGAAACCTCCACGGCCATAGAATCAGGATTAAAACAATAGTGAGGAGCAGACCTTACTAATTAACTTGTGAGAAAAAAACATCACAGACATGAATAGAAAATGGGGCTGAGAAGACCATGAGAACTCATCTTGAAGAATCAAAACTATCCCTCAGAGATATCAGATTTACCTGTTCTTGAACATGATGTGGACTTCAGGACTTCCTCATGCAATGTGTCTCATTACCTCACTAGCTAAGACCAAAAATACAGTTAGAAAACTTGTTGCTATTTGACCTGAACTTGGTTTGCAATGAGCATTAAAAAGTTTAGCTTTCTTTTTTAACTTCTCTATTTGAAGATAGATGTATTTCCTCAGTTTCCTCTTGTTCAAATGAAACAGGCCCTTTTTCTTCAAAATTTTGTTCACAAGTTACATTACTTAGCTTTCTTTTTGTTCTCCTTTGGAATCTTTCTCCAGTCGTGGTGCCACAAATCAGGTCTTTTCCCACATGAAGAAGAACAAAGAAGCAAGTTTTGTGCTTTACAAATAGTCCTCCTTTGTGCAGATTCCAGTACAACAGTTATATCTTTTATAAAAGAACACTTCTGTGTCATGGGCAACTTGTGATCCACCTATTACCTCTAGTTCAGAGCTGCTGCTTAATCAGTCCTTCCTCACTTGTGTTTATGCACAAGATTACATCTACAGAAACACAGAAGTTAGAATCCATCTGCATTGCTCTCATGTGTCATTCTTTGAACCAAATTACTCAAATAATTTCTTAAGATCATAACACTTTATCAGTTTTTTTGCAGGTAGCATCACTAGTATTAAATGCTAATTCCATGTCTCCTTCTCTGGAGACGTTTAAGACTTGCCTGGCTGTGTTCCTGTGTGACTTGGTCTAGGTGATCCTGCTCCGGCAGGGGGATTAGATTAGATGATCTTTCCCTTCCAGTCCCTAATGTTCTGTGATTCTGTGATTCCATCTTTGAATTAATTAATTACTTTATAGTCCCTGGAGAACATGCTCTAATGTATCCAGCCTGGCAGTGAAGCATAATTAACTGCTTCTTGAGAACAGCTTTCCAACCAGTTATACATCCTTCTAATAGAAATTTAATCTTGTCTACATTTCCTTATCATGAATGACTCACATGAAGGAAAGACAACTAACATGGATCCAGACATGCCTCAAGGGTTTGTCTGGTCACAGGAGTGATAGTCACCTGGGACTTCAGCTGAAGCACAAGATCTCACGCTTACTGACTAACATGAGAAGCAAGGATACTGGGGGCCCTTGAAATTGCCTGACCAGCATCCTGTTACTCTTGCCTTTTCTCCTCAGAGTCAAGGCTCACACAGTTGCATGTTACATGCATTGGGAGATCTGGTCCTTTGAAAGTTCCAGGTGTTGTCCAGATGAGGAAGCACCAATGCTGTTTTGTGTTACGCACATTCTCATTATTTCCAAAACACTGACAAGGACTTTCTGTGCCATGGAGAAATCTTGTGTGTAAGGACTCTGGAGTAGAAAAGCCACTATAAAATACCTGAATATGAAAACATTTTGTACCTATAAATATGCAGGCATCCTGGTTGTTGAGAGGGATGCATGAATCACTGTTCAGATTAGGCAGAGTTACTCTCACTGAAGTCATCATACTTAACATTTGCTTATGACTGAAGACATTCAAAATGGTTTGCCATCCTCTGGCAACAGAAACCAGCTCCTACAAAACATGTTCAAGGAAACTGACTGTACTTTCTTGCTGCCTGTTGCCTACTTTTGTCCTGTTGAAGCAGGAGTTCCAGAGAAGGGATGGCATAGCAGATCATAGGATCATAGGATGTTAGGGGTTGGAAGGGACCCAAGAGATCATCCAGTCCAACCCCCCTGCCGGAGCAGGACAAAACTATCTAACACAGATCACAGAGGAACGCATCCAGGCAGCCTTGAAAGTCCCCAGAGAAGGAGACTCCACGACCTCCCTGGGGAGTCTGTTCCAGTGCTCCGTGACCCTCACAGCAAAGAAGTTCCCCCTTGTGTTGAGGCGGAACCTCCTCTGCTGCAACTTACACCCATTGCTCCTTGTCCTATCACAGGGAGCAAGTGAAAAGAGCCTGTCCCCCCCTCCTGGCCAGCCTTCAGGTACTTATAAACATTGATCAAATCTCCCCTAAGTCTTCTCTTCTCCAGACTAAAAAGCCCTAAGTCCCTCAGCCTCTCCTCATAAGCCATGCCCTCCTGTCCCCTAATCATCCTCGTAGCCCTCCGCTGGACCCTCTCCAGCAGAGTAGTAGAGGAATAAACTGCCAAGAAATGTTTTGACATACAGCATCCAGGACTTGATAGTGGTGAAGTATAATTTAAACTGGTTCAAACAGATTAGCTTATCCTTCAGCAGACGGATGGAAGACAAAAGAACGCAATAGCTACAACAGGCTTGTACATTACCAGTAATGTCACCACCATCCTAAAAATGAAGTTGGCTGCATCCAGCACGTCTTGCAAAAGGTCACAATTATGTGAGAGACATCGTTCAGCTTCACCACAAAATCCACCTGTGAGCTGATGAGCAGGAAAGTAGTGAAACTCAGCAGCTTGTGGTGCTACAGCAGTAACTAACAGCTGGACAAACGACAGGAAACTACAGGTTGTGGAAGGAAAGATCCTTTTTCAAATATATGTTTGAAGCTCCTGTACCACAAATACATCTGAGGCAATAGCAGGGGAGGAAACCACATGAAAAGTAATCCAGCCTTCTGGCATGCGCTTGACATTTTGTCTGGTTTTGGAGCTTGGAGAACAGGAAACAGGAATATTTACTGACATGTCAGCTAGGCTGAAGATGGTTTAATTTCTGAGGAGAGCCATCTTCACCAATATAGTCTGTGAAGCACCTCCAGAAATCTGGAAAATGGTGCTAATATATCCTACAGTGAGACGCAGCTAACAGTCAGGTTTTTTTAAAGATGTCCTGGGAAGATTTCTTCTACAGTCCAAATAAGAAAGGTGTGGTGGAGACAAACATCTTTCTACTGAGTCACTGCAAGACAACTGGCATCTCTCATTGCTTATGGATCAGAGGGATTTTGGGGAGCTGATAGGGTGACTGTGATTCATCCTGGACTTACAGCTTTTTCTAGCAAGTAGGAGGCAGGAATTAGGTTAGAGCAATACAGAATATCTCAGTTTGGAAGGGACCCATAAAGCTCAGAGTCCAACAATTTGCTCCTCACAGGACTACCTAAAACTAAACTATAGAAGTTTCACCCATCTGCTTCTCTGACATGCTTGGCGCTGTGACCACTTCCCTGGAAAGCCTGATCCATTGTCTAACCTTCTCTGCAAAGAACCTTCTCCTAATGTGTTGTCTGAATTTCCTCTGACACAGATTCATTTCTTTTCCTTAGTGTCCTGTCACTGGTCACTAGAAAGGGGTGATCAGCATCTCCCTATACGCTCTTCGTCTTGAGGAAGATGTGGACTGTGATGAGGTCAACCTTCAGCCTTCTTTTTGCCAGCTGAACAAACCAAGTAACCTCAGCTGCTCCTCATAAGTCTTCCCCTCAAGATCTTCATAATCTTGATTGTCCTCCTGTGGATGCACTCTAATAGACTGCTGTGCTCCTTATACTGCGGTGCCAAAAACCGGCACGCAGTATGCAACAGTACGGTGTAGAGCAGGCCAGTCACCTCCCTTGAACATCTAGCTATGTTGTGCTCGATGCACTCCAGGACACTGACTCATCTTCAACTTGCCATCAACCCAAACCTACAGATCTCTCTCTGTGGGGCTGCTCTCCAGCCTCTCATCTCCCAGTTTGTACGTATAACCAGTTTTGCCCCATCCCAGGTGCAGAATCTGGCCCTTGCTCTGGTTAAATGTCATACAGTCGGTATGAAACACAGCCTAATCAGTTCTCTCTGTAAAGCCTCTGCACCTCTGAGAGAGTCCACAGCTGCTCCTGGTTCACTGTCATTGACAAACTCAATGTACATTTTATGTGCTGGCCCTAAAATGGCACTTTTTGTTATCAAACAGAAGTGCTGCGAAGCTGCAGAGTCTCCAGTTTTGAGTGATGAGGCATGTGCACTACTCCGTACGTGGGCATTTGCACTGAGCAGAAATAGTATTTGCAGTGTGAACTGAATCTACATGGAAGTAAAATTCCATATATTTCAGACAGTAGTAGGTATTGTTCACATCAGCATGTCTTGGGACTTCTGGAAAAAGAAGGTTTTTGACAATATCAGTAGTTAGATCAAATGAAGAAGAAAATTTCTGATCCCTGCTTTCCACATTAATTCAACTCTCATGTTAAAGAGACAGGTTTTCATTTTTATAATGAATTTCAGTATCTCTGGGTATTGTAGTTTGTTTAATAATGGACTAGAAACTTGCAAAAATTTTAGATCTGGAGTGTCCTGCTTTTCAAAGCTACATGAGCTTAGAGATGGCAAGAAAGTAGGTTGTTACTATAACACATGTAAGAAGAATCCTGACTCGTAATAAGCTGAAAGAGGTTCCAGATCTGAGTCAATACATTTCTGTTGTTTATCTCACCACGGGTCAGTAACAAATGGAACGATGTCAGCTAACAAGACCAAGCAGAGTACTGAGATCATGTAGGCCTTCTGCCCGACAGCAGTGACTGCTACGGAAGCTATTTTTTCATCTTCCTGGAAACGTGTGACAATATGTTCATAGAATCATTAGGGATTGGAAGGGACCTCGAAAGATCATCTAGTCCAAACCCCCTGGCACAGCAGGACCACCTAGACCAAGTAGATTTTGATTTTATGTTCCATTTGAAAAGACAGATTTGAAAGGAAAAATTGCTATGAAATAGCAGTGCTTGGAAATTAGCACCTAGTAAGAGTTTGAGGGAAATGCTGTATTCAAATTTGCATAAAATGTGAAATTTTAACAAGGTACAATGCTAAGCTGCAGGTTTAGAAAGGGCTAGTGTTTTCTGGAAAAGCGGAAAACTCAAGTAATCAAATAAACAATCATACTTAATGCAATACTACAGCTAAGAGGACAAACACAGCTCTTGCACATACAGCAGGAAAATCAAGCTTACTTTCCTCCTTAAAAATAAGGGTTAGTTTTCTCCTTAAATGCTTCAACATAAAACTAGTAGAATAACATGCACAATTTTTTTAATTTAAAAAAAAGCTGTAAAAAAGGCCCCAAAACAAAATCAGAAAGACCCAAAGACTGATAAAAGAATTAATTATTTGAGACCTGGAAAAAACACCTTACAGTGAAGGAAGGTTTGAGGCAGGAAGTAATAGCTTTTCTTTAATTAAAAGCCCAGTTCGCAGCAGGAGAACATTTTTCACAAAAGAACTTCGACCTTTCAGCCCACAGCCTCAAAGAGACCACAAAATACCTTTAACAGCTGAGCCTGGGAACAAAAATTCTGCATGCACTAGAAATCATGGACTCAATAAACTACTGGCCTTGTAACACATTATAATCCTCCACTGTAGCTGACCTCCAATGAATTTATCAGTGTTCCAGAGCTGATAGTTTGCTCTCGTATTTTACCTCAGAGGAATTCTTCACATTTGTCTCTACCCCTCTGATCATGGAGAGCAATCGCTTTTTTCCTCTCAGATTGTCTGATTACCACATTAGGTTAAAATGAAATGTTTCTCCACATCAGCTTGACATTTGCTGATTCTGTTCAGACCTACAGAAGGATCTGCACACTGGAAATTTAGTTTCTTCTATTTACCACAGTGGTGTAGTATTAATTTCCTATCATTTATTCCACTTTCAAACCTTGTCTCATTTACATTCTGCAGCAGGTCAGTATCTTTCCAGCAGCTCCTGATGTGTTAGTTTATCTAAAAGAAGCTTCAGTAATGACGGGATGATAGGCAAATACGCAACCATATGGCGATACAAGTTTGATAACGACAACCTGCTCAATCTACTGGGCAAAGGTGTTAAAAAAGGCCACAGCTAAAGGCAAAAAGCTATCCAAATTCAGAAGAGAAGACTGGGTTAACAATTTTAGCAGAGCTACAAGTTCACTGTTGGTAAAACATACCAGAAGGGTGGGGGCTTCTCTACCAAGTCTTTAAATCAAAATAGCTGGTAGCTTTAAAGAGAAACTGTAGGCACAGTGAAGAAATTATTGTTTGGGGCCCTTCAATCTAATGACCCAGAAGGTCAGACAAGAATATAATGGTGCTTTTGGGCCTTCAAATACAGGAATCTCTGAACAAAGCTCAGTGATCAGGCCAAATAACTGTACTGAAATAATTAGTAAAAGCACCTTAATGTAGCAAAACTTGCAGATTTCTTTTAAGGGAACATTTTTAAAAGGCAGATTTAACCAAGACCCATAAAGCTCACTGAAGGTAAGAGGTAACAACCTTGAATGAAAGAATAAGAACATTGTCATGTGCTGCTTAAGTGTGAAACTCCCAGCTACTGGGATGTTAACTGGAGTCACAAAGAGATCACTCAGAAAGGAGCAGAAGCTCTAGCACTGGATGTACTCATAATGATAGTCCAGTTGTAACTCAGATTTTGGAAGTCTGCTCCTGCTGTGTTTCACATACTTTTCCCTAATAAAAATTCAGCTGTCTGCTATAGAAGATGAGAAGACACAAGCCCAAACAGACCTTCCACACTATTTAGAACAATGGTAAAGGTGGTTTTATGAGTGGGGAAAATACACAGAAATTGGTAATGAGTGAAATACTTTAATCGTTGAGTCTCCATTGGTGTCCAGAGGTTCTTTCTCTCTCCTGCTTGGAAGAACTACTCCTAAACCAATAGGGGATACGTATAGCACATTGTTAATTATACCAGATTAGAAATGAAGACACAGTTGCTGGAAAAGTTGAGTTTTTAATACGCTCACCTCCACAGATGGAGGAATAGTTTAAAAAATAATTTAAAAAATCATAAAATACTTTTAAAAAAGAAAAAAAGAAATACAGCATCTTTTCATATCGTTTTTTGGGGAGGCAGTGGTGGTGGAAAGCTACAAAAGAGTGTATTTCACTCCCTTTAGTATGATTTCCATTTCCACCTGGACGTGTTCCTGTGTGACTCGGTCTAGGTGCTCCTGCTCTGGCAGGGGGATTGGACCAGATGATCTTTCAAGGTCTGTCCCAATCCCTAATGTTCTGTGATGCTGCGATTTTTAGTTAGATTATTTCTCCAGACATCTTTCTGCACATGTAGTCCCTATGATCAGAAATACATCAATTCATACAATTCTTCAAAGTGAATTATTAACAGATTTTCAGCTTACTCCTCACACGTGTGGTCCTTAGCATTGCACTGTGGTACCACAAACAAGACATCTTATGACAAGCAAGGCTTGAAGAGGCAGTGCCATTATGCCGAGGAATCGTCAGAATCATGGTGAAGAGGCCGAAGGGAATCTGCAAGGACTTCTGTTAGAAGTAAAATCACTTTGCAGTACACGCAGAGAGAAAATCCACATATACCTACACTTCATCAAGATGCTAGTCAAAAGACTTTTGAGAAATTAGACATCTAAGTAGGAGCTTTCTACAGGATTCTTGAAAAGGTCGTTGATGTTCAATTTCAATCTTTTCTGCTGAGCTGCTGTGCTGCTTACAGCACTCCTGAGAGAACAGGTATTACATCTCGAAAACATTTTCTAGGCACTCAGTTCAGTCACTGCCAACTGCTGGTTAGAGCAGACTAGTGCACGAAGAACCTACGTATACAGCCTCTGACCACCCCAGCTAGTCTGCAAAACTAGTTTAGCATTGTGAAGAGATAACAGTGAAGGACAACATGGTGGGCATGGTAAGTTCTCACTCACATTTGATCCTTGGAGCACACTGAATTGAATGCTCTACACACACTAGGTTCCGCTTGCAGCCACCTTTATGGCGTGCTGCCGTTGTCCTTCAGAAGTAGAGCAAATGACCAAAATCGATCTGAAGATGATAGAGGAATGGATCACTGCCTCTATTCTCTTCCTTGAAGGAAAAGGTATAATTTTTCTGATGGCAGTGGATTTTCTGAACACAGGTAAAACCAAGAGAATTATGAATAGGTATGATGCAGGAGCACGGACACAGTGGGTAAAGAGAGACTAAGTGAAAACGGATAGGGAGGCTGGGACATTTTCTTTGTAGCTTCCTTTCTCCAAAACGACAACAAAAGGAAATAATGATGAAAAGGAGGTCAGATTACCTGAGAAAGAAGTGTGAAGAAAGGTAACTGACTTTGGGGAAGCAAAAAATAGCTGCTGTTGCTGTAGAAAAAGCAGTTAAGGATAGCAGCTGCCAAAAGAGCAGACAGCACCAAATCTAATTAAGAAAGAACCCAGAAGAGCAGAAGTGACTAAAGACGGCAGTTAAGCAGAGGTACTGACGATGTGTAATGCTTGAAGACACAGAAAATCAGCCTCTCAAAAGATGAAAGAGGCAAGGCTGCACATCGGACAGGAATACATTACGATGTACAGATGAGGAGGGTAACACGACGCGAGAAGGGTACCGTGGATTTTATACATCTTTACTGTCATATAAACAGCCTCCCACATACATGACATTCCAAAGAGAAGGCAGTAGCTATTTTTTCTACAAATTTATGGGCATTATTCCAAAAAGGAATGTGTGCAGGGAAAAAGAGCACAACATCAGTTAGGGTGGTTGATACTGAATGAGAAAAATTAAGAACAGAACTAGCAGAATTCTGAGAAAAACTAGAAATGGTGAAGAAGAGATAGAACTTTCCTTTTAATCAAGAGAATAAAATTTGTGCTGCCACATGTATGGTTTATTACATACTGAAATGGTAACACATTCTACAAGAACGGTAGAGAAACAGCTCTCAGAACTGTCGTTTGAACCTATGACACACAGAGATCCTTATTTTACAGGTTCAGTAAAGTAAGAGAAGAAATGAGAGGCGTAAGAGAAGACTGGAAATTGCATTCCTGGAACTCGTATATGCATTCCCATATACAAGTGGGGCAAGAAAATGATTTAGGTGAGTCACATAAAGGAAGTTCAAAGATTTTATAGTACCAGATCTGCCAGAAGAAAGTGAGGAGTGCTGCACAGTGGGTGTTTTCCCCTTAGCAAAACCTTTTTGATATGAGCTGAATCAGAGTAGCGATGGAGTGCTCAAAATAATGCAATTAAATGCAGAGTGAATACAAGGTGTTCACTTTCTTCTCCTCTTTGATTGCTATTTGTTACCTTCTGCACTTCTCTGAAAATGCCAAGGTGTACTTAATGTGAACAAGGGAAACAGTCCATAAACATTGATCCATAGAATCATAGAATCATAGAATCATTACGGATCGGAAGGGACCTCGAAAGATCATCTAGTCCAATCCGCCTGCAACAGCAGGATCACCTAAACCAAGTCACACAGGAACCCATCCAGTCGGGTCTTGAACATCTCCAGAGAAGGAGACTCCACAACCCCCCTGGGCAGCCTGTTCCAGTGCTCCGTCACTCTCACCGTGAAGAAGTTCCTTCTCAAGTTGATGTGGAACCTCCTATGTTCCAGCTTACAACCATTGCCCCTTGTCCTATCACTACATGACACCGAGAACAGCCCAGTGCCATCCTCCTGACACCCACCCCTCAAATATTTGTAGACATTAATGAGGTCGCCCCTCAGTCTCCTCTTCTCCAAGCTAAAGAGACCCAGCTCCCNGGCTCCGTAGTTCCATCACACTAACTATGTAACTTCTGCTTTAATTATATGTTCTTATTAACCTAATAAATAAGAATGGTTAAATCTGTTCATGTTCTACATTGTGTAGAACTAGTGATCATTACAAAAACATATGGACCTGATTTTGACATAAAATACATCATATGACAGTAATAATTGCTGCACTGCAAAATGATAAAAACTCCAGCATTATGATTGTTTTCTAATTTGTCTCATTTGCAAAGAGACAAGTCAAAGTGGCATCATAGCATTTCTGAAAGGTTACTGGACATAACACCTATGGGGTAATTACATACAGAATGATTCTTGTCATTAAAGGCTTTGGACTGTGTAACCAGATCCAAAGCTCTTGGGACAAAATATACACATATACAGATGTAAGAGGCAAAAGGCAGGAAATGCACTGAAGTTTTCTAGGTCTTTTAATTTTTGCTTTGCTTAAAACCCCTCGTGTATTTGTTCTTATTATTTGTTCTTTGCTTTTTGAAAACCTCAGAATCTTTTGTCTGCAGGCTTCGTAACTGTTACTGATGCTTTTGAACTTCACAGAAACGTAATGGAACTTACAATCCAAACCTATGCTGCCACTCCTAAAAATATTTTTCATGATCATTAAATAGGAATAAATTTAGTATATTAATTTTTCAATATAATTACAATATTTTCTTAAGAAGTAGTCCAAGCAGGCAGAAGAAGCATGCAGCTCACTTAAAACAGGGCAGCTGAATTTTATCAGGAAGCCTTACACTCATTCACTCAGTGAATGAGAATGGTTATCAAAACCAGCAGCTAAACTAAGGTACTAAAAAACACTTCAAGGAAAGACTTACACTGACTGTAGGAGGTTCTGAATCAGTCTGCAAATGGCTAATTAGTAAAATGTACAGAATACTTGCCCTAATTGCTTAAGTCAACAACAGATGGAGGAGTTGGCATCTGTTGACATAAGGCCACTCCTCCATATATCCAACTTTAGACACGTAAGCATGAACATTTGAGATCAAGCTTTTCAATCAGCAAGACAAGTCTTAAGGAAGCCCTACTCTCATGTACTGTAGTGAAAATGCTATTTAATTATTCATACATCGACTGTGTCACAACCAACCACACATATAATCAACTGCCAAACACATTGCTTTACCAAGTCTGCTCCCCTAGCAGTTCCAGCCCTCCCTTCCTGCTCTGCTTCAGGCTCTCCACAGCCAGCTTCCAGCACTGAGCTCCCTTTCAGATCAGCACTACCTTCATTTCCAAATTAGACTCTTAATTCTTACCCAAGATCCCAGTCTCCTTACCCAGAAATCAAAGTATACAGCTTTTCTAGCTCCTCCCAGACACATTTCATGTCCTGTCCCTTAGGTGGGAACAGGAGGTCACCAGAATTTCAGTACAGAATCCTGTCTACTTAATTTTTGGAAGGAGCAGAAGTCTGCAGGGTGAAGTTTTCCTTCCCTCTCATACACGTGTGGATACACACGTATGTCCTGCAAAAGACAATGTTTTGCCGCAGTGAATTCAATGATACTAGAAAGGTTATGTCTGGAAAAGACACTGGTATCCTGAACCACTGATCAAGAAAATTTGGGATTAGAGGATGGGGGAGCTGGGCCTAGAAACTTAAAAAATGTTTGGACTGTGTGGGAAAGTGAAGTATTAGGTAAGATGCACCCCTGCCCCTGAGGTGGAGAAATATACGCAAAATCATCATAGAAGAGAAACAGTTAGCTTCAGTCTCTGAACATTAGAAAGTATCAAATGAATATTATCCCAATAACTTGATTAAGACTTTAGTGATAAATTGGAAACACACACCCAGCAGGAGTATTTAGAAGGGCAAACTGAGGACGTATGTATGACTACAATATTCTAAAACTATTTTTGCATTTAAGTTCTAGTTGCATCAAAACTTATGTAATATTAAAAATTGAAAGTCAAGTTTTGATCTTTTCTCCTGTGCTATAGTACAACAAAACTAATGAGTCTGCTAGAGCTACACGCACTTGAGTGCTTTGAAGAAACTGATGTCTAGTGCCAGTTAATAAAAGAGTAACTGCACGAACAAATAACAAGCATTGTGTTGCCTTAATGCGTAACGATCCATTTCTGACCATTTTCCACACAGACCACTTGCCTAATGAAATCAGACTTCCTTCCTCTTCAAAGTACTGCTTTGTACTGCCATGGCTGGATGAAAATAGCCTTTTCACTGACTCAAACCACTCTCTTTCAATACCACAGTGGCCAAGTACAGTGCAAAGCACATTCAGTCATAGAGCCAGACCGATGTTGAAACGTTCTCATTTGATTACCTGAGCGAAAGGTTCCACAACGGAATGTTTTGCAGTAGGCAAAAGGACTTTAAACTCTTTATATGCAGAATTCAACAGAGACAATCAACATGCAGGTTGTTTGCATGCAGCCACTGAAGGCAGAAAAGCCAAAGCACCAACACGAACAGGCCTGGGGGGAGCATTCCAGCACAAGTTTTGCCCACAGTCTCACTGATGGCACTCGCATCACTATTGGGAAAGCCCTACACTAGGATGGAGCAGCTACAGTTTTTGTTCAGGTGCAATTCAAAAGCTGTGGCATTACAGCAATTCAACAGAGATTAACACATTTCTTTGATTCTAATATTAGTATCTAACAGTCCATGTGCAAAATTACACAGCTTCTAAAGTGCTTCAGTGGATGTGTTTTCTTTAAGCAGAAAATTAACAAACCTTTCCGGTCAGCTTTGAAAGATCATCTCCTCCCATTATCTGCATATCTTGCATAGATTGATCATTCTGAAAGAAGAAGGAACAAACTGAAATGGAATGTAACTGCATAAAATAAAATTTAAGCATGTTAGCATTGCTCTGGACCTTCCACAGTCCTAGTTACCAGTATTTTCTAACACTCATTAGTACTGGCGTATATTTAAAGAACACTCTTGCTCTTGTGGCTTCTGTCATCTCCTGGCGGTATTTAAGCTAACACAAAGCTCCAGGATTTACTGAACTACAGAAGCTGCATCTTTCTTTTTAAATAATGTTCCTTTGCTTGAGATTTCTTAATATGGCAGTTGTTGAGTAATGTGTGTTGTCCCTTTCATACCAGCAGGACACTTGAACAAACACCTGTAAGCACATTCTTTTTGCAACAGTCCAAAGACATATGGGCAAGATGTACTTACATCTGTTACTGACATAGAGAACCCTGCTATTTTTTTCAAACATTCACTCAGTATTTTTTCATGGGAAAAAGGTTTTGCAAAAAAGACCATTTGTTATCAGGAGCAGTTTCAGTGTGCCACACAGTTTCAGCAGCTGGGTTTTCTTTGCTTTTTCAGCTAGCTCAAAGATAAAATCCTTAAGGACAATTTTGCAAAACAAAATACTGCCCATCAGGAGAAACTAAAGGCAACAGAAGAGAAAGCACTTTGGTTTTCATAGGGGAAAAATAGCTTTTTTTAAAAAAATCAGAAAACCTTTGTAGAGAAGTTTGTTTCAGAGACAATTCTATGTAAAATTTGTTCAGCTGGAAAATTCTCAACCAGATGTAGTTTAAACTCAGTATCAGCAGCAGGCAAAGTTAAGACCATGATAGGGAGATGTATGGCAACTCTGTTTTTAAGGGAAGGCAAAAGAGGCCTTAAAGAAGACAGAAAATTAAAAAATACACAGTCGTGTTCAGACGAAGTGACCTTTACAGAGAAAGCAAGAACAAAACTAAGTACAGTTACTGCTTTTTATGGTTTTCTTACAAATGGATGCATGCACTAATCTAACCTCTGCACCCATAAGCTGAATTAGTCTAATGTTAGTAATAGCTACAGCACCACAACACGGCCCTGGAGTTTATCAGTAACATCACGAAGCTTTAACACTGTAAACAACTGGCAGAATTGCAATACTTGAATACTTTTGCTTTTATTCCATAAAACCAGGGCTCTGAAATAAAGTATTTTTCCATGAATAATTAATGGTACAGCAGGACTCACAAGGTAGGTGAGAATAAACTGGGCTCTTTTTTTTTTGAGATTTACGGCTTTTTTTTCTCTCAAGAAGCAGGAGCAGCAGAGGCAGTGCACAGACACCTGCCACGCAGCACCGTTACCCCGCACGCCTCTGTAGGTGGAAACTGCATCTGCCCACGTCACAGCCCAGGTGGCAGAAGTCCAGGGACTTTGGAGGCACCTTTGCAGTCACTTGACCAAAGGCAGCCTGACAACCCCAGGAGCTATTTGTTGGAAAAGACCTTCAGAAGTCATCTAGTCCAAGTCTCCTACTGTGGAAGTATGGACACTTTCCAGTAGACCAGGTCCCCATGGGATTGATTTGTCTGAGTTAACACAGCCTTCCTGACAAACTGTAAAGGTTGCAGAGTTGCTCAGATGAGAATTTCTCCAGGTTTGCAGACTGCAGATCCACCAAAAGGCTCCCCTTTCACTTTGACCCCACTGTGCCCAAAAAACTCTCCTACCACAGCTTATTAAGAGTTCCCTAGCAGACACTGCATTACAAACCAGTTTTTAGACCTGCCTTCACTTTTTGTGCACCGGATCTAGGAGCTTTAGATCCTTTTTCATGCTGCTCAGCTGCGTTTCCTGGGAAACAGAGCTAGTGCAGGAATGAAGGTTACATCCTGTATGTTTTCTAACGTAAGTTCAACATTTCTCTTATTTTTGTAAAGCAAAATCCCAACAAAGCACATGATCGATTTCCTCACAAAGTTCTTTTTAGAGAGGAGATAAAAGATTTTAAGTTCAGGCTTAAACGCATTAGTCTTTTGTTGTAGAGTGAGACAGGTCACTTCAAAAGTCAGAGACATATTCGGTTTAAGGCTATTACAAGACTATAAAAAGCAGTTAATTTCTAATATCTACCATGGCATGTGTAACCAAGGCAGTGAGAAAATATTTTTTCATTTCCAAATGAGAAAGTCTGGAATTTCATTAACAACCAACACACAAGAATCACAAAAGAGGCACTTTGCCCTTAGCTGCTAGTTGAAAAAGAGAGGGGAAAGAAAAGATAACAGTGAGGTGCAGTGATTAATGGACTTACTTATTTTTAACTTTAAAAATATAATTAAAAATCTTTCAGCAGTCTTCACAGCAGCACTGTTTCCTGTGCATTTGGTATTTCTGGCTCCAGCTGAAAGGAAGATGCTGAAAAAGCATCTTAATTGCTGGCAAGCAGTTAGGCAAACACAAAAGCCATTGAGAGCTGGGGGATCTCTCAGCATCCCAGCACCCCGCATATTCACACGCTGGCTGTGTGATACAACTGCACACAATTAAGAAAATCCTTAGGTATGTTGGGGAATGCTTGCTGTTAGAGCACAGGGATTAGTATTCACTGTGCCTAAAAACATAGAAGAGTGCAGTCAAGGTGCTTTGAAATGGAAGAAATGACTTACAACGTGTGGTAGAGCAATTCTCTTGTAAAACAAACAAATCCAGGTAATTGATTTTAATGCCATTTACAACTAACACTACATTTGTCGATCAACTGATATTGTAGAATACACACCTGCCCAACAGCAAGACTCACTTCCACAATGTCACATCACCATGACCATAATGTTCTGCGGATAATATACACACTGTGGTTGCTATAGGAACCTCTCGGTGTTTCTTTCTGCGTGCTCGGTTTATAATGTGAAACATAACACTGTGTTAAATGTTAAGTATAAAGTACAGTAAATGTCAGAGAGAAAAATGTTGTTTCACTCAGTACCAATTGCTGTCAATTCAGAACTATTTAACTTTCATGGTCTGAAGTCATTCAGAGGTTCTTTTCCACTTTGGGAGTTGTCCCACACCTTAGCTGAAGTGCTGTGAGATTCTAGGACATCTTATAAACGCAGAAACATGAATTAAAGGTTCATTTCCCACCACCCAGAGTTCCTCAATACTTCCTTTCTAGCATCCCTAAACCCCTCCAAGACAATTTTTGCTCTTAAGTGCTTCACAACACGTCTAATGTCCAGGTACAGACATGTCAAAATGAAACTACATTTCAGCCAAAGCAGCACAAAATTACTGCAGCTGCTTCTATTAAGACATGCTGCGTTGTGCTGCATCGCTCTGTCCCATCCCAACCTAAATCTAATACTTCAGAACCTATGAATGCTTAATGAATGAAAGGAAGAATGCCACCATTTCCATTTTTCATGGTGTGTGAGTTGAAACTTTGACATTTTATGCTGATGGTAAGTACAGATATTTAAATTCCATCTATACTAAGTAACGTCTTTAGAACTGGGTGGGGCACAGAATTATTACATCTCTTCTGCATCTCCTGAGATCAACACTGGGACGTAGTTCAAGTCACAAGTGAAATGAGTTGGGTGGTCTCCGAAAAATGTCTTATAAACTGCACTGTTCACTTGAAAATTGCACCGAACTGTGAGCATCTGTTACTCCTCTAAAGAAGCAGGATCTGGAGTGCATTAATACTGGGCTCGGTGAAACAAGGGTTCTTGAATCGTGGCTAAAAAGCAGCACCAACATGACACTTCAAATGCATCACTAAATTATGGACACTAGGTTTGTTACCATGCACCCAGTTACTGTAGTCCACAGAGCTCATACAGAATATGGAGTTCATATGGAGTTCTCTAAAAAAAGAAAGACCTCTTTTTCTTTTTCTTTTCTCTTCCTTCCAAAGTTCACCAGGGAAACTCTTTAACGAAGAAGGATTCTATCACCAAGCTGTCTACTTTGTTGTGTGCCACTTGGGTGATACAGCAGATCTACCAAGCTGAGGACTCCCATGAGGACAACTCTCACATTGCACCATCATCCCATCTCCTGCATCATCTCCATCTCCCTGGGAACTGTAAGCCGTTGAGTACAGAGCATCTCTAAGGCTTCCCTAATAGTACTGCAAAATCATACAATGCTTTGGGTTGGAAAAGACCTTTAGAAGTCATCTAGTCCAAGTCTCCTAGAGTAAGCATGGACACTTTCCTACTGACCAGGTTGGTCAAGGCTCTGTCGAGCCTGGCCTTGAACACTTCCACGGATGGGACATCTATCACCTCTTTGGGCAACCTGTGCCTGTGAGTCACCATCCTCATTGTAAAAAAATTATTCCTTAAATCCACCTAAAATCTACTCTCTTCTAGTTTAAAATCATCACCCCTTGCCCTGCTACAGCAGGACCTCCTAAGACAATTTATTTGTACCTCTCTTATAGGCCCTTTCTTATAGTACTGAAAGGCCATCACAATAAGGTCTCCTGAGAATCTTCTCTTCACCAGGCATAGCAAACCCAACTCTCTCAGCCTGCCCTCATAGCAGAGAGTATTCCAGCCCTCAGCTTATTTTCTTGGCCTCCCCTGGACTTCCTCCAACAGGTTCATGTCCTTCCCCTGTTGAGGGTTCCAGAGCTGGACACAGCACTATACACTTCGGACAAAATTACTGCCTGTACAGCTTCTGACTTTGACCCATGGTCAGGAGAGATTTCACCAGAAGTCAAGAACTACTTCACCAAGAGATTTGGTTCAACATTGTCTGCTTTCTCATTTTCTACCAAAATTGTCATTAAATACATGTGGCCTATGCTGCTTCTGTTCTTACAGTGTGACCCATGACTTCAACATTTCCTCACCAGAGACAGGAATACTCTGTTCCTAATTTAGGGATCTGAAAGTTAGGACATCTAAATTTATGCATCCTGGGCTCCCTTCGTGATGATGAATCATGTACTTCAACACTCAGGAAATCTACAGCAAGCAACTCACACCTAGGTATCTAATGGTGAGAAATCTGAAGTTAGGTGAAAAGAATCCCAGCCTAAGAGATGGGAAAACTACTTCCTTCCTAAACACCTCACTGAGCACTCAAAAAAGAAATTGTTTTCAATTGCATTCACTAAAGGCAATGATCTTGACTATTTCTCGTGAGTTACATCCAGAACCACCCATTCAGGCTCTGCCTCATACAACCATTTAACACAATTCTTCTCTACCTCTCCAGGATAACTTGCTTGCACACTTACTGCAAGGTTTCATTTTAACCTAGAACAAATGTACTTGAGGAGAGGTTTTAAAACGTGCAACCAAAGTAGTATTTTTCCAACTTACGCAACGAAAACCGGTCTTAGCATCCAGTCTTTGCAAATTTTTTGCAAAAGCACTGCAGCACATGATTAATAGGGCTCTACATGCTAAAGGAGCAGAAACATAAATGTAACTATAGGGTAAATAATGAATAATGAAAACAATTTGATTTCACGTGTATGTGACTCATGATCATCAAAAGGGAAGTCTCAGAACACCTCAATAAAAAACCAGCTTGTACTTGATACTGGAGGTGTAGCAACCAGGTAGGCTACACTAACAGAAGCTTTGAAGGTGATGAGAACAGCTACTTTTTGTGTGGCACTGAGGAAACAGCGTGGACAGCAGTAAAGCCAAAGTGGAGAAGACAGTACCAGACTGACGGATGATGAAGAGTTGTGGAAATCTGTTCTCAAGATATGGCCACAAGGCACTGCTAAAACAGAAACTGAAAATGATAACAAATCCAGGCAGAAGTGTATGCTCTGCCATTCAAACTAACACACATTACAGATATGTTTTTCAGTTCACAAAATCAATGTGCAGGTGAAAACGGAGCAGATATGACAAGAAGTTACTGTCCACTTATTACATTTCAGAAATGAGACCACAGAAGCGATACCTCTCACACAACTTTGCAATTGAATTAGTTCTATGTGACTTAACTGCAGCAAAAAGATTCTTAATAAAACCAAGCTTTCCACACTTACAAAATAGCATTGCAGGCATTAATTGTGGGTGGTGTCAGAGTTTAGACAGATGTATGTGCAATTAGGAAGACTTCTGCTTTAAAATCTGCCCAATAATGATGATATCTTTTGCAACATGACTGTGAGCTACAATCTCCATCATGAACGTTATAATTAAAAAGAAAATTTTGATGTTCCAGTTCGGATGTTGACACCCTAGTATGAAACTAAATTGCCTTGCAGCCTGCCTCCCAAAATAGCCTCCAATATATGAGTACATTGGCTGGGGAAGTGTCGGAATGACATTTATATCATCTGTTAACCTATTTTGGTCAATATGCAAAGTCAAACTGATAGATAATTTACAGGATACACAATTATCCTCACTCTATCCTCAGTAGAAGTAAGAATAACATCAGTGAAGTGAAAATACAAAAGATACTGTACTTAGAAGCACCAAACACTTGAATTGATACCACTCGGGGATACTTTAAAAACAACTGCAAAGAACAAAGGACCTGGAGAGCAGGTCAGAACATAGGCTCTCATGGTTTTCACTGCAGGCAACTAGAAGGACTATCAAGGCTTAGGTAGAAACGCTCAGAAGACAACTACTAAGTGCTGCTAAGCTTCAGACTTGTGCAAATCAGTGGGAATCGTATGGTTCACTTCCCATAAAGATTTGGAAAGCTTGCTTTCCCTTCCTTAGAACCAAGTGTACACCAAAGGGCAGTCTGCAACCTCTGGGACACACCCGCACGCAAAACAATCAAGTGCCAGGTCACTCATACGTTTGCAGGAGGCGTTTTGAATACCTTGCAAATGAGCCAGCCATGTTAATCCAGCTGGAAAGCAAACACAGCAAACTGGCATATGCCTGCTGTCAGAGCATTGCCCACTGTGCAGGGACATTTTGGCTTTGTATGTATCTGTCAGCCTTAAAACTGCCCTCCTGAGCTGCTTGGTAACCACACCACTGACTATGCTGCACAGAGCTCGGCCTTACATTGCCAGCATCACCTGCAACGGTGAATTTTAAGCTGGTGTATCTGTATCAGAGTTTCTACACTGTAAAACATACTTTATGTCTTCTTTATGTCTAGATCTCCAATATAACTACTCAGAAGATTTAGCTTATTTTTCTTTCTTCCTTATTGTTATTCCTTCACAACAACTTGTTCCATGGCACAGGTTTAGAACTGCTTCAAATTCAGGCTAGTCTAGCCAGTTCTAGGGAAAGCCAGAGTTCTGCAATGAGGAAGCTGGCTTTGGACAGTGAAAGACAAATGACAACTTTACTGCCAGCAAGGTACCCTTTATCAGCTGACCTGTGGTAACACATGCCTGTGTTTCATCCCTGCTGTAAGACAGATAGTTCAGCTTAAATGTTTAACACTCAAGGCACCTGTATGTTATTAAACTTTATACGTTTGATTTGGTACAATCAGCTGTTCACACATTCAGTAATTTCTTGTGTACTAGCACTCCTGCACACCTTTTCTGTATTTAATCCAAGAGAATGAAATAGATAGTAGAAAATTAACCTCTATAGGAGTTGTGTCCTTCGAGATTTAGTATCCAGTGAAGCATAAAATGCCATTAAAGCTTTTCCCCTCCTGGTCAAGGCATCTGCAATTTCTCTCTGCTGCGTGTATCCTCATAACAGAAGTCAACTCACGTGCAATAAAAAGGTACCAAACGCAGGTTAATGCAGATTACACCAGCAACTGATAACATATTTATTAGGGGCAAATATGAAAAACTGTCAATTCTTCACACTATTATGTTGCTGGAAGCATGTGTTCAACACTGTACTTCCAACTATTTGTAAGATCTGTATATACACAGAAATAAAGACATTTTTTCTGAAAAAAAATGAATGCAAGCATGACCTACACCTGTAGTTTCATTGCGGGTAAAACTTTCCTTAAAACCTCTAAACAGAGACACTAATCCAGTTTTATTGGAGTAACTCCAAAGGAAAAGGGACAAACTGCTGTAAATTACAGCTGAATTTAGACCAGTTACCTCGGCTACTAAGGATTATAGACAACACGTTATTTCATCTTTTCCCTTCTGGTTTAGCAGTTAAGTCTGAGATTTCCTTCTACTGTAACCTTCTTATTCTGTAAAATAATATTTAAAATATAAAAAATCAAACCTGCATTCGCTCCAGGAGAAAGGATACTAACAATTTCATAGGGCTGGTTAGTCATGTGAAGTGAGGTAAAGACGACAAACTTTGTCTCCAGCGATGGGAGTAAAAATGTAAAACTTACAGGTAAAAGAAGAGTTAAGGAAGTGTACTCTCTAGAACTGCCATAATCCTACCCAGGACTACTACCTATTTTGGACTGCTAGGAGACAGTAGTAAGGGCATCCACCTTTTGTGATAATGTAATACAAGACCACACTGTGGAAAGAGTAGACTGGGGCTTCTTCCTCACCTTGCAAAAGACCACCGTACGCTAAACTGCGTAAGCAGAAATCTTCCTTCTATTACCATGTTAATGGAAAAAACCATAAAGGACATCAAGCATGCCATGGCCAACTACACTGGACTCATCAAGGAAAAGGTCAGTTTGGGCTCCAGCCCACAGTAACTGGAGTATCTCTTTTACGTAATTACTGTTTAGCATTAAATGCATAAACATTACAGCAGCAGAACCAAAAGCCATGTTTCCCAGTATCAGCAGAAGACCTCAGCATGCCATTTGGGACACTTATCTAGCACCTTACTCCACTTTTGAAACTGTGTTGTATGTTAATGAACAAGAGTATGTGAACATTGTTAAGAATCATAGTAAATTTGTAGCTATGTACTACAAGCCCTGTCCTTTGGGGTCTCTTCAAGCACAAGAGAAAACAGCTTTCTCTAGACTAAGCACAAACCTTCCAACCCTATCTGCAGTTCTTAGAATAAAAGGTAGATAAAAGGTGATAAAAGGAAGGTAGGGGAAGAATATTCAAAAGTATCAAACAGAGAATAGGATAGGTGTAAGCAAATTCACAGAAGATGAGACGGAAAAACCTCAAATGCTTAGTCCCTTCCAGCAATCTGAAGTCTGGTGTATCACTGACTTTCACAATTCAGTAGTGCTCCTATTAATACCACTGTGTTTGGTCCCTGGGGTAGTGACAACTTGGAAACTCTTGACAACACACATATCATAGAATCATAGAATCATAACGGATCGGAAGGGACCTCGAAAGATCATCTAGTCCAATCCACCTGCACCAGCAGGATCACCTAAACCAAGTCACACAGGAACCTGTCCAGTTGGGTCTTGAACATCTCCAGAGAAGGAGACTCCACAACCCCCCTGGGCAGCCTGTTCCAGTGCTCCGTCACCCTCACCGTGAAGAAGTTCCTTCTCAGGTTGATGTGGAACCTCCTATGTTCCAGCTTACAACCATTGCCCCATGTCCTATCACTACATGACACCGAGAACAGCCCAGTGCCATCCTCCTGACACCCACCCCTCAAATATTTATAGACATTAATGAGGTCACCCCTCAGTCTCCTCTTCTCCAAGCTAAAGAAACCCAGCTCCCTCAGCCTCTCCTCATAAGGGAGGTGCTCCACCTCTCTTATCATCTTTGTTGCCCTACGCTGAACTCTCTCCAGAAGCTCCACATCCCTCTTGTACTGAGGAGCCCAGAACTGGATGCAATACTCCAGCTGTGGTCTCACTAGGGCAGAGTAGATGGGGAGAAGAACCTCTCTCGATCTGCTAACCACTCCCCTTCTGATCCACCCCAGGATGCTGTTGGCCTTCTTGGCCACAAGAGCTCATTGCTGGCTCATAGTCATCTTGTTGTCCACCAGGACCCCCAAGTCCCTTTCCCCTACACTACACTCCAACTGGTCAGTTCCCAGTTTGTACTGGTACCTAGGGTTGTTCTTGCCCAGATGCAAGACTCTGCACTTACTCTTGTTATAGCTCATGAGATTTTTCTCTGCCCAGCTCTCCAGCCTGTCCAATATCCTTTGTGAGTTTTCTTGTGAGGTTATTTAAGAGCACCCTTCACCCTTTCAATATTCTACTTTCGGTCTATCAGCTGAGGAGGGAAAACAATCTCATCTTTGTCACACAGAAAAGCACTGCAAAAGTCCAATGCTGCTTGTAATTGCTGTATTCCTTTAAAGTTATCTTTTTAGTTTATGCCTTACAGCACCCCTGGGGTGTGGCACTGCATGAACATCTCACATGCTACAATCTGCTTTAAGAAACAGTATTTAAGAGATGCCAGTAAAAGAGAGTCCTAGAATTCCTTGGGAAATTACAACCCTCTGGCTTCTTTTGATTAATTTTGACCCATTTTGGATCTTAATATTAAAAAAATACACACTAAACAGTATCATTACCATCCAAATAAGTCATTTAAGTGACACTTTTCCAATGCATAAACATGTCATGAAGCTTTCAAACTCATAAAATCATATTTGTGCAGCAGGATTAACAACCATTATGTTCTGGACCTTCCTTAGCCAGAAGAGCTTATCTCCCTGCCACTGTACAAATCTGTGTGCCAGACTGAAAGTACAGACTACAGTCTCTCCTAACGATGACATGCAGTACTGCTGCACACGTCGCAGTTTAGTGTGAGGTATTTGAATGTATTTTATGATTTAGCTCCATCTACTTTTGGTGGACTGTGAAATAAAACAGTTCACTAAGACTAAAATTCAATTCTGTAGGCCTTGTAACAAACCACTGCTTCACAACAATTATTGTACCCAGGGGAACCTTAGAATCTAACTCTTTGAAAATGTTACTTCTTTGATGATTTTAGTGAAATCCATGGATCCTTTAAGTCTATTCTAAAACTGACCAGTTTAAAAAACACAGCCTCAAATTTCAGAAACCTGGACTCATTACAAATGCCAAAGATTTAAGTTCACAAAAAAAATATTAAAAACTTAAGAAAAAGAAGGTTCTGACCTAAAACTCCATTTCTACGTAGTAGCTGTACAGTGTAACACACTGTAATCCAGAACATTTATTTCAAATTGGGAAGCGTTTTTTCAAAAGTAAACATTACAACTTGTTAGAACTATGTGACCCTTGGGGAGATGAACTCCTTCAGAAAGATCAGAAAATACCTCTTGTGGAGTTTGCATTAGATCTGAAGTCCAGAAGAACAGAGTATTAACCAAAAATACAGGAAAATGGAGAATTTCTTTTTTTCAGCTAGAAAAAAGAATTCCACAGCTAAAAATAAAAAATCCATATAGAAAAAGACAGTATCTAGGCAGGGTACAATAGACAAAAGAAGAAAAGCATCTTTACAAGGCAAGTCATTTCTTGCTTTAATATGTCTCAGAGAAGTCTTAAAAGAGTATTTTGTTATTGCTGGAGAGCTGTAGCAGAGCTCAATACCAGTCTACCTTCACTGCCATATCTGTTCCAGTTTCATCCCCATAGCAATCGGGCCACTTCCTACTCAGTTCTCCCCCGAGTGAGCTGTTTGGTTCCCCCAAATCTCTTATATGTGAGTCACTGAAACACTTACTCATACCCCCTAAAAAAAATCACTAAGAATTCAGATGGTGCTTCACATATTTAAGCAGTGTGTAGGTGTGTTATCTGATGCATAGTTACAAAGATCATCCCTCTGTGAGTAGGTTTATTACAGATAAACTTGATAAACTGACTGTATGATAGGCTTATTATGACCTTTCCTGAACTATACCCACAAATTAACGCCTACTTACATTATTAGTAACACTCTGAGCCCCTAAGCAGTGCCCAACAGGAAGATGCTATATGTTTCAATTAAAATAACTTAAATCAGAAACACTTTCTTCCTCACACACGACAGCCTTGTGCAAGTGATGAATTTAAGGTCTTGAATCTCACAGCTCTGCCTTCACATTAAATGGAAGCAGTAGATGGCTAGAAAGGAGAGCATCTGCCTGGAGGTGAAAACAGAGATTATCAATGGATTTGTTTGTGAACAGATTTCAGTGCCCCACTGCGCATGGGTTATAACCCAGAAGTCACTCCTTTCTATTAGCTACATTCTGTAAATCATAAGTCATGTATTCATTTTAAATAATTTTTAAAAATTACATGAAGTAACAAAATCCACATAACCCCACAGAAGTTTCCTCCAAGACACATTCCTTTGAACTTCCAAGATATTTTCAGGAAAATTTTCAACAATATCCTCTTGATATCTAAGATGAATAATGCATCTCTGGAATCTGTAACTCTGATACGACAAGGAAAACAGATCAATACTCTGCAATAATCAGCGCTTAAGACAGAATTAACAACTATGATGCATAACCTATGATAACCTGATTATCTGCAGTTCTAGCCTCTTTCAGAAGCACCTTGCACAATTTCTCAAAATACACACTAGTTTGGGTCAGAAGGAACCTTTAGAAGTCATCTAGTCCAACCTGCCTGCAGCAAACAGGAACACGTGCAAACAGATTAGCCTGACCATGAAAGTTTTCAGAGATGGGACGTCTGCCACCTCTCTGGGGAACATGTATTAGTGTTTCACCACGCTCAGTGTAAAAAATACCTATCTACCTCGTATCTAGTCTAAACCTCCCCTCTTTAGTTTCAAATTATCACTGCTTGTCCTGTCACAACAGGCCCTGCTAAAAAAAAATGGTCTGCATCTTTCTTATAGGCCCTCTTTGAGCCCTGAAAGACCACTATAAGGTCTCCCTAGAGCTTTCTCTTCTCCAGGCTGAATAATTTCAGACCTTTCAGCCTGTGCTCTATCACATCAGTTTTGCTCTGATCGAGTCCAGAGGAGACTGAATGGGTTCATGTACAATGGGTTGATGTCTTTAGTGTACAAGGACTCCAGAGCTAGATGCAGTATTCCAGCTGGGGTCTCAATGTTACTCAAAGTAACAGAGCTTATTACAAAAGTGTTATTTCAAAATAACAGAGATGACTGGTCTTCATATCTTTTTAGTCCATACAGAGATAACCAAAGAAATCACTGGAACAGGCTGCCCAGGAGGGTCGTGGCATCTCCATCTCTGGAGATGTTTGAAACCCGCCTGGATGTGTTCCGGTGTGACTTGGTGTAGATGATCCTGCTCTGTCAGGGGTATTGGAATAGATGATCTTTTGAGGTCCCTTCCAATCCTTAATGTCCTGTGATTCTGTGAAAAGTCTTAAGGAAATTTATTAAACTCACTCCTAGTTCAGCTCTTCATGGTCTTCAGTGGAAAAAAAATGTACACCACCTAGATCCTCTTGCCTTTCCCAAAATGTAAACTATAGTAATTAAGAGAACTACGTAGGTATCTATGGATAACCATGCGGGAATACAAAGAACAGTTCACAAAAACAAGCAGCAGTGCGTGTAGAAAGTAACTGGTCTGCCTAATAGCTTTTGTATGTGGTGTTTTTCCTCTCTTCCACTAGCACCCGCCAACAGATTCAACAACGTGCCTTAGCATGACTCTTTCAATGTTTGGTTTATGTCATCTGTCCACTGAAGAAGTCCTAATCCAGATACATTTACTCTTCTACTGCTGAGAACTTCCCAAGAAAGTCTACAGGCTGTGCCCCTTCTCTACTTTTGCACTTAATTCTTCCAATTTAAAAATTGAGCTTTGATTCAAAGATCACATTTGGGATACTCATGGAACAGATTAGGAGATACTGTTGCATCTGTTCCTCGGCAAAGAACTAGACCTGATAAGCCAGAATATCATCTTGTCTTAACCTCTAATTCAACCTTTACCTTTATCAGTCTATCTTAAATTTTCTCTTCCACAATGAAGAAAAATTCTCATTGTTGGTGAACGCCCTACTCTTGCACTACGCATCTCACGCTACAGTGTCTTTCTAAGATCTATTCCATGAGAACAAGTATATTGTAACACAAGTCTGCAAGACAGGGCATTTTTCAAAAACTGTATTTCTGTGAAAGAAAACTACCCACTTATCTACCAGTCATGATATTATTTTTAATATCCTTACGAATGATTAATAATCTTGAAAAATCTTAGTTATGGTAATGTTGTTTCATTGTTAAATCACGTATGTCTCAATTTCTAGATCTAAGCTTTGTTTACAATTAAATACACCTAATTTTTTCCTTATTGACCTACATCTGAGTAAACTTCTGTCCGCGTGTGTAAACTCTTTAACTTCCTCTACCACACCATTTTAGCAGTCTGGCAGAAAAAACCCTCCGGAAAACTAAAGAAAAGGAAAAATACTGTTTGATTTCTAGAGGAAACAAAAACATGCTTCAAGTCTGCACCTCCAGTTTCCGTTGCAGGGATTCTGTAAAAGGTCTAAAAACTAATAATGATGTCTGCGGACTATGTACCCTGGAACTACATTATTTTTAGGCTACAATTTCCCAAGTTGAATACCAATTTGTTTCTTTTAACAATAGTATTTCTAGTATTATTTTCTCCCACCACCTGCATGTACATTAAATTCGGAAACCTGAGAAGCCAATTTGAGACAACGAAGTAAGACATCACTTCTAAAACACAGGTAAGTTTCTCATAAAAATGTCCAGGCTTAAGCACATGTCAAGTCTTTGCAGGCCAGATAAAACCATCCTCATTATGGAAGCAGAAGCAGCCCCTCATTAATGTCTGGAGGATCTACATGTACTGTGTTGGGGTTTTTCTAATCAATTCATTTCTATGAAGAAGTCTAAAATAGAACTCACATGCCCAACCTTCACCTAATTAATATGAAAGTAGATCTCAACATACCATTTAAGTGTCTGAATTCTGGAATATGATGACAGGTTTGAAAAAACAAAGAGCCATGCAAAGCTGGTCACATCTGCAGTCTCCTTTTCATGTAATCATACCTGTATGCCAGACATCAAAGTACATTTTCCACTTTGCAGTTAGGATGTACTTTCACTGATGCCAAGGTCTGACTTTGGGTCACAGTTACAGCCCATCTTTGCTACACAATTAAAACAAGACATCTCACTTTAAATTGCAATCTCTAAAAATTAACTAACCTTCCAGTATTGAAGTAGGAATGAGATAACTGAAAAATCCCATGAGTTTGAGCTGAAATTTGTTGTTGGATTTAAACAGCTGGAGGGGGAAAGGGAGACATATCTGAAGGAAGTTTATTGAAAGCAGCAGGACTCCCTTTAGGAAAGAAACAGAGGACAGTTAGTAAAAAGAAGCAGAATAAATAATGTGAGAAGAACAGTGTCTCTAAAACAAAAAAGGGATAAGAAGAAAGAATACATTTACAGAAAGTGAAACAGAAAAGGTAAGTGGAAGCAGAGGTGGAATCAGTGATTCTCCAATACTTCATTTAAGGGGAAAACCCCACCAACAGTAATTATTTGCCTCTGATTAAAGTGCAAAACACTAAGAGATATTTAATTAATTACAGAATAAAGTGAACATACAGAATTTGGAAGTCTCATATAAGGCTGGGATAAATGGTCAGTCATACTACTAAAAGGGAGTTTCTCAATTGTTCTGCCCATGGCTATGTTGACAAAAGTACCTTTTCTAAAACCTGCAACTGGACAGATAGCTCAAAATGCAAAGGATGGCAGACGGTGGCACTCGTACTTTCATCAGCGTGACATTTATGAATCTCTCATGGAACGAATCTGCCAATATTAATCTCATTTCAAATTTATATTGCAGTGTCATTCAGATTCTCAGGACCAGGATGATATCAAGCTTTGTTCCAAGCACTGAACCAAGCACAGACTCAAAATGCATGGTGCCTAACTGGGAACACCTACATCAATTCTTTTCTAAAAACTGAATACAAACACTCGTTCTAGGGAAGGCACTACCTTCTTGCTGAGGTACCAAACTAAGATCTAAAACACACGCAGCCACTAAATGGATCATCTAGGACTTGCTCTTGATAATTGCATCATTGCATAATAAAACCTGTACTGCTGTTCTGTCTTCATGTAACACACTTCTATTATATTTCCTAAGCAATGACTTGAACATTTCCATACTTTTGCAGCATACATTTGCCACTCACTGGTTATGGGCTCGTATGGCTAATCAGAGCTGACCTGTCTGCAAGGAAAGAAATTTTTTACCATACTGGGTAAGAGACAACCACATAGTAAAAGCATTACCTGTATGTCAGGTACAACATAAACATCAATTTAAGTAATTCCACTACTCACCAAGGACAACTATTGCAGGGCTACCATTACTACACACACACAAAAAAATTGAGTGGAATTTCCATGTGCTTTTATGCAAGACAAATATTACATCATATTCCATTAATTACTTCTCTAATACTGCTGAATAGCTAGAAATTGTATAATATTAGTACTGCTTGTCCTTCATAGGCCTCAGTAACTCTTGAAAGAGAAGCCTCAGGAACAAATCCTAGCCCAAGGGCTACAAAAGGCTCTCATCCACTATTCTTCCATGACAGAAAAATTTCAGATTTGTGAAAGTTAGGAAAAGTTTACAGTCACTAGGCTCAGAGCAAAATGCAAACCTGTGTGTGGATAGGCTGTAGAGTTATTGTGGGAATGATCTGACTCAGCAAGCTGTATTTGCACTCAGCAAGTTGTGTTTGCGTTCACAGAAAAACTGTGCTACCGCTCCTTTCATTTAGCGCGCTTCCTCAGACGTTTCTAGGACAACTTACATCCCAAAATACTGCCTTACTACAGAGCGAGGAATATGCATGTATATCTTTACACATACAGAAATTGTCATCACACATTCTAGCAATCACTGCCTCACTGAAACAGATGAATCATTATTGCATCATTTCCTCTAAAGATAACAGGAAGTCCTTGTCCTCGTTTCAACACTGGATTTGGTTCCATGGCTTATTTGATTTTCTTATAAAACATAATCACTTAGTGGTATACTTTTGCGTGCTATGAAGATGAAAACTTTTCATTTACTTTGCATTAAACATTTAGAATAAGACAGATTTATCAAATGTCAACCTCAGTGGAGGTGGGGATAGAAAATGCATTAGCTTGAAATAAACTTGACAGAAATAGTGAGGATTTTGAGAGCACACAACATGCTGACATTTTACTTGGAAACCTGAATGAATAATTTTCTGTCCAAAAATGAAGACAGACACATAAAAAAACACAGCTTCAGGATGCTTCATATCATACTCACTCATATCATACTCATTCATATCATACTCATTCATATCCTACTCATTCATATCCTACTCATTCATATCCTACTCTCCATAAATGCACGTGAGCAAATACTTTGACAGAAAAGCTCACATGTCTTTCCAATAAAAATGTTTTTCACACTTTGTTGTAATTTGGATGGAAAAAACATTAACTTATTAAGGCCGTGTAACCAGAAGTAGTCAACTTACATGGTAACTTTTCAGTCTAACAAAATCGACTTTCATGGAGATGAACCTTTCTGAGTTTCTGCTGAGATTTTTAATGTGCTCCACAAGGTCAGCACAGAACTTGTAGCCACCTTTGAGGACACAGAGGACAACAATATCATTGTCTCCAATGTCTTGCATAATATCTTTGGCCAATCGTTCTGTCCTGGGGTAAAAAAAAAAAAGAGAGGGAAAAAAAGGGTAAAATAACATTAGATGCAGAATTTCTAAGTTCATGGTGTGCTTTCCATGTAGGTACAAAGAAACACCATGGTTTGTAAAGAGACTGTCTGTCAAACTGCATAAGTGTCTTGACTGGGTTTATATCAAGTTCCCAGCAGGCAGGGTACCAGGTTATTTCTCGGTGCAAAGCAGGTATCAACAGTCATTTGTTGTTGTTTTGAGGAAAAACAGCTCAGTGCATTATCTTCCATAAACACTTTAGTTAGAAAGTTCTTTGATAGCTCTCTGAAAGAAATTAGAAGTTTCAATGAGAGAGAACTTCTTGACAGAATATAATTCATTAAACAATACTAGAATTTCTTTCATGTCTTTCACGACTTCAGACTTTTCACGTCTTTTCACAGATTTCAGCAAAGTATCTGACACAGTCTCCCACAGCATGCTCCTAGAGAAACTGGCAGCTCATGGCTTTGACAGGCAGAATCTTCACTGGCTAAAAAAACTGGCTGCATGGCTAAGCCCATAATGCTGCACTCAATGGAGTTTAATCAAGTTGGCAGCCAGCTACAAGGGGTGTTCCCCAGGGCTAAGTAATGAGGCCAGTCTGGTTTAACATCTTTATCAATGACCTGGATGAGGAGATTGACCACACCCTCAGCAAGTTTCCAGGTGGCTCCAAATTGGGTGGGTGTGTTGACCTGCTTGAGGGTAGGAAAGCTCTGCAGAGGAACAGATCAATGGGTGGACATCAGTTGTATGGAGTGTAACCAGGCCAAGTGCCAGGTCCTACACTTTGGTCACAACAACCCCATGCAACCCTATGGGCTGGAGAACTGCTCGGTTGAAAAGGACCTAGGGATGCTGATGGACAGCATCTGAACATGAGCCATCAGTGTGCCCACGTGGCTAAGAGGGCCAAAGAGCATCTTGGCCTGCATCAGAAATAGTATGGCCAGCAGGATTTGAGAAGGTACTGGTGAGGTCTCACTTGGAATACTCTGTTCAGTTTTGGGCACCTCAATTCAAGAAGGACATTGAGGTGCTGGAGTGAGTCCAAAGAAGGGCAACAAAGATAGTGAAGGGCCTGAAAGACAGGTCTGATGAGAAGTGTCTGAGGGAATTTAAGTTGTTTAGTTTGAAGAAAAAGAGGCTGAGGGAAGACCTTATCACCCTTTACAACTACCTGAGAGGAGGCTGAGTGAAGCTTCATTTAAAGTGAAGCTGTTGCTTCATTTCCACGTTTGTATGTGAAATGCTCAAGTAAATTCCATGTAGCATTAATTAGTGTATTTTAGATTCAAAAGACAGAAGATATCATTACATCTTCTTGCTTTACCTCAAATATATAATTTCCTTTACTGAGGTAAGGATGACAATTAGTAAAATGCTTTCACTGATTTTAATGAAGATTAGAATAATGGTATTTTACAATTTTATCAAATGGGAAAAATGTCTTTTTAAGAACAGCATTGATCTTTTTTACATTCTTCCTCAGATTTTTGATGATCTGAAATTTCAAAAGCCTCTTTGTGTTTTAAAACCCTATGAACTCCAGCGTAGAGAAAAAAAGTGCTAGTTTCAATTTCTAAATAAAAACACACCAGTTTAACCTATATTTAATTACTACTAACTGATAAGAAAGCTTTCTCAAGCACTGAGCCCTCTTTCTACATGGCACTTTTGCATAATCACCACATAATCAGGTCTGTATGCTTTTCTATTAGGACAGAATCAGTCTTTTCTGCTGGAGTAAGAAAAAAAACTGGAGTTCATTCTGCCAGAATATGAAAACATTGGAGTTCAATGCTTACATCAAACACACTGAATTCTGTGAGAACTGAAGTTTTATCGTATTTACTTGAAAAGGAGGACTGAACAAATACAGGAATCATAACTCTTCCTTATGATGAGTGTTTACAGTCATCTCTCAAGGAGTGCCAGTGTTTTCAGTACTTGCAACTGGCTCTTTAAATGTGTTAGGTAGAAAGCTGCAGGCTGGATAATAGCAGGAACACGGAACTGACTACCACAAATACAAGAGCACCATCATGTCTCCACCAAAGCCACATAGGAACTACTAAACAGAAATGAAAAAAGAGATGAAGTTTTCCCACTGCCACCCTTCAAATCTTGCATCCAGACCCAAGCAGTTCACAACACGCTTTTGGGTGGTGCTGAACAGCAAAAGTCAATGGTGTAGTCAGCATTTGCCAAAGCTGTACATAACTGAATGTAGGGTTTTTTCCTCCTTTATGTCTGAAAAACTCAGAGTGCAATGCAACCGTAAGTGTGTAAATTATATATACCCACGTAAGTTTTGTAGTTCCCCTCACACTCTCAGTTTATGTCCCTCATAATTTACACTGCATTTGCAACTTAACTATATGATCACACTCTCTTTTTTGCAGGGCCCCTGTCTCATTCAATGCCCAAATCACAGAGTAAGTGATAGAAATTAGCTAATTGCAAAGGCATCTACACATCTAGCATTTACTAACCTTCAAGCATTTATTTACCTTCCAAGTTAAATAAAGTATTTTTTTATAATTGCTGATACAATGTTTTAGGACAGATGTTATACAGACATTGTCTGCAGACCACAAGCTTATATAGAAAAGAATACTACTAATGAACAAAGAACTTATTTCGTAACATTCATTCTACCTGTCAACGATAATGCCGTGAGGTATGAGCACATATTCCAGATCTCCATAGTAGTGCTGAGGATAAGTGAACAAATCCAGACTGTATCCAGGCCAATCGTCTGAAATCTGCATATTAAACAGTACTATGTTAGGAATGCTTTATGTTGTTTGACAACTGAGTGAAATCACAAACAACTAGCATTTAATTGTAAACTAGTGGCAAGTCTAAGTTTCTTATTACTTTCTAACTGGAAATGCAAATATAGTACAAGTAAGAAGGGATTCTCCAATGGGAAACTCAGACAGTAGAGTTAAAAGTCATAAAATCATAAAGGACAATTGTACTTTTGTGATTGAAAGGTATTTTAAAGCCTCACATAAATAAATATCCCTCAGATGAATCACAGCAGTAAACCATGTCTCCAAAATTTCTAGGTTAACACAACATATCTGATGTTGAGGTGTTCCTCTGCATGTAATCTTCTTGAACTTAGGCCCAGCCCTGCCTCATGCTCTGAAGCAAACCCATGGATTTTTGTTTGGTTGGAGGATTTTTCATACCTTCATTGACATCTACAGATACCTTGAGTGTCACTTTTCTTAACTCTGACCAAAGGTTTCTGTATCAAAAAAAGCTCTTTGTCGGTAACTACTGCTAACATTTGCCCACAAAAAGCATGATTTGGAGATCACTGGAACCAGTGAAAGATTTTCCTGTGACTTACGTAAGCCTTGAAACTACACAAAAGAAAAAAAGTTACTCAGTTGTGTTCCTCGTTTCCACAGAAACAGGGAATTAGAAATATCCTCCTTGGTAAGCATCTCCATTTAGCCTGTATCTGGGGTTGAACTATAGCTGTTGCTCTATCACTTGGTGACCCTTCCCCTACTGTGAAGGAGGATCAGGAAAAGAAGGGGACCCATGGGTTGAAATGAAAATGGATTTATGAAAGAAAATTAAGCCAATGTGAAGAATACATTTGTATAACAGAATGTTACAGGATGGAAGGGACCTCGAAAGTCCAACCCCCCTGCCACAGCAAAGTCATACTCAGCCCCATGAATGTATGGCAGTCACAGTAAATGGGAGATCAGACCTCTGAGGCAGAGCAGTAAGCAGGGCCTTTCCTCCAGGGATTGAAAGAAGCAGAAGGAGTGTAAACCCAGGCAGGAAACCTCCTTATCCCAGCAAACTTCCCTTTTATAACCAGAGTGATGTTTACAGTGTGGGACACGTTGTGGGATACACCCGTACCCAGCTCCAGCCAGGTGCCCTGGCTGACTTGGAACTGCTAATGGCCTGCAGACCATGGCAGCAAAATCAGGACAGTGAGGTTTATAATTAGAGGCAAATCTTCCTTCCAACATGTTACCACAGAAGGCCTGGGAAGCCTGTTTTCCCAT
Source organism: Rhinopomastus cyanomelas (assembly GCA_013400115.1). Lineage (NCBI taxonomy): Eukaryota > Metazoa > Chordata > Aves > Bucerotiformes > Rhinopomastidae > Rhinopomastus > Rhinopomastus cyanomelas. The sequence continues at coordinate 129,159 of VXBP01009631.1, forward strand.
TTTCAGTGCATAAGGGTGGGTGACAGTTTTTAAATGTGTTGTAGCTATGAACTGTCTGGCACGGCTGGTTTTGTTCAAAGTGTTTAAACACCAAATGAAACTGTTCCAGAGAGCACTTTAAATTGCATAAGTCCTATAAACACCTCCTAAGAGCCCTTGTCAGCACTGCATAGTTATGCATTATCATCACATTACACAGGTTTAGTGTGATGCCAAAGATCCAGCTAAATGGATTTCATATAAACCAATAGGTTTTACTTAGGTTACAATAAGTCCTTTATGAAACATGATGATGATAAAACCTTTATCTATCTGTCCATCCATCTCTCTCCTTCTGATTCTCTTCAATAAAAGGACAAATGCATCAATTGCAGTAATATGGAAGTTTTCATTTATAAGTGCCCACTGGCATTTGGCAAGCAAAACTAAATTCACATGTATTTCCTAATTAATATAATAAGCCTATTTCATATTCCTCTTCCTTTTAAACAGGCACTTCCCAGCAATAAGGCCTAAAATTTCTCATTTTGCTGATAACATTCCTTTGAGGGATAAGAAAGTAGTTGGAGACGTTCAATTTCAGCATCTTTGGAAGAACAGCCAGTTTTGTTGGCTGGCAAAGTGGGCACCGATGAGGTTTGGGCACTACTTGCTTCAAAGCAACAACGATTTTGCTTTTGTGTAAAACAAAGGAGCAAGCATCAACAAAGTCCAGTTTTGCAAACTTAAATCATGCTGCACTGGCCTTATTTTTGGTTTGGTTTAGAGGTGTTTGGGAGCATAGGCACACGTTTGTGTGTAGTAAGCAGAAGAAATTAAACCAGTATACTAAAACAGGGGTTTTAGTCCAAGGGTCATCAAGTTCAAACCCCCTGCTGAAGCAAGATCATACAACCTAAGAAGATTAAACAGAAATGTGTCCAGACAGGTCTTAAAAGTCTCCAGAGAAGTAGACTTCACAACTTCCCTGGGCAGCAGATTCCTCACTATCTCTCTTGTAACTGGGGAGCCCAGAACTGGATGCAATATTCTAGATGTGGCCTCACTAGGGCAGAACAAACCTCCCTTGATATGCTGGACACACTCTTCTTGACCCATCCCAGGATTCCACTGGCCTTCTTGGCCACAAAAGCACATTGCTGTTCCATGGGTAACTTATTGTCTGTCCACAAGAACTCCAAGATATCTCTCCACAGAAGTGCTCTCTAGTAGATCGTCCCCCAGCCTGCATTGATGCTTCTCATTACTCTGCACTTATTAAACCTCATTAAATTTCTCTTTGCCCAAATCCCCAGTCTGTCCGAGTCTTCCTGAATGGCCACACATCTGTCTGTGTGTGGCCAGACCACATAGCTTAGTGTCATCAGCAAACTTGCTGAGGAGACACTCAACCCCATCATCAAGATCATTAATAAAGACATTGGATGAAGCCGGACACAGCAGATCCCTGGGGGACACCGCTGGTTTCAGGTCTCTAGCTAGCCTCTGCACCATTAGTCACCACTCTCTGGGCTCTGTTATATACCCAGTTTTTAATCCAAATCACAATCTGTTCTTACGCGCCACCAATTACGAAAGCAAGTCAGCAACAAAAGAACGCACCTTGAGTGGTGGCAGTGATTGTATTTGCTTCACAGAAGCAGCTGGTTTGTGCCTCTGATAGAGGAGCACACTCGGTTTTGCTTAATTAATTCAGCTCTGCAAGTACCCAAAGTGGCTACCAGGGTTTGGGCTGTTCCCCACCGCAGAACAAGGGGCCGCCGAGCAGCAGGTTCTTTCCGCTCCCACAGCGGGTTCTTACAGCGCTCCTGGAAACTTAAGGGCCCCTAAGCGCCTCGGAGCATCCGGACACGCGGGGATCCCCGGGGATCCTAACATCGGCCACTCAGGCAACCTGGTGAAATCTGCAGCCGCAGCCCGGGACCGTTCAAGGCTGCGTTCCCACGGGAACCTCCGGCCCATGGCCGCACAGCTCCCGGATCGGGGCTGGCACCGCGCTCCTCCGGCAGCCGCAGCGGGGCTCGGGAGGGGCTGTGGCGTGAGGCACCGCGAGCCCGCGACAGAGCAGCCCGGGGGGCCGCGGCCGAGGCGCTGGCGGGAGGCAGCGCCATCTCCACAGCGCGTCCCGCGGGCAGGGAGGACGCGAGGGGACCGGTGGGAGGCTGGCGGCGGCCTTGGGGAAGGACCGCGCAGACGGACCCGGCGAGGACGCACCAGGCCGGCACAGAAGGTTCAAGCACAAAGCGCCAGGGGACCGACAGGAAGTGGGGCCGGCGCAGGGGACGCGCATCGCGGGGACGCGCATCGCGGGGGTTCCAATCCTCTGCGGGGCGCGCTCTGCATTTACCACAATACCGCGGCCTCCGCCGCTCCACGCCGCCGCGCCGCTCCCGCCGTGCCCGGCCATGTTTCTCCGCGCCCGCCCGAGGGGCTGCGCCGGGGCGGGGCGGGCCGGGAGTGGGGCTGGGGCCGGCCATGGGCCGGGGGCTGCGCCCCTGTGTGAAGGCTGGGCCCACGCCTCCTTGGGGAAGGCGCTCGCGGTGTTACCCGCGGCGAGTGGGAGCTGTCAGTCACGCACTCCCCGGGTTTTCCTATCCGTAACGAGACGGTCTTTGCAGCTGAAGACCTGTCGGGATAGGAGAGGAAGCACGGCCTCAACGCACAGACTAAAACCACGTAAAGAAACAATCATCGAACGGTTTAGGTTGGAAGAGACCTTAAAGATCATCTAGTTCCAATCCTCTGCCATAGGCAGGGACACCTTTCACTAGACCAGGTTGCCTAGAGCGCCAGCCAACCTGGCCTTGAACACTTCCAGGGAGGGAACATCTGTAGTTGTTCTACCCAACCTGTTCCTGAACAACTTCCTCAGCATAAGAGGCATGCTTCAGCCTGATCATCTTCATGATCATTTTGTGGACTGCAGAACTGGACACAGTCATGGAAGAGAAGTTCAGAGCGTGCTGCGTGGGGTACAATGATATCTGCAGACAGATTTGCCATGTCCGTGAGGTGGGATGAGATAAAGCAGCAACAGGTGTAGGGACACCTGAAGAATCCAGTGACAGGTGCAAGGGTTTTGACAGGGCTGAGTAAGAACCCTGGGCAGAACAAGCTAATAGATAAGATTAAGTTGCTGTGGTTTAAAGTGACATTTTAACAGGTTTTGGTTATACTGCAAGTAGAAAAAATGATGCCAGAAAACCAACATCAAATACTTTATAAATCTTGCTTTCCATCCTTGCTGACTTGTGAGCTGGAGCACCTCCCCACCACTGTGTACGTGCTGGAATGTGTATCTTCCCAGTGCCTTCAACCCACTGCCATGTTGCTCACACTGCCCTTACAGTAGAAGGAAAACAGTTTAGGAACCGTGCAGCCTTCAGTCATCCCCCTTCCAAATTTTTTAAATTAAATTCAATTTTTTTTAAAAATTGGAGGCCCCAACACAAGAAGGATGTAGACATCTAGAGGAGGGCCACTAAAATGATCAGGGAATGCAGCATCTCTCGTATGAGTTGGGGCTGTTCAACCTGGAGAAAAGAAGGCTTTGGGAGGACCTTCTTTTGACCTTCTGGTACCTGCGGGAGGCCTACATGAAGGCAGGGGAGGGTCTTTTCAAGAGGGTTTGTACGAATAGGATAAGGAGCAATGGGTTCAAGCTGGGAAAGAATAGATTTAGGCTGGATATTAGAAAAAAGTTCTTCAGTGTGAGGGTGGTTGATCATTAGAATGAGCTGCCTGGGGAAGTGGTGGGGGTCCCATCCCTGGAGTTGTTTAAGGTAAGGCTTGATGAGGCTCTGAGCAGCCTGACCTGGGTAGAGTTGCCCCTGTGTAGAGAGGTTGGACTACATGACCTCTAGAGGTCCCTTCCAGCCTAGAACATTCTGTGAATCTATTACTATTTTGTGTTTGCAGCTTCACAGATGAGGCAATTATTTCTTCTCCCAGACTGCTCCGATCATTGTCTACCTTTACATTAAGAAGTCCAAACAGGGACTTGCTCTATCCTTCTTGTATCCTATATTTTGGGAAAAGTGCTATTAGCCTTTCAGTCCACTCTGGGGAAATTGCAGCTTTTCACTTTCCTAGAAGTTGAAGTTGGTTATGATTTCTGGTATTGGTCTCTTAAATATAAAACTGGTACAATTCTGCCTTTCCTGTCCTAGAAAGAGGAGACCTGGGCATAATGGAATATGATTAGTGATACCTGAGGGGCTCTTCCTGGCCAAGTAGGAAGACATTTCCATGTGGTACACTGCTCTTCTAGAATGTAGTCACTGAGACTCATAGGTCACAAGTCAGAGGAATTCAGAGAGCACTGTGGGTGTGTCTACATTAGGGGTTTTGGTGTCCACCATGGGTTTTAGGTGCATCCTGTTACGGATAGAACAATTAATAGCTTAGGAATCTGGTGTTAAGAAGGCTTCTATAAATTAATCACAAATTAAAGTTTGTCTAAGTATTAAAGCCCTTTGAAATTACCTTCAGATAAAAGTTTATTGTATGAAGCCAGGTGTTTGTTTTTTTGTAGATTAAGGAACTACTCTTAAAACAACTACTGCTACAACTGATGTGTTTGAAGGAGGACAAGGTTTACAGTGGCCAACTCCAGAATATGTCTTCCTCAGAAGTGATGCCTGTATATGAAGACTGACATATGCTGGAAAAATAGTTCTTGTTAACAGTGCTTTAAAATAAAATTAATAAAAATTATTGAATTTTATAAACAGCATATGCATACTTGTACAGACATACATACATAAATAAAAATAGGAGATTTTCATAATGGGCAAAACCACTAAATATTTTTGTGTTTCAATTGCAGGACAACATCTCATACTATTGAGAAAGTCTGACATTTCATCCAAAATTTGGGATTATATGCTACTGATTTATACCCACAAGCACTTTTGAAGATTTTTAAGATAATTGCTGCTTGGAGGTTGGCAAAAATGCCTTCCGAAGTCCACATTTGCCTTAAAGCTATTGCAGTCTGATTTGGTTACCACCACGTTACAGCTAAAGCTGCTGTTGCATAAACATCACGGAACCGGGCTCTGTCGTGTTGAAGCTATTTGGATTACAGCTAGAAACTCAGATGAATTTTGTCACGACTGGCTTCTACCTTTTGGACTAGTTGGGTTACTCTTACAGTGATCTTACGGCACATTGCAATACAAGACAGAAGCTGAGCAATTTGAAAAAGATTAATGTCAACAAGACACTAAAAAACAAATTCTCCTGGAGTTGTGCTGAAAACCTTAAGAAGGAAACGTAAAGCCTTTCCTTTGGTACTATTCCAATGAATTTCACTTAAGAGATGTAATAAAATGCCATGACTTGTCAACAGGAGGAGTCTGGAAATGAAAAACTAGGTAAATCTAGCTGGGGTACAATTTGAAGGGTAGCACTGCTATCAGCAGCTGCTGGTCCAATCCACCAAGTTGCCCTTCTCCATGTAAGATTTTTTCATTGGCATAAAATGTAATACATCTTTTTTTATTTTGTGGCAAAAGAGACACATTAATGATTCTGTAACCCCAAAGAATTAATAGAAACCAGAATTAATGAGGTTCTTTGTGTATGGTGAAAATTAAGCTGATAAGGATTTTGCTTTGGAAGTACACGCAGTTATTTAATGCTTCGATTGGTGTTTTAAAGTATGAACTGGGGTAGGCTTAATTAATACACAGTAGATTTTTGAAACCTTTTTAAATTAGGGCCAAAATATGATTATTTAAAACATAATATTAGGGCTTTAATTGTGAAAAGGACTGAGCATCCTGAAGAATGTTCCTAATATCTTTGTTTAGCTCTTTGTTTATAAACTAAAACTAGGAGGACCAGAATAAATACTTTCAGAAACACAACAATGAGAAATTAAGAGGAGAAAGAACAAAGAAGATGGGGTAGATCATACTAACAAAGAGGTCTGGGTAGGTCCAGACACATAGCCAAAAGGCTTAAAGAAACAAAGCAGGGTTCAGACTTCCATGCATATCCTTGGGCCTTCACAGAACAAACTATCTATCATTTCATTTGCCTGTCTTTTTCTGTCTTACCGTGTGGCTGATAAAAACAGAACATGTAGTATCTACCTTTTCACAACTATAATGAAAATAATTTGAAAATAGAAGGTTGGCGGCAGGGATACATCAATAAAGCAGTTCAACACTAACATGATCATCCAGTAACTTGTTAGCTTTTAGCGACTCCAAATATATATTCTCCCAAGAAGTTCTAACAAACTTTTGACAACTCAGTTTAATATGTAAACACCAAAAACAGTCAAGCATGAAAATCCAGCATACTTCAAGAGGTATGGCTTACCTAGATAGAAGCTTGCCAATTAGGGGATGAAGTAAGAGCTTTTATTCTGGTTCTGCCTGTTGCTGCAGCTGTTATGTGAACAGCTGAACTGCAAACAATCTTATCAAACATAAACTTGCATTTCTTAGTGGCTACAAAGCAAATGACCCCCTCCCCTCTAGTTGTTGCAGAGAAAGACAGACTTTTGGGTAAAATGGTCACAGAAAAGCTTATTCAAAAATGAAGTTTAGCACGTACAGAGTACTTTAGGGAATGTTGAAAGCCATTCTAAATTACTTTCACATCCAGTTTTAATATATTCCAGGGGTTTGGGTTCTTAGGCATTACCTGAGGCACAGAGTGACTGCCAACAATCCTGAGTGCCGCAGAATGTATTTGCTAGACAGCGTTACAGACGTCTGAGAGAACATGAAGCAGGACTTCAAACCTTTCCCCTACATTCAAGAAGCCCTACATTCAAGTGCCCATTTCTTGCACAGCGGTACAGCAGTATAGATGCTATACTTCTCCTTTGTGACTACTGTGCTACAGTGGATGATGGAGTGGCACTGCAAGCTGGAATCTAGCTTCTGTTCACCTGCAGTTTCAGCAGAATTAGCACCTTGAGCACTTGGGAAGTTCAGCTTTAAAGCAATAACTTCCAGATAAACAAAATGGCCAAAAGCTGCCATTCAAGATGTTAATCTGTTTTAAATTTTTTTAATGGTCTTTAAATCAGTGTTAGGCACTGCTTGACAGAATCCCAAGCTTTGATTTATTTGGTCTATGATAATAATCTTTAATACAAAACTGCATTTTTGTTTGTTATTAATCTCACTGTGCCAGGCTACAGCAGCAAGAGCTCTACTTTGCAATTTCCTGGCTCCTGAAGATAGTCTTCCTGCTTTTCAGGTTCATGTTATTAATATAGAGTTCTTTATAGCTGAAGTAAATGCAAACAAAAATTTCCTCCTGTCCTTTAACACTAGAATAAACTTTATTTCCCTCATAGCATTATGCAAATATTTCCCCATACCAGCTATTGAGAAGTTTTGACGTTTGAATGATAAAGCATTATTTTCAAGACATGCTGCTCACATCATATCCTATGACAAATTTGTCATGTACACTCATGAAAACCAGTCTTGGAATTGTAAACAGATTGTGAGTCACACCCAATATAATGAATTTAACTGTTAGAGCTTGTTATCTTTTTAAAGAAGGTTGTTCACTTGGCTTAATCTCTCTCTCTCTTTTTTTTTTTTTTTTCTTTTAAACAAGCTTCAGAAAATTCAGGAAACTCTGCTAAAACAAAAATATTCTGCTAACAAGTAACAGTTTAAGGATTTCTCTTTTTTTCCAAAATAGCTTGGTGGTCTTCAGTGTAATTTTGTGTAGTTCACAGCTTGCAGAGAATAAACAGTGCAGTAACAAAAGTGCATTGAAAAGCAGGATCTGGTCCAGCAAGTTCTCCTGTAGAGTACACACACTAAATGTTCACGGCTTGCCAGCCCCTGAGCTGTGTTGCTGCACTGAATGACTGGCTCCCTGAAGGGTGCTGGAATGTTGGGTTCAGATCACTCATTTGTTTGTGTAAAGGAGTAAACAGTAAAACATGGTTTCTTCCTTCATTGTGCAGTGCTTGGGGCCCAGTGTTGAACACTACTGTATTTATCTTTTTCTCCTACGAGAGAATTATTACACCGCTTCCTCAGCTTTAATATGGCCCTCTGACCATGGCAATATGGGAACAGTCCTAGAGGCACTTGTCTATCTTCACACCAGCTCTGGGACCTAAATTTTCTGTATGGGGCCTCTCACTTAGCAAGAGGAAATTAAACATTAATTGCATGATTATTATTGAGTGACCAGGTTGAGACAATAGCTTTCGAACTACTATGTAGTGTTGTCTAGGTTCATAGCATAGATAGCTTCTAACTTTAGGCTCACATATCTCATATTTAAAACATATGGGCTCACTTTGCAGAAGTCAGGAACCCCAAAAATGAGAAATGCACAATTAATGGTGACTAGCAAAAAAGCCTGGTGTAAGTCATTTGTCATTGCTTTTCAGAAACATTCTATGACAAATACATGAATAAACCATACTGCTCCAGGGAGTAAGTTAAGTGCTTTGGAGCTCATTTCTCTTCCTCCAGCTCCTGCTTTCCAGTTGCTGAAACAAATGAGATGCTGGTTCTTGGAAAACAGATCCTTTTTGTAAACAACTTGAATCCATTCCTCTTATTGCATGGTCTTAATTCATCCCCAGATGAATTAAATAGTTGCATTATTATTATTTGTATGCAAGAGCTCTGCTTAGAGACTGAAATTTTATGGTGTCAGACACTAAGCAAAGAGAGAAACGATGATCCACACAAAAGATAATTTACAATCTAAGCCTAAAACGTGAAACAACGGGCTTGTAGTGCCAGAGGAATTCAAGGAAACTGCACAGGTCAGCAAGATAAGCTCTAATCTCAGGTCACCAGCAGCTCAGCTGTTGTTGAACTTCTGGTGGGCACCACTGCAAAGAACATTCAGGAAGGATTTGAAGACAAAGTTATTCCAGTGCTTGCATGTTTGTGTGGATTTCTCCATGCTGTGGAGTCAACGTGGGGGCAAGCATGGAATAATGAATGAAGAGAGAAACGTACTGTGACTAAACAGAAGTTCATCCTCATAGCAGCATAAAAAAGACAGACCCGTTGACCTTAATGTCATCTGCTCTTTGGCTACGCCTGCTCATCGACAACCATTTGTTGGAGGGTCATTCTAGACAAAAGAAGTATGTTTTTTATAACTTGCTGAAATGGAAGTCACATTTACCTCAGCACCTTTTAAACAGTAACTAAAAAACCTTACAAACAAGAAACTCTGCTCACCTTGGATTCTTACCGTAACCATAGAATCATTAGGGATTGGAAGGGATCTCAAAAGATCATCTAGCCACAGCAGGATCACCTAGATCAAGTTGCACAGGAACACATCCAGGCGGGTTTTAAATGTCTCCAGCGAAGGAGACTCCACAGCCACTGCTTAGCCTGGAGGATGAAAAGCCTGAATTTACTCTCATTTACGTAACTTTACATAACACAAAGGATCGGGAGCAAGATCAGGACAGAATGAAAAACAACCAACAATGAAACAATCTAGGCACTCAGCAGTCAAGTTTGGAATGGATAGAAATGGCCAGTCTTCCTAAGCTTGGCTAGGCTCAGTGCACCTCTAGTTAATGGGGTGCATGATCTCAGTCGACCGTGGGGCTCAGCGGCTGGTTTTCTTGGCTATGGGAAATGTCAGGCAACCTTAATAACAGGCTTTGCCACCTGTTACAGATATAACATCTCTCCTGTTATAACATTATTAATGTTATAAGCATCATAAAGCTGAGGATGAAAGTGTTGACTAGGACGAGCATTCATCTAGGGCTCCCATTAATCTGCATATATGTGAAATTTCCTTATCTGAAAGATCTCTGCCTTCATTAGGGCTGAAGTTGTTAGAATGTTGTTTTCCCTGAAATGTATGGCTATGAAAGGACTATACTTTAGCTTTGTGACAGAGTGATGACAGCAGCAGTTTGTGATGCCAGTTTTTCACAGAATATATACACAGGGCCAGTACATACCCTTCTGTGCTAAAACTCACCTCGAGAGAGTAAGGAAAATTAAGTCAGTGAGGAATGTCTCCCATATTATTTCTCCCACAGAATTCTGCCCTTAGTGTTTCATGAAGGGAATGAGGTTACCTCTCCACACAGAAGATTTTGAGGAACTGTCCCAGACTTAGTCCCCAGGAAGCCATGCAGAGCCCAAGAAATCACTGTGCTTTGAGACCAGCCACATGGAGCCCATATGCTCCCATCAGATGTGACGCTTGCTTGAGGCAGCTCTATCAGAGCCATACAATCAGGAACTCCCTGTGTTTCTGACGATGCCACATCTGATCTCTTCCTTCCTGGATATAAATAGTTTCATTCTGAAGAACAGCCCATGATCTATTTGTCATAATTTCATGTTGCTATTTTTAGAAAACAGATACACAGTTTTGTCATGCACAGCTTCCAACAGGAAATATTTTCAGTTTGTGGTAAAGTCACTTACTGACAAATAGAGCATTCATACCGCACTTACCATGTGTTTTTGTCCCAGTGATCCCATGTAATATGGACCATTTAAAGACATCACTTTGATAATAATGAAGCACTAGAATAATTTGATTATTGTCTTTCTCATTGTTTCATTGATTAACAGTAATTGACTAGTGAGTTTCTGGAACATTTCAACTTGTGATGTTACTTTCCAGCCCGTGGACAGATTTGTTTCTGCGAATATTTTGTATCTTTTATCAAGGAACAATTCTATTAGGATAATTAAATGTACTCACCTTTTTCTTTAGTTATACTGACAGCACATATTAGTGGATTCATGAACATTACACATTCAATTATTGGTATTTTCTGAATGTATTAATACAGGGTTATGATTTTTTGATTCTGTAGATTTATTTTGTCAAACCTCCCAGGGAGAGTTAAGGGGTAAGAGGTTAAACTTCTAGGTGTGCTTTCAGTATATTTTTTCCATAGTCAGAAGTGTTGGCAGGTCACATGGAATACACGTCAAAATAAGATAGAATGATAGAACGATAGAATCACCTCCCTCTCTGCAAGGTGACAAAAGGCATTCACATGTATCATGAAGGGAACGTTCTATGTGGAAGCAAAACTACCTGTAAAGCACTATGTGAGATTTACACCCCCCCCCAAATACTGCTAAAAGCCACTGGCGACAGCCCACCCAGCTACAGAAGAGGACTGGCTTTAGTCTTTACCTCTCCTGTTAAGCAGAAATATTTTTTCATCACATTCCGTTCACTTTCTCTGTTCCCAGTAATATAGTAGTATCTTTTTGACAGTTTTAAAAAGCAATCATTCTTACTGGTGAGTGATGACTGTTTTCAGGCCTGGCCTAGGTGCTTCTCCCAGATTTTCGGATAGGCCATCATCTACTTTACTTTTCCAGAACGTTAGCAATAATGCTAAATGGAAGAACCAAGTACAGATCCCTCGCCTAACTCAGCCAGATGATCTGCAGTAACTAAAAGCTAAGAGAGAGGCGGTGGGAGTACAAGCTGCTTTGGAGTCAAATGCAATTTTTATTTTAAGCCACAGGAAACAGCCATGTTTAGTTATAGTGTGTTTCTTAAGAAGAACATTTGTACTTCACTAGGCGATAAAGTGGCATGTTATTAAGTGTCTGTGATTGGTGTGGTTTTGTTACAATATACAGTATAAGTTAGTCTTTCTAGGAAACAGTAGATGAAATTCATATTTTACAAAACCACAGCGTTCTTACAGCTTTTATCTTTCAAAACCAAACATGATTGCTTAACAGTAAGTTACAAAGAACAGAACACACATTCCTGCTCACCCACGCTGTCCTAGTGCTCATCACAGACAAGTTTAAGATGCACAAGAAATATGTCCAAGAATCATTGTGAAGCGTGAAAAGCCATTCCCTGACAAATTTGTGAAAGGAACTTAATGGACATGAAAATTCAGCATCACACAGTATCACAGTATCACAGTATTATCAAGGTTGGAAGAGACCTCATAGATCATCAAGTCCACTTCAACCTATGCCAATGTCAGATACTGTGTTGTCACAAGAGCCGCTGGTGGTAATGATTGATACCGAATGGCAAAACTTGTGATCTGAAGCTTTTGAATGGTTAAGCAGCAGGAAAGAAAAAAAAAAACCATGTCCTTTTATCCAAATAATTGCAGTATAGTGTGCTGGCAGAATTTCTGCCTGGATCTTGACTACTATGCACTTACATTGTTCTCATTCTAGCATTACACACATGATAGCAATCAAACCACATTTTTCTACTGTAGTTGTGGATTTACTATAGCATTACAGAATTATTTATACATAAACACACATAGCAAGCTACATGTGGTATCTGTACTGTGTGATTACTGTGGGCTTCCACTATAAAAGTTGGTTTTGGTCACAGTGAGTACACAAAATGTTCTGCAGAAGCCAAGCTGTTCAGAAATACAATTACTCAACTCTGAAGAGCAACAGCTCTTTAATAACCAGTCCAGAAGCCATCCCACTCTGAAGTTACATTTACTAAGTGGTCTTCAGGAGCCAGTTTTGTTTTGGCTGCACAAGGAAAGAAGTGGTCCAAGTATATGAAACAGTATTCTTTGTGCTTTTTGAAAACATTTGTACCAATCTTAGTAGTTAGTAAAAATGACAAAGAATAACAGACTAATTATTTTATACTCAGTTTGATTAAGAGTTTTATTTCAAAAACTTTTGTGAGTTATACAGATGGTATAGGTGGTGTGAACTTCTGAGAGTTTAGGAAGGCACTTCTTAGAAATGTAAGGATAAAGAAAAGGAGGAAAGAGATGATTTTTGAAAAGCAGTCCTTACTCGTTTGCCAGATAGATAACGCTGTGCTTCTCAAGCACTTCTATGTCATGCTCCAGTTGTTTCAACTGCGTTTCCAGCTTTTCCTTATACAGCTTCTTGGGTATGGTGTCTATTTGTACCGGAAGGCACTGATATTTTCGATATATTTCATCCCAGTTCTTTTTCAGCCCCTGGAGCCATTATATGAAAAGGAGACATATGGGAAAAAGCTTAGTAATATGCACACAAACTATCTAGGGTTTTTGTTGATACTGGACTGGATGTTTCAATATAATGTTAAAATAGTAGATAAGCATGTGTTCAATTGTCTTAACTGGCAAAAATTAATTAAGTGCTTAAAAGACAAATCAGTTGCAGCAGAAATAACGTTGACTCGTTCTGATGCAATATAAGAAATGATATTTAAAAATCTCTGTGCCTTGGAGAGAAAAAATTACGTGCTTTAAGAGGCAACAAAACCATAATTAAACTAGCTAATGAAGGACAAGCTACACAAAAGCTAAACTGAAAACAAAGCATGTCAACGTGACTAACAATCAACCCTGTAGCCTACCAGGAACTCAAGAAACCCTGTCCACTTCATTTGCAGTCCTCAGTATCTTAAAGGAAAACTGTACAAGTTAAATGAAGAATGACTCCTCCTTATTCTATACAAGTGACTGTTTTTCCTTTGATCTACAGATGGGAAACTTTGACTGCTCCGTTCTATCTGATGGTGATACGGTGACTGAAGAGCTACTAAGATTCATAAGCGCTGCCTCAAACTCCTATGGCTCTGATGCCTGCTCTTCTCCCAAGGGCAACAGAAATTACCTTACAAACTGCGCTACAGAAACCATTTCCCCATAAACAGCAACCTGGATACTGCAGGTATCACCACGTCATACGTTGGTGTTACCTACATTAAGTAATCACAGACTACCAAAACTTGGAACTCTAGCCAAAATTCAGTGGCAGTTTCAGTTCATCCTATCACCAGAATTCATTTTCTGTAACTAAGTCTGTTCGGACCATGGACAACCAATCTGATCCCACAATATTTTAACTTCTATTATCTAATTCTAAAAAAATTCTAAATAACCTCATTCCCTTCCTAATCTACATTTATAGTGACATCTATGGGCAACTTATTTATCATTGGGACTAAAAAAATGTAATAGTCACTGACTGTATCAACATTAATTTCAATAACTGCTACCTCTCTTGAATGCTGCTATGCAAATAATTACTATATAAGATAAAGTGAGCTGTACCTTCCACATACAAATGCCTGAGACTAAAATCCTGCCTAAAAAACCCATGCAGTTTTCTGAAACCTACTCAGAAGCTTTTATTTATTTTCCTACCATTACCACAACAATTGCTCTGACTTTCCTCATCAAGAAGATAATCACAATCTAGGAATCCTGTGCATCCACAGACGAGGATTTAGTAGAATTTACTCAATGCATCCAATGTCCTTAAGAGCTCTCTATGAGTGAACTTAATATTATCACACCTGCTACAAGGAATCATACTGAATCAGTAAATAAAATAACATGGGTGTCAGTGAGAAAAAACTTTCAAAATGTTTTTGGCTCTAGGTCTTTTTCCTTAGAGGAGATCATCAGGTATCTCCAAAAATAAGAACTGAAGTTACTGTCTTGGGAACAGAAGTTTTTTAACCCTTCTCCATGACAAGAATGGATGAAACTGACACAAATTGTATGGTGTGCTGTGATTTCTGCCCTCATGTCCTTTTTCTCCACTGTTTAGCACCTTTTCTCCCAGACTAACCAACTGACTAACATGCTGAACTTAAACTTAGAGGCATCATTCTTAATGCATACTTAGCTTTGAAGAATGTTACTTCTATTTCAGAACTCAAGGTCTTTTGTGCTTAAAAGCTTGTCTGATTTTTTCCACTGTCTGAATTGATTTAACAGCAAAAAGACATTTCCCTGCCAATACTAAGACAAACACACTTGAATATTTTTGAGGTTAACTAATATTTTACAGATTCAAAGCAGTGTATGCATTGCATAGCAACTGGTGCTTTTTGCATATTCATATTAATCAGGTAAGTGTTGTCCATAAGAGTTACTGCAACAATCTTCATATAAAAATACCTACATAAATTTGAAAACCCTACCTCAACATGGGAAACAGCAACAAGTCTGTTTAGTTATTGTTTTGAAATGCTACTTCTCTCTGCAAGCAAAGGCTATAAAGTGCTTAAGTAAAGCTCCTAAGCTACCAGGCATCAAGTAGAGTTTACAAGTATATATTCATAAAAACACTGCTTTTCCAAAACTTCCATAGAAGAGTCATTCAAAGTGTCTTTTAAATAATTATTCTTTGTGTATATTAGTACAAAGTAATTTGGAAATCAATGAAACAGTGAGTTTTAAAACACATTAGAGCATGTGCTCATCACAGTTTCTCCCTACAGAGTGACCAAAGGCAGATCTTTACTCCTCTTCCATAAAACTCTCCATTGTAGCTCCTCCAACAGCAAGGTAATATGCTGACCACTGTTGTGATGGGCCAGATCACAAACTGAATGACTAACTCTGTACAAAGTATTCTAATACAACCTGGATCACTGAGAAGTAAGCACCACGTTCATCAACATTCTCTTTTACTCTCATAAAATCCCCACGGAGTGTGCATCATGGAGAGTTCAGAAAATGTTGGCACAAATGATTCCCTTTATTCTTGTAAGTTCACGAGGCTTGATTTCATTCTCAGACATCTATTGCCACATGTTCTTTCAATTCAGATAGTGCACATGTGTTCACTAGCAATGTCAGTTATTTTAAAAGACAGGAATTCCCATATGTCTACAGCTGAGCACTGGGTAGAAACCACATACCCTAGGGACACTAATTCCCCCTGACAGTGTAACTGTATACATCATCTGGCTCATGGAAAAGCAAACTTTTTTTTGAAAAATTTAAAAGACATTACTGAGTTAGTAAGAAGCCATCTAAAACTTTTTTAAAAATTAAAAATACTTCAGTGCACTATTGTATTTGAAAAATACAGAGCATAATTGTACTCTAAATGCAGCACTGTGAGCAGCTGAACTGACATGCCTTTTTGCAAATACAAACTTGCTGTGTAGTTAAATGATTGGACCATCAGCTTGTCCCATGTCTCACCCAACATAAAAATATTTTAAGATTTTCCCTTGCTGTTATGTTCTTTATATTGCTGCCAATGCAATATCCTTGCCTCTCTTCCATAGTCCTTCCTAGCTTCTGCTGCTTGTTACTAAGTAGGAGATGACCTGTGCTTACTATTTTGGATCTTGCTGATTATCCAATTAATGTTTGCAAGTGAGGTAGATGCTATGTTTTATGCCAAGATCTTCTGCTGGGTTTTTTTGTGGGAATTTAGCATCTTAGAGATGTCCAGCTGTCTGCTAATTTGTATCAGGTGGCTGCTAATGATAAACAAGTATTACAGTAATGTAAGGCTCATTTTCCATGGAAATTTGGCTAAAATGTGGTCATGAGAAATTACAGTTCAAGGATGGGGTGTACTTTAAAAATGTCTCTCTTCACTCTACTTTTATATTACTTCTCTTTAGAAAACCTTGTGGAATGAAAACTGCACGAAAAACAGAATCCAAAACAGTTTGACAAAACACAGTTTTTCCAGTTATACTAATATATTGCAACCAAACTCTGTTTTCTGGGTTTGCCACATTTTAAAGCATGACCTTATGCTTTGCTCTGTGAGGTCACAACGTGAAGACAGAGACTGCCAGTAAAAGTTGCAATGTGTTATGCCTCAGGGTAAAAAAAGAGCAATTTTTATTTTTCCATGATTCACAAGCAGAGAGTCAGAACTGTCCCTAAATCCATGTGAGTGATTTTCTGAATTCCTCTGAAGTGTCCCTGAAATTCCAGGTCATTAAGGGGAACAGGAATCTAACAACTGAAGAGCTTGTAAGACTGGACTACAAGTGTAGAGCCTCATGTGCCTTTGGTTTAGTTCACAATCGTTCTACGGCTCCATCTAGTGAAAAAGTCACTCACATTTGCCTCACCAAAATCTAACCTCCTTTTATGAATTATATGGCCTTCATTACCTTATTTAATCTTTTCTACCTATTACTAATTACACTAAATCAAAACAAGCACCTGCAGCAGACTTGTCCTTTCTTCATCAGAAAGCTGTTTCATGGCTTTTTTCTTGAGAAGTTCCAAGACTCTAGCCTCACGTTCTTCTTGAGCTCTCCTCATTTCTTCACTCTTCCGTGTTACGTATTTCGGTGTAACACCATAATCCTGTACGAGTAAGGAAGGATTTTCCTTTACGTTGTTTTAAGAAAGAACCAAACATACATGCGTCATCCATAGCATATTACATTTGCTTAAAATGGAATTTTGTGCCACAAAGCAACAAAACTGTAACTTGCACTATTCTTACAAGTATCAAATATGATTGTCTTTGTAACCTGACCAAGATTTATAAACAATTCCCTTCAATTTTGTTTTACAGTCTTGGAAGACAACAGCATCCAGAAACCAAACATCTCTTGATAAAAACTGGAGTTGAGTAAGTAGTATGAAACCTGTCCATGACATCAAGCACAGTATTAGATTCTATGTTCTGAAACACATTCCTTAGATACTTTATGTGCCACAGAAAAGTGAATAGCATTAACACATACACAAAAATTAGACTAGTTAGGAGTGATAAACTATTCCACAGTGGATGTTCCAAAATTGTCTTTCTTGGAGGAAAAGTAATTTTTGAATTGGAAAATGAAGCCTGTCTAACTCTGTCAGAAGGTACCAGAGTCTACCTTCTTTCTACAAAATTCTGTGTGATTCACAAATGTTTTAGCATTGGGCAGCACGATGACTATATATGTTGAGTCACGCAAAGGTCTTGTAAGGGCTGCAGGCTCATTGTTTGCATTTTTCTCTATCATGAGTTATGTCATGTGTAATGTCTCTTTTTGCATAATGCTCTGTCATGAGTTACCTGTTTAGGTAAGCCAGAGTCCTTACACATCGAGTAGTGGAATGAACAGTTCTTGAGATTGTCCTTAAAGGAATTCCAGGTCTGCTTGTCTCCTTTGCTTTTTAGAGCTGTAGGTTTCTACCTACTATTTCCCTGAATAAGCTAATATACACTACTACTCCGTACATGACCACGTCTCCCAAGGAGGAAGGGATCTGGAAGTACTTCATGGCCTCTGCAACAAGGGTAACACATCTCTAACCAGTTATTTCTCATTTGTAAGTAGCAGAACCACTGGTTGGCTTATCCACCATCTGAGTTAAGAAGCCATTGCCGACATGCTCCGGGAACCATTCTGAATTGCGGTCATCCTGTGGTGTAGTCTTTTCAGCAGATATCAAGGAGGGCAAAGTCTTCCATAAGAAAATGCACTGTGATCTCGAGATGTTCTCAAGTTGTTTAAAGAGATTTCACCCAGTTCTCACCTGTCCGGATGGTCTGTAACAAACATACTTCTGACACTGGCCTTCTCTCTGATCCTGATGCACAAGCTCAACCTGCCTGCTGCCATAGAAGAGCTCCATATATATATATAAATATATATGTATCTGATCAGCTCTTCCATTCAAAGCGTAACCCCTCCTCCTCTTCCCTGCCTGTCTTTCCTGAAAAGCCAGCATTCATTCATCACAGAACTCCCCTTGTTTCCCCAACAGATACTCCCTGGGTTCCCAATGCAACACACATGCTATTGTTTTAGCAGCAGCATTCTGCCAATTTTTTTGCTGACAGCATAAGCAAGTGAATACAGAGTAAAGGCAAGGAACGATGCCAGTGATTTCTCCTTGATGAATTTCAAAGATTTACCACAAACAGCAGTGGTATCTAACCATCTCAAAAAGAATCATAATCATGTCAAAGGAGAATGCAATAGAGAACCTAAACCAGGCAATGCTAATAGTATTTCCATAATAATTTAAGAAAACTTAACTTTTTTTTAATATACTTTGGAACAAGTCCTGAAGTTTCAAGCAGATATTTATCTCCCTGTCTTGTATCAACACAAATAGGCTGAGGTTTTTTAGGCAATCCTTTGATAGCAGCAACTCCATTTGTAGTTATAAAATTCTTGTTACTGTGAATTCCCATAACTGGACGATCTGTCCTCCGTGGCACTGATAGTTGAGGCGACTTCTTTCTATCCTGTTCTTTTTTTCCTGTGAATACAACATGTAAACATTCTCAGCAATAACCATGAAGAGATTTGCAATTTAATGTTATTATATTTTTCAAAATGGAAAAAGTATGTATAAAATTACATAAAAATAGAAACCACTTGTATCTAGAATGAAAGAATTGACTGGGAATGTACTATAATGAAAATGAGCATGCTTTTTAGCATAACAGAAGTTTCATAACCTAGGAAACACTCTGTTGTTTTAGACTGATTTTCTTTGTCATATGTTGCTCTTTTCTTAACTGTTGTAGTACAGAACTTATTTCAAATGCAATTAAAATTACTTTTACTAAAAATGCTCATTGCCAGCACTCTTAGGCCTTTCCCAGTCTCACCTGGGACATCCACCTCACATGCTTGGACTCAGGAACCCCATTTTGGCTCAGTCTTCTGCTGTCAGTGTCTGGCTGAGCGGTCTTGGCCACGTTGGCCTCTAGTCCTATTCCTCAAGAGCTGTGTGGCATCAGATCATTGGCCTATTACTCCACCTTGCTGATGGTCACTAGGTCATTGATGAGGCATATTTTCATTACAATCCCCCTCTGTGTGCCTCTGGTATGGTGAGACACTGCCTGTTGGTCAGGTCACTGACCAACCTACATCATGGGTGCTCTCAACTCCTGGCTCACTTTCCCTTAAGAAAGCCCTGCTCTTGCTGCTTACCACTTGTAAACAACTTCTCACAAACCTGACTCCAGAGAATATAGAAACTCTTCATTTTCAGCATAATCTTTTCTCCAAAGCACCAACAGAACATCTGTAGTCTCCTGAGCAGTCTCACTTCAGGTGAGTGTGCAAGCCAATTCACTGCCCACTAGATACAAGTCTAACTCACAGACATTATCAGAGATAATTATTTGATTCAGGTTGTCTGATTTCATGTTGTTCTTTGGGAGAAAATGAATGTAATGTCACAATTGGCAGAGCTCATTCCTACAACAGCTGGTTTCCTGATACCGACCCTATGAACCAGTGCTTTCCTGGGTTTTGTTTTCAGAGCCTGATAACTTGCCCTAACTTAGTACCACAGACATACAGACAAATCTTTGTTTCTCTTAGGACGTCTTTTTCAAAACAAGATCTTTCCAGTGAGCACTGGCTCACCCTTATCTACAATAAACTCATGCATACTTGCTGTTGTGGGAGCTCATACTTCTTAAGCCAGCAAGCAAGCTTGGTTAACATGAACACCAGAGTCCAGTGATAGAGCAAGATTAAGCTGAAGGTTAGGAAACACATTTTGTAAGGAAGTGGTGAGCAATCAGACTCTGAAAGAATGTCACTACCCCAGACTTCAGGGAAAAAAAGTATTTCTGTTACGTCCTTGCAATCTGTACTTTTTAACTAGCTGAATCAAACCCAGATTTGAAGGCTGCAGAGTACCACAAACACAGAGTGCCATAATCCTATTTAAACAACTGATAACTGGTTAAATTCCAGTGCCATGCTTTCAAAGAGGTGATTAAGCAGTGTAACTTCTCAGAGTAGGTATGAAATTCCATCAGGCAAATGTACAAGAAGTTTCCGAGTTAATGATACAGTTCCTTCTCAAGATGTGTTCAGATCTTAAATCATGGCAATGAAATTACTAGTCTGGATTGTAGCTATGATAGGTCATAGTCATTTTGAAGGTCTGGTACATTGATTCCAAATGCAAAGGACATATTTCTCTTATGAAGTTCTGAATCAACAAGCTGAAACAGAAATGTTGTGAGCTGCTTGACTGAGAAAAATCAGTCAGAGTGCTGTATCTTAATATATAGCACACTTGAAGGAGTTAACACTATAACTAGTAGTTAACATATAATACAAGTACTTAGAAGGGATCTTAGGGACTGCTCCAAATTATTGCTAAATCAACTTTCATTCCTACACCTATCTATAACACTAGTGTGGTAATTTAGCAAAGTTGTTTGCTTGGAAGCTTTCATGCTCAGATGTCATGAAGTATCACATTCCAATGTACTGAAAGCCGTTCAGATTTCAGTAGAGTAAAATAATGGCTTTATTGAAAAACAACCCAGGATGCCCGCAGGACTTCTGGAACCAAAGCTTACCTTGAGGTTCTAGTCATTCACACTGCCAAAACCACCTGGGACAGCCTATATTTTCAGTGTTAAGGGTATTTGTGTATGAGGTGCTCCAAATTTGAGTGCTGGACTCATATGTTCTCATAGGTAGGTTTTAAAAATATATCTATTGCATGTTAAACACTTCTATTCTTCCAGGATAAAAACAATTTCATGCTAAAATGTTATAACTGACATCAAGAAAGTCACACCATATCTTCAGCATTAAAAACCACTAGTTCACTTTTAATACCTCCATTTTTATTACTTACTTTAATATGAATGATGCACAAATCTAGACTATACAAATTAAATGTCAGCAGGATAGAACATACTGAAAACACATCTTCAACACCTGAATAGATGCAGCCGGAAGAGACAGGTAATTTTACTTATTTCAGATGCTTTGTCCACATTACAACAAATACTTACTAATTACACATATGATCTCTTTGTTGTTTATTTCAGTATTTTACACAACAAATAAATATTTTTGTAAAGTTCAGAGGTAATTTTGGTATTAGAGATACTATAAAAGGAAATCAGATACTGCGCAGCACATAAAAATTTTAATTTTTAAAAATGCTAAATGGCCATAACAGATTGTAACTTTCAAGATTCATATTATTAGTTTTAAAATTAAGAACATAAATCACATTTCATATTTCATGTCTACACCTACTTGCTGGTAGCTTGGGTTCCTTTGAATGCTTCTGCAGAAAGTCTTTTGGAGATGGCACTGCAACTTTTGCTGGTCCCATAGTTTTGCACTGAGCTTTATTTTCCATTGCTTCACGTTTCACAGATGGTCGAAATGTGGATATGTACCTTAGTTGTCAAAAAAAGCAGAACCCAACAGAAATAAGTTAGAGGTAAAAGAATTATTAAAAATACTTCTTCAAAGAATATCCATTTTTGCAGTAGTTCATATCAAAAGCCAAGGCGTTTTGTTTTGTACTCTTGAATAAAGGTCATTGTTTGCAGAATTTCTATATTAAGACAAAGCCCGGCACTGCACTGACAAGTGGTTTTTCTGAAGCTGGTTGGTTTGCTTGACCTTGTCCTCACCAACAAGGCGGG
>VXBP01009632.1:0-43701 GCA_013400115.1 Rhinopomastus cyanomelas
TGTTCCAGCTCACACCCACTGCCCCTTGTCCAGTCCTTAATGTTCTGTGATTCTTACAGTTTTGCAGGCATTGGAACAGGCTGCCCAGGAAGGTTGTTTAGTTGCTACCCCTAGATCACAGACGATTAGGGATTGGAAGGGACCTTGAAAGATCATCCAGTCCAATCCCCCATCACAGCATGAACACCTAGATCCAGTCACACAGGAACACATCCAGTTGGGTTTTAGATGGCTCCAGAGAAGGAGACTCTACAAACCCCTCTGGGCAGCCCCTTCCAGGGCTCTGTAGCTGCTCCCGGGCAAAGCCTGGATCCATCCTCCTGACATCCACCCTTTCCATATTGATCGACATTCATGGGATCACCCCTCGGTCTCTTTTTTTCCAAGCTCCAGAACCCCAGCTCCCTCAGCCTTTCCTCAGCAGGGAGATGCTCCCCTCCCTTCATCATCTTTGAGGCTCTGTGCTGGACTCTCTCCAGCAGCTCTGTGTCCTTATGGAATGGAAGGGCACAAGGAAGGGCACAATCAAGAGATATCTGGCCACGCAAACCCGTTGCATGCAGTCTTCTAGCAGCTGCATCCATCCACAGCACCAAGAGCACTGTTGGATTAGCATAGAATCATCCTGGCTGGAAAGGACCTCCAGGACCATTAAGTCCAGCCCTCATCCCAACAGCTCCTTAGACCATGGCTTCAAGTGCTCTAGCCACTCATTTCTTAAATACTTCCAGCTATGAGGACTCCACCACCTCCATGGGCAGCCTGTTCCAGTGCCCAAACACTCTTTCAACAAACAACTTCTCGCCAAGATCCAATCTGAACCTCCACTGATGCAACTTGAGGCCATTTCCTCAAGGAAGGTCCTAGAGGAGAAGAGCCCCCTCTTCTCCAGGCTCAACAACCCCAGCTTCCTCAGCCTCTCCTCATCAGACTTTCCTTCCACTGACCCAGTCAGATCTGTTGATCCCGGTGATGAGTGTCACAACACATCCTCACCAGTGTGAAGTGATGCCACCCCACAGCATCAACGGGTGTCACCAGCCACTATGCTGGAGCCAGGCTGCTTTACAAGTTGGACAGAGGAAGGACTACAGCTGGGTAGAGGAAATGAGCTGAGAAACTGCCCCCCTCCCAAATTCCACAGAATCCTTCAGGTTGGAAAAGACCCCTGGGATCATCGAGTCCAACCAGCAACCCTACTCTACAAGGTCACCCCTAAATTAGATCCCCCAGCGACACATCTAAACAACTTTCAACCACATCCAGAAATGGGGACTCTGGGCAGCCCAGCCCAGTCCCTGACCACTCTCTCCAGGAAGAATCTCTTCCTGAGGGCCAGTCTGACCCTCCCCTGGTGGAGCTTGAAGCCCTTCCCTCTGCTTCTGTCACTAATGACCTGTGAGAAGAGCCCAGCACCAACATCTCTCCAGTGTCCTTTCAGATAGTTGTAGAGAGCGATGAGGTCTCCCCTCAGCCTCCTCTTCCTCAAACTAAACAGCCCCAACTCTCTCCATCTCTCAGTCTCATCAGACTGAATCTCCAGGCCCTTCCACATCTTCATTGCCCTCCTCTGCCCTCACTGCAGCATCTTGACATCTCCCTTGTACCAAGGTGCCCCAAACTGCCCTCTGCCCAGCATCTCAATGTCTCCCTTGCCCTCAGGTGCCCCTCTGCCCTCGCTCCAGCACCTTGTTGTCTCCCTTGCCCTGAGATGCCCAAAACTAAACCCAGTCCTCAAGGCAAAAGGCGCAAGACAGATACTGAGAACATTTTCACAGTCTAAGTAGGTCGAAATCATTCCCTCTGTCTCTAATGAGACCAGCGCCTTTGAGGTGAAATTTAGCCAGTGCCCTGAGGAAAAAGTGGAGCCTACACACAGGCAAAGACCATAAACCCTTCACACAACCCTCCTAGAGCAGAAAGAAAACCCCAGTCTCCGCTGCAAGCGGCGAGGAGCCCACTCCTGAGCCCCAGCCTATTGCTGAGCTCCTTCAGCCATCTCCTCTCATCTCCAGTTGGTTCAGGTCCCCATTACTTCTGCTGCATTGTGTGTCTTTCAGCTCCACAACACTCTCCACTCGTGACCATTATCCTCCAGCCCAAGAACGCCGCGCCTGCAGAGGGTCTTTTGTTTCTCTCTCATTATGCACACCGTGCATGCTCAAGGTCGCCTCTTCGTCTATTATTCCAGCAGGCACTTTTTTCCCCTTTTTTATACCCCCCCCCCCCCCCCCCCCCNCCCCTTTTTTATTCCCCCCCCCCCCACCTCCCCAAAGAGGCTCGGTTCAAGGTCTCGCATTCTCTCCTCTCTCCCTTAAGTTTTACCATTTCTTTTGCTTATGAAAACATTTTCCCTTGCCTCACATTCTCCAGCAGCTTTCCATTCAAT
Organism: Rhinopomastus cyanomelas; assembly: GCA_013400115.1. Taxonomy (NCBI): domain Eukaryota; kingdom Metazoa; phylum Chordata; class Aves; order Bucerotiformes; family Rhinopomastidae; genus Rhinopomastus; species Rhinopomastus cyanomelas. The sequence continues at coordinate 2,390 of VXBP01009632.1, forward strand.
TCAATCCCCGTTAATACAGATCCACAAGAAGCCCAGGGCAGACCCCAAGTCAGCTGCTTCTGCTGTTTGAAAAAGAACCAAAAGAAAGCTCTTTATTTTCTTAGGCTCTCCAGCAATTTCTCGAGCTGCAGACTGATAGACAGAGCATTCAGAGAGGTGGCCAGGAGATTTCCATATCATTTGCAGGGCTACTGACTAAATAGCAGGGCTCTGTGTAGGGCTTGTGGAGTCTCCTTCTCTGGAGATGTTCCTGTGCTGCCTGGGCTAGGGGATCCTGCTCTGGCAGGGGGATCGGATTAGATCATCTCTTGAGGTCCCCTTCCAGTCCCTGATGTTCAGTGGTTCTGTGATGTGGGTGATGCCCCCACACTTGCAGTCCCAACCATGAATTTTAGCTGCAGGGCTCTCTCATGGGTTAGAAAGCAGAGGGTTGCCCAGCAGGGTGGTGTTTGGTTTTGGATGAAGAATGGAAATGTGGATCTAACCCACTACAAACCTATTTGTGAGTCAAGCAGAACATCCCCCTCTACTCTGCCCTGCTGAGACCACAGCTGGGATCTTGTGTCCAGTTCTAGGGCCTTCAGTTCCAGGAGGACACAGAGATGCTGGAGACAGCCCAGCTCAAAGCCACAGAGATGAAGATGATGATTGTGTCCAGTGCTGGGCCCCTCAGTTCCAGAAGAGCACAGAGCTACCAGACAGAGTCCAGTGCAGAGCCACAGAGATGATGAAGGAAGGGGAGCATCTCTCTGCTGAGGAGAGGCTGATGGAGCTGGGGCTCTTGAACTTGGAAAAAGGGAGACTGAGGGGTGACCCCATGAATGTTGAAAGGGTGGGGGTCCAGAGGATGGAGCCAGGCTCTGTTCAGGGGCACCCAGTGACAGGACAAGGGGCCCATCTGGATGCACTTCTGTGTGACCTGTCTTAAGTTTTAAGATCCTGCTTGAACTGGGGGTTGGACATGATGACTTCTGGAAGTCCCTTCTGACCTCAATGATCTGTGTGTGTAAGGGGCAGTGAGTGTGAGCTGAAACTGAGGAGGTTCCACATCAATCTGAGAAGGACCTTCTTCCCAGGATGACAGAGCACTGGAAGGTGCTGCCCAGGGAGGTTGTGGAGTCTCCTTCTCTGGAGACGTTTCAAACCCACCTGGCCATGTTCCTGTGCGACTGGATCTAGGGGATTGGACTGGATGATCTTTCAAGGTCCCCCTGATGTTCTGTGACTGCCAGGCTCACACATAGGACCTTTTGTCATCTCTTGTGCACCTGGATGTATTTTCACTTCCAGTCAGAAGCAGAAAGAGTCCATCCCTCTCACCCTTTACTCCACACCACATCTCCACTCCCTCATGGCCCAAGCCACCATCACCACGAGGAACAGCTCCCGCATTATTTTTAATCCTCTCTGCCTCACTCTCTATATTTTTCTGCTTTAAGGCAAAGTAAGAAAGAAGTAATAAAGCAGTTGTTTGCCAGGCTCAGTCGCAGCACAAGGACATGGGGAAAGACATTCTTCCCATTCTTCGCGCATTGTGGTCGGCTCAAACGGGAAACAAGACAAAGCCACAGAAAAGCTTATTATGGGCAGCCTAGTCAGAAGAAAATGAATCACCCAAACAGATAGGTTTCAACGATCTCAGGCAAACTCCCCTCTTTATTCCACATACCCTCATCTAATTGTTCAAGAAAAATGTTCATCTGCTTCATAATGACAGTCACAATGGGAGTTATGTGGAACAGCTAGAAAAGTTTATTCAAGGGTCTGCTTCTCCGAGTGCAGCCCTAATGCACTTTCTTCCGGGGTTTAATAGAATTTCCTCTCATAGAAATTGGATGGGTAACAAGTAATTTCTTTTAATTTGAAAACTATGTTGGCTAGAAGGCTTCCCTGACGTTAGGTAGGACTTCTGAGGTGAAGGAATGAGATGGGGGAAAACAGCATCTGCCCCGGTTTCAGGGCACCTCGTGCCTCTGGTTCCTTATATAATGGGCTGCCCAAGGGGGTTGTGGAGTCTCCTCCTCTGGAGACATTTAAAACCCACCTGGCCATGTCCCTCTGTGACTAGATCTAGGGGAACTTGTTGTGGCAGGAGGATTGGACTGGATGATCTTTCAAGGTCCCTTCCAAAGCCTACTGTTCACAGAATCATTCAGGTTGGAAAAGACCCCTGGGATCATCGAGTCCAACCAGCAACCCTACTCTACAAGGTCACCCCTAAATTAGATCCCCCAACACCACATCTGAGTGACTTTGAAACACATCCAGGGATGGGGACTCAACCCCCACCCTGGGAAACCCAGTCCAGTGCCTGACCACTCTCTGCAGGAAGAATCTCTTCCTGATGGCCAGTCTGACCCTCCCCTGGTGGCGCTGGAAGCCCTTCCCTCTGCTTCTGTTGCTGATGACCTGTGAGAAGAGCCCAGCACCAGCATCTCTACAGTACCCTTTCAGATAGTTGTAGAGAGCGATGAGGTCTCCCCTCAGCCTCCTCTTCCTCAGACTAAACAGCCCCAACTCTCTCCATCTCTGTGTCATCAGATTGATTCTCCAGGCCCTTCCCCAGCTTCATTGCCCTCCTCTGCCCTCGCTCCAGCCCCTCAACATCTACCTTGGACTGGGGTGCCCAGAACTGGGACCCAGTACTCAAGGTGCAGCCTCCTCAGTGCTGACTACAGGGGGACAATCCCCTCCCTACTCCAGCTGGACACCCTAGAGCTGATCCAGGCCAGGATGCCATTGGGCTTGGCTACCTGGGCACCCTGCTGGCTCCTGTTCAGCCACCTGTCAGTTAGAACCCCCAGGTCCCCCTCTGCCAGACACATCTGCATTTCACTGCTTTTCCCCTCTACCACATAAACCACCAGCCCCTTTCCCATGAGCTGAGCACCTCTGGACTCCATCTTCATGATCTCATACTCATGTTCTAACACTCTGTGGGATTCCTCCAGACAGAAACAGGAGGAGAAATTCAGGCCTGAGTAGACTGCTTGATCAAGACAAGTCCAGGAAGAACAAGAGGAGAATCCCAAACTAGATGATCTTTCGAGGTCCCTTCCAACCCCTAATGTTCTGTGATTCCATATGCACAAGGAATGGGACAAAGGAAGCCACTGGGCTTCCTAGAAGATGCTGAAGACCTCAAGTGAAGTGAGAACAGCTAAAACTTCCTTCAGGCGCTTTAAAGCCCAAGAGAGAGGCAACACAGTGTAGACACCATGGTGTGGTGGAAACTACTACTTGATGTGGCAAGTCACAGAATCACAGCATTGTTGAGGTTGGAAAATACCTCCAAGATCATCAGGTCCAGCCTATGACCTGTCACCAAGTCCACCTGGTACTTCTTTAGCACTGTTCAGTTGGTTTGCTCATCTTAGAACCATAGAATGGCCAGGGTTTGAAGGAACCCTAAAGATCATCTAGTTCCAGCCCACCTGCACAGGCAGGGACATCTTTACTAGAGCAGGTTACTCAGGGCCCCAGACAACCTGCCCTTCAACACTGCCAGGGATGGGGTAGCCACAGCTGCCTTGGGCAACCTGTTCCAGCATCTCCCCACCCTCACAGCAAAGAATTGGTTCCTCACGACCAACCCTCCATCTCCCCTCTTCAAGGCTGGAAACCTTTCCCCTTGTCCTCTCACTACCATTGATGTCAAAATCCTCCCCCAGGGTACCAAGCTCTTCCTGGCACCACAATTCACTCAGTGCCACCATGGTGCTCTGCTGATGGGATGGCAAAGTCCCTCAGCTTTAACACATGGTAGTAAGTGTCTGATATAACTCAAACTCCAGGCTGGCTTAACACTGCCCATGGTACCTTCCTAAGGCTGGATGTAAAGCTTCACGCACACCAGAACATCTCCTCCAACTGGACAAGCAAGAGGTTCACAAGACACTGGGAAAAGCTTCTTTTTTAAACTAAAAAGATCTTAAACTGTTCCCCATGTGAAACATTATGAAACATCTAGCAGGTGTCTTCAATTCTACTTGTCATACAGATCTGGAACACAGCTCTCAAAGCAGAACATTTTGACATGAGCTCGGGCAGGAGGCAGGTTCTGAAGGTAGGACGGGGAGATGCTGAAGAACCAGCCGTTGGCTTGACACCAGCTCGGATGCCTCATCCTCAAGTCAGAGGGAAAGAAAAGCTCCGTTCAATTTGGATGTGATCAGATTGGAGAGACCCGTGAGTCATCCAACCAAAAACAGGCAGGAGGAGAACTTGTGCAGTTCCACTCAGAATTGTGTTGAAGGACTGGAGCCAAGTCCTGAGTCAACAAACTGGCAGGTGCAGATTGCACTCAGGAGAATCACAGAGCCTTAGGGATTGGACTTGGTTTAGGTGACCCTGCTGTGGCAGGGGGATAGGATGATCTTTCTGGGTCACTTCAAATCCCTAGTGTTCTGTGATCTCAAAAGATCTACTCCAAACCTCCTGCCACAGCAGGAGGCCCTAGATCCAGTTGCACAAGAACGTGTCCAGGTGGGTTTGAAACTTCTCCACAGAGGGAGACTCCACACCCCCCCCGGGCAGCCCCTTCCAGGGCTCTGGCACCCTCATTGGGAACAAGGTCCTTCTCGCACTGATGTGGAACCTCCTCTGCTCCAGCTCACACCCACTGCACCTTGTCCTGTCACTGGGTGCCCCTGAGCAGAGCCTGGCTCCATCCTCCTCACACCCACCCTTCACATCTTGATCAACATCCATGGGGTCACCCCTCAGGCTCCTTTTTCCCAGCTCCAGAGCCCCAGCTCTCTCAGCCTTTCCTCAACAGGGAGATGCTCCCCTCCCTTCATCATCCCTGTGGCTCTGCCCTGGGCTCTCTCCAGCAGCTCTGTGTCCTTCTGGAACTGAGGGACCCACAAGTGGACACAAGATTCCAGATGAGGTCTCATCAAGGCAGAGTAGAACTTCTCTCAATCTACTAACCACCCCACTTCTAATCCACTCCAGTACGCCATTAGCCTTCTTGGCCACCAGGGCACACTGCTGACTCCTGGCCATCCTGCTGGCCACCAGGACTCCCAGATCCCTTTCTCCTCCACTGCTCTCCAGCAGGGCAGTCCACACCCTATCCTGGTCCCTGGGGTTGTTCTTGCCCTGGTGCCAGACTCTACACTTGCCCTTTATTATTATTTAAGGGAAGTATTGTTAATCCACATGTTTTTATCTCTGAAGGATTCACTGGACTGGTCCTTGTCTTGCTCTGATATCTGGAGCACTCAAGGAAGAGGACAGACAACCTAAAGGGTCGAGGGGATCCTGCTGTGGCAAGGGGATTGGACTGGATGATCTTTGGAGGTCCCTCCCAATCCCTAATGTTCTGCACAGCAACAGGATGATCCACCTGCACCCCCAAGCAGCAGGACAGGCTCTTCAGCAAACCTCTCCCAAGCCCTGTTTCAGCCTAGTCCTGCACGGGGGTGGTTCAGCAAAGATGCCCATGAACTCTTCACACCAGGAGGCTGGTTCTTGCTGCAAGAGCACTTGGAAGGAGCATGAGGTGCTAACACCTTGCATCCAGCACACAGAACCCATTGTAGTTGGGCTTCTTGTGTGCAGGCTGCCTCTGTTGGCTGCCCTCACGTGCCAGCTTTTTGAAAGAAAAGCTCTGGCTGGGAAGCCACCTGAAATCAATCTGATGTTTAAAATTATGGCACTTCAAGGTCTCCTGAAGGTAGTGACCTGGGCTTTCCCAGGGACCTAATTGCTCAACTTCCAGCAGCGTTTCAAAGAGAACATCAGGAACTTGGCTCCTGATTAGCAGAGCCACACAGAACCACAGAAGATCAGGGGTTGGAAGGGACCTCAAGAGATCATCCAGTCCAATCCCCCTGACACAGCAAGATCACCAAGTCACACAGGAACATGGCCAGGTGGGTTTTAAATGTCTCCAGAAAAGACGACACCATAACCCCCTTGGGCAGCCCATTCCAGAGCTCCATCATCCTCACTGGGATGAAGGTCCTTCTCATATTGATGTGGAACCTCCTCTGTTCCAGCTCACACCCACTGCCCCTTGTCTGTCCTATCCTTAGATGACACAGAGAGCCTGGCTCCATCCTTCTCACACCCACCCTTCACGTATTGATCAACATAAATAAGGTCACTTCTCAGTCTCCTCCAAGCTCAAGAGCCCCAGCTCCCTCAGCCTTTCCTCAGCAGGGAGATGTTCTACTTCCTTCATCATCCTCGTTGCTCTACACTGGGCTCTCTCCACCAGCTCTGTGCCCTTCTGGAACTGAGGGGCCCAGAACTGGACACAATAGTCCAGATGTGGTCTCACTAGGGCAGAGCAGATGGGGAAAAGAACCTCCCCTAGATCCAGTCGCACAGAAACATATACAAGCAGGTTTTAAACATCTCCAGAGGAGGACTCTGGGATGTGTCTCATCCAGTCACATTAACTTAGGTTCTACTTCCTCAGGTGGCAACAAGCCTGAGCTTCCCTCACAAAAAGGGAGGGATCTTGCTCCTCTGGTCCCCATGTTGTGGTCTGTCCCCTCAAGAGGTGTGAGAGGCTGCCACAAGGCTGAGGCAAAAAAACTGAAGCACCTCAGCCTTCTCATCTGCTGTTAGCAGGCTGACTGCCAGTGAACCCCACCATGCCATCATCTCCTGGGCACCAGGAAGGAGCTGCGCTCCGAGTTGCTCATGACCAGAGGACAGAGCAGCCTCTGCTTCCCTCCACCCTCGTGGCAGCAGAACCGAAGGGCACGTAGGCAGCAACACTCAGGGCAGAACAGCTCTTCTTTCCCTTCCCACTCAAAACAGCACCCAGCTGCCCAAGCCACAACACTAAGAGGTGACCCCCCAGAGTACCCAGACTGCTCACAGGGATAGGGCAGGGTTACAGCAGCTCCAGGTCTGCTCTTCCTGTGGGCAGATTGACCCATCCTTAGGAGAAACAAGCCCATCCCCAACGATGTTTTCCACATACTATTCCACCCAGTGAGATGCTCTTCTGCTAATGAAGTGGTGACTACCAGAGCCTCCCCAAGCAAGTCACCCAGGCTGGCTTTTCCCTGCACAAAGGGTTCCAGACAGAAGAAGAACTGGCTCCTCCAGGTCCTCACAAAGCCAGCTCAAACCATACAGAAAGACCATCCTACCTGCAAGAAGGATCCATCCAGCACCAACACTGCTCTCAGATGCAGAAGGAGGACTTTTAACTGAGACCCTGACAGTAAACTCACTCCACCTGTGCCAAGCAGGAGCACACACCCACCTGCATCTCCCATCAGACTCTCATTCAATGCAACGCCAAGTTTTGCTTCCTCCTAACCTATGAGATGCCCTTTTCCAAGGGGTCTTGGAGGGGGACAGTTGGGTATTGAGGTGCCTCTGTTTCAAGCCTGCACTTGTTCTACCCTCTTCCAATGGGTCTTGAAATGAGAAGGTTGGGGATCAAGGTGCCTCTGTTTCAAGTCTACACTAACTCCTGCTAATGGTGTTGCATGAAGTCTTTGCACTGAATCACAGAACGTTAGGGATTGGAAGGGACCTCAAAAGATCACCCAGTCCAATCCCCCCACCACAGCAGGTCCCCTTGATCCAGTCACACAGGAACATATTTTGCAGAATCACAGCTTGGGAAATAGAACTTGGTTCTCACCTCTTCAGACCTTCTAGCTGCTTTGAGAGTTTGTATCGTTAAACTGCCTTGCCAGCCTCTGGACTAGAGTTTCCCAGCCTCTGGACTGGAGATTCCCAGCCTCTGGACTGGGGATTCCCAGCCTCTGGACTAGAGTTTCCCAGCCTCTGGACTGGAGATTCCCCAACCTCTCGACTAGAGTTTTCCCAGCCTCTGGAGAAGAGTTTCCCAGCCTCTGAAGAAGAGTTTCCCAGCCTCTGGACTAGAGTTTCCCAGCCTCTGGACTAGAGTTTCCCAGCCTCTGGACTGGAGATTCCCCAGCCTCTGGACTAGAGTTTCCCAGCCTCTGGACTGGAGATTCCCAGCCTCTGGACTGGGGATTCCCAGCCTCTGGACTGGGGATTCCCAGCCTCTGGACTAGAGTTTCCCAGCCTCTGGACTGGAGATTCCCCAACCTCTCGACTAGAGTTTTCCCAGCCTCTGGAGAAGAGTTTCCCAGCCTCTGAAGAAGAGTTTCCCAGCCTCTGGACTAGAGTTTCCCAGCCTCTGGACTAGAGTTTCCCAGCCTCTGGACTAGAGTTTCCCAGCCTCTGGACTAGAGCCCTGATGGCTGCATGTGCCCTACAAAGGCCACAGGTCCCAGGGTCAGACCCACATGGCGAAGGCAGTGCCAACCCTTCACTCCCCACCTCTCCTCCTCCTGGGGACCACAGAAAGTCTCTCCAGCCAAAGCCCTGCCTCTTGCTTTTGTTTTCTGCCCCCAGCTCTCTTCCCCGGTGCAGGTACTCAGCGGTGGGTTTTTCTAGAGGTGCCTCTCATTGTTCCTTCGTCCCCCGCCTTCCCCCGGCCGGCCACATGCACGGAAGGTCAGTTAGAAATGAAGCTGCTTTTATCTGCCATCTCTCCCCAGCCCTAAGCTGGGTCCCCTTCTTCACACTGAGGGCTTAGCCAAGCATGAAGGGAAATAATTTTACCCAATCTCTCTGCTCTAACGCGCACCAACCCCTGCCCTCCTCTTCTTCCGCAACTCCCCACTGATCTAAAGGGGAAAGAATTAAATAAAAAGAAGAAGGAGAGGAGGGGGGGATAAAAAAAAAGCCCCTTTCCACAATGAAAGCACAGAAACTAGATAGGAATCTTGGCGAGCACCGTTCTGAACGCGGCCGCGGCGCCCGGCTCGTCCTCGCGCCGAGTATCACCAGCCTCCTGGTGTAAAAGTCATCGCAACGGCAACGGTAATAAGTAGTAACCTGGTGGTTGGCTACTCGTGTTCCGTATAATTGCAACAGGCAGAGGCAAGAGGACTGATTAATTTGCCTGGTGAATTATGCATTATTTTCTCCTTCTCCTTCCTTCCCCCCTCCAGCTCCCAAGCACGGTTCTCCAGAGCTTTATTATGTATATTGCTTCAATATCATCACCTGTCCCCTCTCTCTCCCTCTCCCTGCTGCAGAAAGCTGTTCTCAGTGAGTATCGGTCCGGGCTTGGCGGTTAATCCTCTGCGAACACTTAGCCGAGGCGCCGGGGTTTGTCTCCCGCTGCCGGCGCAGGAGTGGGAAGGAGGAAGCCCACAATGCCAGCCCGGAGTGCTGGCCCGTGTAATTCCCCGGGACCAGCTGTGGGATTTACAGAGCCAGGCAAAACTAACTCGCACGAGCGACACAAAGGCGCTCCCGGCGCGGCGAGCGGGTCCCTTCCTGTTTTCAACCAGGAGTGGAAGAGTCCTTTGAGCCATGGAGAGCTCTGACGTGCATCACAGAACCACAGAACGTTGGGGATTGGAAGGGACCTCGAAAGATCATCCAGTTGAATCCCCCCGACACAGCAGGATCCTCTAGATCCAGTCACAGAACATCAAGGACTGAGATGAACCTCAAAAGATCATCCAGTTGAATCCCCCTGGCACAGTAGGATCCTCTAGATCCAGTCACAGAACATCAGGGATTGGAATGGACCTCAAAACATCATCTAGTCCAATCCCCCTGGCACAGCAGGGTCCCCTAGATCCAGTCACACAGGAACATGCCCAGGTGGGTTTTAAACATCTCCAGAGAAGACTTCACAACCACACTGGGCAGCTCCTTCCAGGGCTCAGTCACCCTCACGGGGAAGAAGTTCCTTCTCATAGTGATGTGGAACCTCCTCTGTTCCAGCTCACACCCGCTGACCCTTGTCCTGTCATTAGATGACACTGAGAAGACCCTGGCTCCATCCTCCTGACACACTGATATTCAATGTCTGCAGAAACACCCCTGCACTGGAGATAACAGCTCACAAGCCTGTTGTCTTGAGGAGGGATATTGTCCTCAAATCACAGCAGCATCAGGTTCATAGATTTGAGGCTCCTTCATGTCCTTGCAGATAGAGTTCAGATTGGTCAGTCCCTGCTCCAGTGGACCTGTCTGGGATGTTCTTCCCAGTGATGGTGACAGAGCCCTGGAAGGGGCAGCCCAAGGGGGTTGTGCAGTCTCGTTCTCTGGAGACATTTAAAACCCACCTGGACATGTTCCTGTGTGACCTGATCCTTTTTCCAAGCTCAGCTCCCTCAGCCTTTCCTCACCAGGGAGATGCTCTCCTCCCTTAACCATCTCTGTGGCTCTGTGCCAGACTCTTTCCAGCAGCTCTGTGTCCTTCTGGAACTGAAGAGCCCAAAAGGACAAAGAAAAAGGAAGCCTGAGCAAGAAATACTGTGAGTCTGCCTCTCTGGAGATGTTTAAATCTCACCTGGCCATGTTCCTGTGCAACTGGATCTAGGTGATCCTGCTGTGGCTGAGGGATTGGTCTGGATGATCATTCTTGGTCCCTTCCAACACCTAATGTTCTGTGACTCTGTGATTTAATAGAAAAAGCTGATAGCCCCCTCCAGCTTAAATCCTCAGTTCCTCCAGTAGAACTTCGTGATGGAGGCACATCTCCACCCCCAAAATTCTCCCCCCCAAAACTCCCAGCAGCTCCAGGCACTACTAGCCCCTCCTTACTGGTGCTCAGTTGACAGGAGTCCCTGGTGATCATCTCGTTCCTCCTAAGGAGAGGCTAGAGGGACAAGCTGAGGAAATGGAAGGAAGCACAAGTGAACCCCCCCAGACCTCCCCATGGAGACTTTAGAAGAGATCTCTTGCTGAGCAGAGGATGGATACACATTTTCCTGGTCTAAAAGCTGATTAAAAGCTCCGATAAGGTCAGATTTCTTTTTCAAAGGCATCAAAAAGCTGCTCTTGGAAACCCTTCTGGTTTCTTCTGCTGCTTCTGACTTCGTGGAGGTGAGAGGAGCTGAGCCCAGGGTGCCACGGAGGGATGCCAGCGCAGGAGCCCTCTGCCCTGCTGGGTTGCCCCGTGGACTAGCGGCCGCTGTCTCGTCTGGATGCTGGCTGCACATCCCAGACGAGGGGCTCTGATGCCCCGTGGTCCTGGGGGACCGCGGTGACCTTGCGCTGCCATCAGGTGCAGAGAAAAGCCAGGAGCCCATCTGCAGGAGGAAAGAGAGCAGCAGCGAGCTACAAGGAGATTACACTATTCCAGGGGGAACTTTTTTGCCTCAAACGGAGAAGAAAGACAACGGAAGGATTACAAACCCAAACACGGAACGTTACATGGAGCAGTAATTGCCTCCCATTATTCCTCTGCACTCACCAAAACAGCTACTTAGACAAACAAAGGAGCAAAGAAAGGCAGAGACCGGCGCTGAAAGTTCTTTTATCTCCGCTAATCCCCGCTGCTTTGATAAGGGGGTAACAGGATCCCTTGGCAGCCCCCAAAGGTGGTGGCTAAGGAAGCCCTGCTGTGCTCAGGTGGGTTTGCTCAGGCGTCTGGTTCCACTTCTCAGTGCGGTGAGACGGACAGAGGGTCTCCTCCTGCTCAGCTCTGCCCTGCTGAGAGCACAGCTGGAATCTTGTGTCCAGCTGTGGGCCCCTCGGTTCCAGAAGGACACAGAGCTGCTGGGGAGAGCCCAGTGCAGAGCCACAAGGATGATGGAGTGGAGCATCTCCCAGATGAGGAGAGAGGTTCTCCTAGTCAGACCACCTCTGGAGTGTTGTGTCCAGTTCTGGATCCCTCAGTTCCACAAGGGCACAGAGCTGCTGGAAAAGTCCAGTGCTTTGAGCTTAAAGCAAAGTGACCTCATTAGTGTTGATCAATATGTGAATAGTGGGTGTCAGGAGGAGGTCCCACAGAAAATGAGGAGAAACATCTTCATGAGGAGGATGACAGAATCCTGGAAGGGGCTGCCCAGGGGAGTTGTGGAATCACCCTTGAGGGGTGACCTCATTAACGTTGATCAATACGTGAAGGGTGGGTGTGAGGAGGATGGAGCCAGGCTCTGCTTAGGGGCACCCAGTGACAGGACAAGGGGCAGTGGGTGGGAGCTGGAGCAGAGGAGGTTCCACATCAGTGTGAGAAGGACCTTGTTCCCAGTGAGGGTGCCAGAGCCCTGGCAGGGGCTGCCCATGGGGGTTGTGGAGTCCCCTTCTCTGGAGATGTTTCAAACCCCCCTGGCCATGTTCCTGTGTGACTTGGTCTAGGGGATCCTGCTGTGTCAGGGGGGATAGGACGGGATAATGTTTCAAGGTCCCTTCCAATCCCTAATGTTCTGTGATTCTGTGATGTGAACACAGCAGAGACAAAAAGCCATCTGGTAGCAGCAAGACCCACCTGAATATGTTCTTGTGCGACTGGATCTAGATGATCCTGCTGAGACAGAGGGATTGGACTGGATGATCTTCCAAGGTCCCTTCCAATCCCTAATGTGAACTAGAGGATCCTGTTGGAGCAGGAGGATTGGACTGGATGATCTTCCAAGGTCCCTTCCAATCCCTAATGTTCTGTGATCCTGTGATTCCCAGTCACAGCTGTGATCTAAACTGGTGATGAATTCAAGCACACGGCGCCAGTTTGACGTGTCTCTCACCCAGGAAAGGACATTCCTCAAGGCTAGTTGGTGTCATCTTCTCCCAGCTCTTAGTTTTGCCAACAGGCAGCACTAGGACTTCACCTCTGCCTGCGACTCATCCACGATGCCCTCATTTTCTTCCATTGTTGACTTTGTCTCCAAGAGAAAACAACACGACCTGCCTGCACAAAGCGGGCGCCGACGGCAGCCCGGCCGCGCGGGGGGCCTGCGGGGGGTTTGGGCTCTTGGACAGGTGTTGGGTTTAAGATCAATTCTTGCCATTATTCGCCCTATCAAAGTTTATGAGCTGTGCACAGAAACTTAATTGCATCAGATTTCTCTGTCAGGAGCTGTGCTTTTCTGTCAGATTTTATCTCCCGACAAAGAATGGTTCATGCACTGCTGCTGCCACCAAAGAATTCATGAGCAGCTGCTGGGGGATAACATTTTCTCCACGAGCTGCTGAACTTTTTACCTGCACGGAGCAGGGCTACCATTGGGCTAGCACAGGAGCCAGGCAGAAAACACCTAGGAACTGCCCCAAGAAACACTTGGTTGTGCAGAAGAGACACCCTGTCCCGGGCAGTTCCCACAAGAAGAAGGGGGAAATAAGCTTTGGTCTTGTATATCATGGGTGGTGTGTAAGAACAAGAGGTAACAGGGTGCCCCCCAAGGACAATAGCATCCTGCGATCGGTTAGCAGATCAAGAGAGGTTCTCCTCGCCCTCTACTCTACCCTGCTGAGACCGTATCTGGAGTCCTGTGCCCAGTGCTGGACCCCTCAATTCCAGAAGGACACAGAGAGAGGCCAGTGCAGAGCCACAGAGATGATGGAGGGAGGGCAGCATCTCCCTGATGAAGAAAGGCTGAGGGAGATGGGGCTCTTTGGCTTGGAAAAAGGAGCCTGAGGGGTGACCCCTTCAATATTGATCAATATGTGAAGGGTGGGTGTGAGGAGGATGGAGCCAGGCTCTGCTCAGGGGCACCCAGTGACAGGACAAGGGGCAGTGGGTGTGAGCTGGAGCAGAGGAGGTTCCACATCAATGTGAGAAGGACCTTCTTCATGGTGAGGGTGACAGAGCACTGGCAGGGGCTGCCCAGAGGTGTTGTGGAGTCTCCCTCTGTGGAGAAGTTTCAAACCCTCCTGGCCATGTTCCTGTGTGACTTGGTCTAGGTGATCCTGCTGTGTCAGGGGGATTGGACTGGCTGATCTTCCAAGGTTCCTTCCAATCCCTAATGTTCTGTGATCCCACAAACACCTTCTCAAACAGACACTCCATAATTCCTGTTGCAAGCAGCACAGATTTTGCAGTCTCATGTCCCAGAGTGGTTGAGGAGCCCTTGGGAGGCTCTGCCTTGTGTTTACAGGCATCAACAGGGCTGTTCCCAAGTACATCTTCCCGGCAGATGTCTCAGAAGATATCTACTGCTTGACTGTCCCTATTCACAGAAATAATATGAACTGAAATGAAACATCATGGGCCCATCTCATTCAGCATATCTCTCTTTCAAATCTGTGTTTTGTGAAGAATATTGGAGGGATCGTGCAGAGCCTTCGGCGACCCGCTCGGCTTCATTACACAGCCCACACAAGTCTTCCATTTTTTATTGAAGTGGTCACTCAGTCATACTAAGCACGGCAGGAAAAGGACAGGAAATAAAGTGAGGCAGTAAATAAAAGTTGGCTCTTCCGAAGCTCTTCTTATGGAAAAGGAGAGCCGGGGCAAGTCTTCAGCGTTTATCCAGCAGAAAAACCACCTCAGTTTAAACTCAAACTGAGCAGTGGAACAGGAACAGAAGAGGTTCCTGCAAATGAAATGTGTGTCTTTGGGAGCAAAAATTAAAGGTGCCCTTCTAGATGGGATTGGGTTGTGCCCTTAGAATCATTCGGGTTGGAAAAGACCCCTGGGATCATGGAGTCCAACCAGCAACCCTACGCTACAAGGTCACCCCAAAAACAGATCCCTCCTACACTATAGAATCATTCAGGTTGGAAAAGACCCTTTGGGATCATCGAGTCNCAGCTGAAGAGTGATGGCAAGACAGAAACACATGACCAGTCCAACCCACCCATCAAGGGGCCAGTTGGGGCTACCAGCCTATCTCCACTCACCCCAGAGCTTTTTAGTATGTTGTGAAAGTGAAGATGTTTAGTTTGCCGTGACATCTTATTTTCTGTTCTGCTGCACAGTGTTATTTTAACTGGAGCAGCCTGCTCTCAGATAAACTCAGAGGAACTTAATACCTGTAGAAAATCCTGCATTCAAATGTGTGTGGGTGTGTGTGCTTGCTGGGGAGACAGGAGAGGGCTGTGGCTTGCTGTGATGTTACCCACACCAAGGTCTCTCTGCTGTGCACGTGCCTCACAGCGGCGTGAGAACGCTCTTCCTTCCTGCTTGGGGAGAAACACACTCCTCTCAATTAATCCAAGGGGTTTTCAAGACTCTAAACAGTCTGGAAGGAGGGTTGCTTTGTGTAAAACAGAAAGTCTTTGTCCTATTTATTGAGGGAGATTGGACTGGGTGATCTTTCAAGGTCCCTTCCAATCCCTAAAGCTCTGTGACTCTGTGGTTGTATGATTCCTTTCCTCCCACCCAAGTGCATGCACCAGGCAAATCAGGATGGTTTGGACAGTTGCAGTTCAAATATCAGAGAACCACAGAATCACAGAACATTAGGCACTGGAAGGGACCTTGGAAGATCATCCAGTCCAATCCACTTGGCACAGCAGGATCACCTAGAGCCAGTCATGCAGGAACAGTCCAGGAGGTTTGAAACATCTCCAGAGAAGGAGACTCCACAATCCCCCTGGCCAGCCCCTGCCAGGGCTCTGGCACCCTCATTGGGAACAAGGTCTGTCTCAGATTGATGTGGAACCTCCTCTGCTCCAGCTCACACCCACTGCCCCTCGTCCTGTCACTGGGTGCCCCTGAGCAGAGCCTGGCTCCATCCTCCTCACACCCACCCTTCACATACTGATCAACATCCATGGGGTCACCCCTCAGGCTCCTTTTTCCCAGCTCCAGAGCCCCAGCTCCCTCAGCCTCTCCTCAGCAGGGAGATGCTCCCCTCCCTCCATCATCTCTATGGGTCTGCACTGGGCTCTCTCCAGCAGCTCTGTGTCCTTCTGGAACTGGGGGACCCACAACTGGACACAAGGCTCCAGATGTGTTCACACCAGTGCAGAGTAGAGGGGGAGAAGAACCTCTCTTGATCTGCTAATCACCCCCATTCTGTTCCACCCCAGGATGCCTCCAGCCTCAAGACCTCCCTGTACCTTGCACATTCTCAAATGTCCTTTCAGCAGCTGTCTCGGTCCCATCTATTCGACTTCCTGCAGATTAAAAGCTCTGCTGAAACAAGCAACCTTCACTCAAGCACCAGACTCCCAGTGACTCCCAGGCTCTGCTTGGAGCAGACAGGCAGAAAACACGTCTTTGTGGTTCACCTGGGGCTTCTTTTGGACGGCTTGGAACTGGGAAGGTTCCACATTCCTGCAGAAACAGTGCCAGAGTTTTGGTGAAACTTTCCCAAAGGAGTAGAAACACCTTCCTGGTGAGGAAAGGTTGAAGGAGCTGGGTGTCTTTAGCTTGGAGAAGAGGAGACTGAGGGGTGACCTTGTTAATGTTTATAAATATGTGAAGGGTGAGTGTCAGGAGGATGGAGCCAGGCTCTGATCAGGGGCACCCAGTGACAGGACAAGGAGCAGTGGGTGTGAGCTGGAACAGAGGAGGTTCCACATCTGTCTGAGAAGGACCTTCTTCCCAGTGAGGGTGACAGAGCCCTGGAAGGGGCTGCCCAGGGGGGTTGTGGAGTCTCCTTCTCTGGAGACATTTCAAACCCACCTGGCCATGTTCCTGTGAGACTGGATCTAGGGGATCCTGCTGTGTCAGGGGGACTGGACTAGATGATCTTTCGAGGTCCCTTCCAATCCCTGATGCTCTGTGACTCTGTGATTCCCATTAGTAGAGACAGGTTTTCTTTCCTTTTGCTGGTAATTTAATTCCACTTGATCTTCAGTTGCTGTTTGTGATGCAAATGGGGAAATTTTCATTCTGAAAAGACAAAAAGGAAAGATTTGCTCGTCCTGGGTGTCTTCTCTTCTTCTCTGAGGCTTTCTCAGAAATACTAGTAAAATCCTACAAGTATTTCTGGTCATCCTCATTACTAAGGAGAGCTAACTCATTTCACCACTCATCGCCTTAAAAATGAGATGCCTCATTCAGCCACGTCACCTGGACTTCTTCCTGGATTGGCAGAACACACTGACTCCACCAAGAGATGGTTTGTTGTCAAACTTCTTCCCAGGGAAGGTGACAGAGCCCTGAATCCTTCTGAAACTGAGGGACCCAGAACTGGACATGAGATTCCAGATGTGGTCTCACCAAGGCAGAGTACAAGGGAAGGAGAACCTCTCATAATCTGCTCACCACCCCCATTCTGATTCACCCCAGAATGCCTTCTTGGCCACCAGGGCCCATTGCTGGCTCCTGGCCATCCTGCTGGCCACCAGGAACCCCAGGTCCCTTTCTCCTCCACTGTTCTTCAACAGGTCAGCCCCCAGAGGTGATTTGGCTCTTTAGGCATGGAGGAGAATTCTTTGTCAGGTGCCTTTTTGCACAGCCTGTCCTACTGTGACAGGAGAAGACCCAGTTATGGTGGTTTCACACAGTCCTGAGTCACCAGGGCATCTTCCATCTGATCTTCATGGCACTGGGACAGCAGCAACACGAAAGGCAGCTCCTCCCTGCAAGCCCTAAGCATCTGCCTGACAATCCTGATGGCTTTCAGGAGATTCATTCTACCCCATCCCGTACCATCCGAGGAGGTAAGGGCTGGCTTGTGAGTTGACGGTGGTGTGTGTCACAGACTCCGTTTCCCCTGCTGCACCAGGGTCTTCTGGGCACCTCTTCATAGCCCGAGGAAGTTCAGCCTTTTGAGAACAACTTCTGGAGACTGTTTGTGTTCCTCAGTGGCAAACACCGCGGAGACGATCTCCCTGTTGCTCAGAAACAACAATTAATATTAATAGCAAATCAAACACCGTCGGTGGGAATCACTCTGGTGTGACAGGCTCAATCTCCAGCCTGTAGCAGCTTCTCGCTCACCCCCTTAATGCCAAGATGACCTCTTGACCCATCTCCTTGCTGCCAGTCCAACAGCACAAAGAATAGAAGGACACGAGAGTCACCCAACTGTCTGTCCTGGCCAGCTCAGAGAAGGTCTGGGCACGGGTGGCTGAGGTTCCATTTGGGTGCCTGTGTCCCTTCAGCAAACCATGGATGATGGCACAAGACACCAGAGACCTTCCTGGCTGCGACGTGGGGAGCAGCTCCATCTCAGCTCTCTGCTCACCTGCACATCCTGGCAGCTCAGAGCAGTCCAAGAAGATTGTCCTGAGCCCCAGGCACCACAACGTAGTAGAAGGCAGTCACGTGAAGGTCTCTGGGGCTTCCCCAGAGGTCAGTGGGGAAGGTCAGCAGGATAGAACCCCTGAATTTCTAGAGAAAACACAGTTTTGGGGAGAAAGAGGAGAAGGTAGAGCTCTGCAGTGCTCCACTGTGTCCAGTTGTGGGCCCCTCAGGTCCAGAAGGACACAGAGTTGCTGGAGTCCAGTGCAGAGACATGAAGATGAGGAAGGGAGTGGGGCATCTCCCTGATGGAGAAATGATGAGGGAGCTGGGGCTCTGGAGCTGGGTAAAAGGAGCCTGAGGGGTGACCCCATGGATGTTGATCAGTATGTGAAGGGTGGGTGTGAGGAGGATGGAGCCAGGCTCTGCTCAGGGGCACCCAGTGACAGGACAAGGGGCAGTGGGTGTGAGCTGGAGCAGAGGAGGTTCCACATCAATGTGAGAAGGACTTTCTTCATGGTGAGGGTGCCAGAGCCCTGACAGGGGCTGCCCAGTGGGTTTGTGGAGTCTCCTTCACTGGAGACGTTTCAAAACCCTCTGGCCATGTTCCTGTGCGACTTGGTCTAGGTGATCCTACTGTTTCAGGGGGATTGGACCAGATGATCTTTGGAGGTGCCTTCCAACCCCTAATGTTCTGTGACCCAGAGATTCTGTGAAACTGCTCTGATGGATGTGCTGAGGACATAAAGCCTTTTGTCTTTGGCTAGCGTAGCACTAGCCACACCACACTGCCTCCTTTATGCAAGGAGGAAGGACAGTTCTGCTTCCAAATGCTTTCTAAACTCAGAGCTCTGAGTTGTCTGTCAGGGGATGAGGCCAGGCTTTCCCACTCTAAAGCTCCCCAATATGAACTGGAGGACACAGTGTGGCGCTTGCCCAAAGGACTACCTGCCTGTCGCCTCTCTTAACAAGGCAACAAATCTCCTCAGCCTCTCTGAACGTAGGAGCATTTGTCAGCTTCCTCAGCAGCCTCCCCAGGAGAGTGACACGAGCCAGGTACACGCTCCAGTGATGGCTTTCTTCCTCCTAGCACATGGAGAACAAGTTCCCCCTAGAACTTGGAGAAGGTTAGGGCTGGAGAGGTGGAGGACTCCCAGCACTCCATCCATCCATCCATCCATCCATCCATCGTGCTCGCAGCAGCCACATCAACCTTCTCCTTGAGGAAGCTCTTCATTATCCTACGTGCTCCCTACCTCCCACCTCTGTGCAAGAGGAGCAACAGAGATAATGCTTGAAAAAGCACCAGAAGAAACCCCACTAATGTGGAGATGTCTCTGAAGAACTGCTTTCCCTGTGTGGCAGATGCCTCAGGATTAACCTTTTGTGTATGAGGGAAGGGGGAAGGAGTAACTGAGCCACACGTAGACACCACAGCCTTTACTTTTGCCCCACAGGAGGAGCTCGTCCTCGTGGGTGCAGCACCACCCGCACAGAAATACTTGCAATGGAGGACCTGCAAGAGCAAAGCATCAGCCCTGGGAGGGACCAGATGAGGACAACCCAGAAGAAGAACTAGATGAAGACTGGAGAGACTAGAGAATGAGAAACCTTTTCTTTTGAGTTCCTGTTCCACTGGATTGGCCACGCATTCTCTGGCACTTTCCCATCAAGGACTTCTGTGCCACCAAGCTCGTTCTTTGGGCTGAAAAACTGAAAGTGGGTGTTTCTTCACCAGCTCCTCTGAGCATGTGTCTGACTTGCTTCTGTGTTGAGCTGCTAAGTGATGCTGCTTGCATGAGTAGGGAGGTGATTGCCTCCTGCACTCAGTGCTGGGGAAGATGCATCTTCAGTACTGGGGCCAGTTTTGGGCACCTCAGGACAAGGGAGACATTGAGGGGCTGGAGCAAGTGCAGAGGAGGGCAACAGAGCTGGGGAAGGGCCTGGAGAATCAATGTGATGAGACTGAGAGATGGAGAGAGTTGGGGCTGGTTAGTTTGAGGAACAGGGGGCTGAGGGGAGACCTCATCGCTCTCTACAACTGTCTGAGAGGACCCTGCAGAGATGCTGGTGCTGGGCTCTTCTCACAGGTCATTAGTGACAGAAGCAGAGGGAAGGGCTTCCAGCTCCAGCAGGGGAGGGTCAGACTGGCCATCAGGAAGAGATTCTTCCTGGAGAGACTGGACTGGGCTGTGCAGGGTGGGGGGTTGAGTCTCCATCCCTGGGTGTGTTAGATGTAGTGTTGGGAGCTCCAGTTAAGAGGTGAACTTGTAGAGTAGGGCTGATGTTTGACTCGATGCTCCCAGGGTTCTGTTCCAACCTGAATGATGCTGTGATGTCTTCTTGACAAAGAGGCTGTAACCTTGTGATGTGATGTCCTCAGCAAGTGTGGCTCTAGGTTCTACCTTCGGGTTTGTGTCTTTGCTCCCCTTCTTTTGCACCGGCACACGGGGTCACCTCCCCTCCGAGCGCAGGTTGAAGCTGGATTGTCAGAGCTCCCCTTGCCCCCCACAATGTCAAACTGCAGCAGGCATCATCTATCCTTTTCCTCCTAGGGCTGCCCAGCCCCTCCCTCCCCGGCGCCGCCGGAGCCGGCGTCCGGAGGTGAATTCACCACGTGTGTTATCTGCGCCGCCTTGGCTGCGGCTCGGGAGGGGATGATGGATATGGTCCTGCCCTGGCAGAAATTAGGGAGGTTCACGCTGTGTTTTAATAGCAAACGTGGTGATTTGACAGTGACTAATGGAGCTGGTCAGCTTCTATTAGCAGCAGGTTAGACAATAATTCAATCTCACACCGTGCTGGTTTCCAAGCCTTCCTCACCGACTGTATTAAACCTGACCCAGGTCTGAAGAGGCACCGTGGAAGTGCTGCGTCGCACGTGGGGGTGAGCTTCATCTCGCAGGGATCGGAGGACAAAGCTGCATTTGGAACTGGGAAGCTGTGGAGCCTCCTTCTCTGGAGATGTTTCAAACCCCTCTAGACACGTCCCTGTGCAACTGGATCTAGGGGATCCTGCTGTGGCAGGGGAACTGGACTGGATGGTCTCTGGAGGTCCCTTCCAATCCCTAATGTTCTTTGATTCTGTGATTCTGTCTCCTACTCTGTCAGGGGGACTGGACTGGACGATCTTTCGAGGTCTCTTCCAGTCCCTAATCTCCTGTGATCCTGTGATCACCTGGGCACCCTAGTGGCTCATATTCAGCCTCCTGTCAATGACCCTATGATCCCATCACTGGTACCACTCCCCTGCAGTCCTTGCTGACCTCACTCCTAGCATCTCCAAACACGGAGTGTTCCCATCAGCTTTCAGAACTCCAGACCTGCTTTTGGAGGCTTCCTGCCCGTGTTCCTCCCCTGCCTGTGTGTTCTTCACTGGCCACAAGTATTGGTGATGTGGCACTGAGTCTTCTGACTGAGAGGAGAAGACTGAATTACTTTAGCAATCATTTATTGAGCACCTGAGATACAGAAACTCAACAGAGATGACAATGTCCATTAGAGACACACACAGCACTTAGTAGTTAGTCTAGTAAATATTTGCTCATTGGCTCTGCTCTTGGCCTCTGTTGCCCCACAGCTGCCAGCTGAGAGAGGGCAAGAGGTCTGAACACCCTTTCACCTCCACAGAACACCACAGACCCCAAAGAGAGCCATGAATATCTTTGCCCTGCCTGTCCACAAGGCAGAGAGCTTCTGGTCACCAAGTCGCTCCCAAAGGCTCCCCAGGGAGGTTGTGGAGTCTCCTTCTCTGGAGATGTTTAAAATCCTCCTGGCCATGTCCCCGTGTGACTGGATCTAGGTGATCCTGCTCTGTCAGGGAGGTTGGACTGGATGATCATTCAAGGTCCCTTCCAATCCCCAATGATCTGTGATTCTGTGACCAGTCTTGACCAGTTGTTCTTCTGCTGGCTGGTGCTGGAGCACATTTTGGTCACTGGATGCCCAAGCTGGAGGAGTTTAGAGGGAAGAGCTGGACATGGGCTGTCACCTGAGATGACCACAGCCTCAGAAACCCTAAGCAGATGTTTTGCTCCTCTGTGGTTGTGTGACATCTGGCATCTCCTCTGGTATCTCCTCTGGCCTCCTTGTGCCAGCAGCTCGCAGGAGCATCCAAGGAACAGCCTTTGAAACTCGTTTGTGCTGAACTTCAGGGCAAACTGGAACCTCTGCAGTGACAAAGCAGAGGTCTCAGAGGGCTTCTCCAGCCCAAATAGTCCTGTGATTCTGTGATTAGCATCTTTTTCAGATCAGATTTATATCTGTCAGCTTTTGCATGCAGCAGGCAGGTGCCTGCTTGCCACCCAAACAAGGTAGCCTCAGGCTACCAACACACCGAAATTTTCCACCTTGGCAAAAAGTGTAAAATCAGCTGGCCACGAGCCATCTGTCTTTGTCCATGAGATGACCAGGACAACCAAGGGAATGCCCTGGAAGACACTGGTCCTGGCAAGTATGAGCACCTAAGCCCTTAGCACCTTGGAATGGGAGGATGACCAGGAGAGATGATCTGCTCAGTTGCCAGAGCTGCTGAGATCCAGCAGGAGAGAGCAGGGTATCACTGTCCAGTTGAAAGTCCAGTGCTTGAAGTCACTGCAGCCCCTCACTGCAGTAGGCAAGTGGAACATGGAGATTTTATAGAGCAAAGCACCCTTAGGTGAGGACAAAGGGGTGGATGACATCCAAGGCAACCGATGGGTGTTCCTGGCATCTCCCCCAGAGGTGTCTGAAGTCCCTTCAGATAGTGCCTGAAGCAGTGGTTGTCATCACATCTTATCTGCCACCACTTTTTGGGCGGCAAGGACCAGGGATGCTTTGCTGGTTTTGAGGCAGGACTCCCACATCTCTCCTTGAACAGGTGAACTATCCAGCACAGAGGCCAAAGAAGCTGCCCCAGGACACAGAAAGAGAGCTTCTGGCTTCCCAGGCTGGTGAGTGAATCCCTAGACTCACACAGAGCAACAGGCTCTGCAGGCTTTTGCTTTTCCACAGGAGCTTCCAGCTCCCCTCAGGTCTAGGTGATCCTGCTGTGGCAGGGGGATTGGACTAGATGAACTTTTGAGGTCCCTTCCAACCCCTAATGATTCTAGAACAGTCTCTTGTGAGAGCAGGAGATGCAGAAGTTCAAGAGAGCACTGCCTCACCAGATGATTCCCTTAGCTATCAGAGAGAAGACCTTCAGCCTGAGCCCTTTCCCTAGCAGAGGTTTGTGCTGGGACAGCCAAGTGCTGCAGGAACCAGCCCAGTATGAGGAGACCACTTCTGTGAGGCTTTCTTGACCCTGCAAAGCATCACCAGCCCTGGCCAATGCCTACAGTGGTATCTGCAGGCTCATAGTCAAAGGCTGTGTGGGTAAAGCGGTGGATAGTAGATGGAGAGAAGTTCTCCTCCTGTTCTGCTCTGCCCTGCTGAGACCACAGATGGAATCTTGTGTCCAATTCTAGGCCACTCAGCTCCAGGAGGACACAGAGCTGCTGGAGAGAGCCCAGTGCAGAGCCACAGAGATGAAGGGAGGGGAGCATCTCCCTGCTGAGGAAAGGCTGAGGGAGCTGGGGCTCTGGAGCTGGGTAAAAGGAGCCTGAGGGGTGACCCCATGGATGTTGATCAATATGTGAAGGGTGGATGTGAGGAGGATGGAGCCAGGCTCTGCTCAGTGGCATCTAGTGACAGGACAAGGGGCAGTGACTGTGAGCTGGAGCAGAGGAGGTTCCCCATCAGTGTGAGAAGGACCTTGTTCCCAGTGAGGGTGCCAGAGCCCTGGAAGGGGCTGCCCAGGGAGGTTGTGAAGTCTCCTCCTCTGGAGACATTTCAAAACCTCCTGGCCATGTTCCTGTGTGACGGGATCTGGGGGATCCTGCTGTGGTGGGAGGATAGGACTGGATGATCTTTCGAGGTCCCTTCCAATCCCTAACATTCTGTGATCTCCCCTAAATCCTCTCCCAGCATCCAGGATGCAGTTGCAGGATCCCTGACCCGTCGGGGATGACAGCAGTTGCTCTGCCCAGATGGGTCTCCTGTGGGATGTGCCAAGTGAATCAAAGAATGCTCAGTGGTGGCACTAACCATGGCTGATGTGGCCATGTAGCCACACTGGCAAGTGATGGTGTGCCAAGGCACGGGCTGGAATTCCATCCCTCCAAACAGCTGTTTGCTAAGGGAGAGAAGAGGACACCCTGGCTGTGCTGTTGTGCAAACCTGGAGCAATGCAGCCCTCTTCATGCCTCCTTTCAGCCAGAAACCTCCTGCTGAGTACAACACCTGAGCAAGTCCTGAGACATCAACTTTCCCAAAGCCCAGTGAGAGGAGGCTGTTTGCACAGAGCTGCTACGGCTCTCGAGGCAGCACCTCCAGTAGCCCATCTTTCCAGTAGCACCTCGTCCATCAGGAGCCTGGGAAGACAAAGAAGACAACAAAACTAGACAATTAGAGAATCACAGAACGTTGGACGATGGAACAGTGATACCATCCTCACAGCTATGAAATGTGCAAAAGGGATAATTATCAGTTTTGGATCAGAATAGGGGAGGTGAGAAAGGTTGTCCTTTCTCTCTACTCTGCCCTGCTGAGACCACGTCTGGAATTATGTGTCAGCTGCTGGAGAGAGTCCAGCACAGAGCCACAGGGATGATGGAGGCAGGGGAACATCTCCCTGCTGAGGAAAGGCTGAGGGAGCTGAGGGTCTTGAGGAAACAAGGAGACTGAGGGGTGACCCGATGAATGTTGATCAATATGGGAGGGGTGGGTGTCAGGAGGATGGAGTCAGGCTCTGCTCAGGGGCACCCAGTGACAGGACAAGGGGCAGTGGGTGTGAGCTGGAGCAGAGGAGGTTCCACATCAGTGTGAGAAGGACCTTGTTCCCCGTGAGGGTGGCAGAGCCCTGGAAGGGGCTGCCCAGGGGGGTTGAGGAGTTTCCTTCTCTGGAGACATTTAAAAACCACCTGGATGTGTTCCTGTGTGACTGGATCTAGGGGATCCTGCTCTGGCAGGGGGATAGGACTGGATCTATTGGACTTGGATGACCGTTCAAGGTCCCTTCCGATCCCTAAAGACTGAATCTAGACAATCCTGCTGTGGCAGGGGGATTGGACTGGATGATCTTTGGAGGTGCCTTCCCATCCCTAATGCTCTGTGATTCTGTGAATAACCCCTTGTTCTTCTTCAAGGCCCATGTAGAAGACACTGCCTTCTCTGGCTGCAGAGACAATATTTCATCAAGTGGGGATATCTGGAGCAAGCCCTCTTGGGATTTAGATGGAGAAGAAAAGGAGAAAGGAATCACATGCAGCTCACTGAAGCATTTTATAGCTGAGCTTCATTGAGAGTCAAAGCAAAGCGTTTGCTCGGCGACAGGAGTACTCGACACGCACGTGTGCCGTGCAGACAAGCTGTGCGCAGCCCAGAGGTGATGTACGCTGATGTTAACGACTCCAAAGACCTCCCTGCCCTTTATCATGCAGCAAAGAAAAGATTTTTGAAGAGGGTTCTGATTCTACACTCGATTACTCCAAGTCGACGATGACGACAGCAATTCTTGTTCTGACTAGAGAAATAGAAAATGAAACCCACAGGATGATACTGAACCAGTCTGTGCATTGCACTGGCCCTTCTGAAATAGAAACTCTCCTCCTGACTGCAAAACCTCTACCTAAACCCTCTACCTAGACCCTCTGGGGAAAAGCTCTCTCCAGCAAACACTTGAGACACCCACCCCCTGACTACAGATCACAGAACGTTAGGTGTGGGAAGGGACCTCAAGAGATCATCCAGTCCAATCCCCCTGGCACAGCAGGATCACCAAGACCAAGTCACACAGGAACACGTCCAGGTGGGTCTTAAACATCTCCAGAGAATCACAGAACATTAGGGATGGGAAGGGACCTCAAGAGATCATCCAGTTCAATCCCACTGCCAGAGCAGGCTCCCCTAGATCCAGTCACAGAATCACAGAACATCAGGGATGAGAAGTGACCTCAAAAGATCATCCAGTCCAATTCCACTGCCAGGGCAGGATCCCCAAGATCCAGTTGAACAGGAACATACCCAGGTGAGTTTGAAACATCTCCAGAGAATCACAGAATCATTAGAGATTGGAAGGGACCTCAAAAGATCATCCAGTCCAATCCCCCTGCCACAGCAGGATCACCTAGACCAAGTCACACAGGAACACATCCAGGTGGGTCTTAAACAAGAAGGAGACTCCACCACCACCTTGAGCAGCCCCTTCCAGCACTCTGTCACCCTCACTGGGAAAAAGTTCCTTCTCACAGAAGTCTCTTGCCTGAGCCATCCTCCTTGCTCTCTCACATCTTCCAAGGAGCTCTGCACCCTGCCTTGGTGACAATCACCTGCAGGGACTACCTGTTGGCCAACAGCATCGAGCAAACCTTGCACAGTCAGAGGGGAGGATCCACAGCACTGGACCTGAAGCTGTACGTAGCAGCACAATTAGACTTGTTACTGGTGCAGCTCCAGGAGTATCCAGACAAACTGTGGGCAGAGTAATTTCATCCTGATATGCCTTTCTAAGCAGCAGATAGCTCTGGAGTAGTGTTCTCCCTCACTTGTTAATTTAACGCTTGATATAGAGGAAAAATGAGAATGGAAATGTACCCAGCTGCTTCCTTCAGTCCTGATCCATTCAAAAGTGTCTCACATCTCCCTACAAAATAAGCTCAAGTGCTCCAGACATTTAAGAGCCTGTATTTTATTTCTATATAAGCCTGTGTGATCTGGGAGTCCAAACACCAGCAAAGATCAGCTTTGGCTGAGCTGTGACTGCAGCACCCATCAGTGGCAGACTGCAGCCCCAGCATGGAAACCAGGTGCTTGCATGTGATCACAGAACATCAGGGGTTTGAAGGGACCTCGAAAGATCATCCAGTCCAATCCCCCTGACACAGCAGGATCCCCTAGATCCAATTGCACAGGAACACATCCAGGTGGATCTTAAACATCTCCAGTGAAGGAGACTCCTGGCCCCTGCCAGGGCTCCATCACCCTCACTGGGAACAAGGTCCTTCTCATGTTGATGTGGAGCCTCCTGTGTTCCAGCTCACACACATCACCCCTTGTCCTATCAGTAGATGACAATGCTCAGAGCTTTTCTTCCCCTTCTCTGAGGCTGTCCAAGCAGCAGCTGTGCTCATGTGAAGGCATTGGAGAAGCTGCTTTTAAGAGGCAAAGGCACGACTGAGGCTCTACCGCATGCACCTGCAAGAGGAGAAGGCAAGGGCTTCTCCTTGGAGAGTAGTTTGGGAGAAAGAGACCTGGGGGGTCCTGGTGGACAGCAGGATGGCCAGGAGCCAGCAGTGTGCTCTTGTGGCCAAGAGGGCCAACAGCATCCTGGGGTGGATCAGAAGGGGGGTGGTTAGCAGATCAAGAGGGGTTCTTCTCCCCCTCTACTCTGCCCTGGTGAGACCACAGCTGGAGTACTGTGTCCAGTTCTGGGCTCCTCAGTTCAAGAGGGATGTGGAGCTGCTGGAGAGGGTCCAGCACAGGGCAATGAGGATGATGAAGAAGGTGGAGCAGCTCCCTTACGAGGAGAGGCTGAGGGAGCTGGGGCTCTTTATCTTGGAGGAGACTGAGGGGTGACCTCATTAATGTCTATAAACATGTGTGAGAGGGGTGGGTGTCAGGAGGATGGAGCTGGGCTGTTCTCAGTGTCATGTAGTGATAGGATGAGGGGTAGTGGGTGTGAGCTGGAACATAGAAGGTTCCACATCAACCTGAGAAGGACCTTCTTCCCAACGAGGGTGACGGAGCACTGGAACAGGCTGCCCAGGGGGGTTGTGGAGTCTCCTTCACTGCAGATGTTCAAGGATGTGTTCCTGTGTGACTTGGTCTAGGTGGTCCTGCTGTGTCAGGGGATTGGGATCTTTCGAGGTCCCTTCCAGTCCATAGTGATTCTGTGATTCTACACTGGACCCTTGTCAATCCAAGCAGCTGGATACCATGGGGACCACGCGAGGAGTAACCCCAAGCTTGCACATCTGCGACGTGGCAGTGACTCTTGTGATCCCGTATCCTTCAGGGACACTTGTGAGTTTTCTTATTAAAGACTGAGTCCTTGGGCTGGGGACAAAACAGAAGGAACACTTGGTGTAAAGTGTTTTGCAAGAGCCCCACAAGTGGCCCCGGGCCACTGATAGTTAACTGTGCTGACAGAGAGGTCTTGGCCAGGGGGAAAGTTTGTTAGCTGCTCTCTGAGGACAGAAAGACACGAGAAAGAAGGGGATGTGAAGTTTAGCTGCTGAGGATACAGGCAGGGTGTTAACATTCCAGGGTGAAGAGGGTGAGCAAATAGGAACCTGTGTTATGCAATCAAGACAAAGATGATTCAACTGTGGCTAGAAGCCACCTACTTCATTGCTCCTCCCTGGACGCTTGACAAACACGAAAACAACACTGAGAAACAGACGTTTGTAGGAGTGTTGGTGCTGCCCACAGCCTCCTCTAGATCTACTCCCTGCAAAAGAGCACACAGAAGTGTTCTGTCTTTGCAATGACCTTTCATCCACCTTCCTGTCCTTGGGCTTAAAGATATTTAAAATTAAAGAGTCTATTTCTCTACCCACAGGGGCGTCTCTGTGTGTGACAACACCTTCACGTAGAGCAGAAGGTTCTCTTGTCAGTCGTCAGTTAAGGCTGAGAGAATCACTTCGACTCATCTGAAGCACAAGCACAGTTTGACCTTCTGGGTGGTTTCTTTCCAGGCAGCTGCTGCTCCTAGTATCTCAGGCAAGGGACCCACGAGGTCCTGCTTCCACTTGGCCCCACGTTGAAGGGGGTGGAACAAGCACAGGTAGGACAACAGGTAGGGAGCAAAGACAAAGACCTTGATGCCAGTGAGAACCTGACCATTCTCCTGCCCCCAGGAGGGAAGCATTGGGGCACCTCTACTCCTTGTTAGTGCTCCCACTTCCCTGGGGTGCTCACTTTAACCCTTAGCATAGAATCATAGAATCATTAGGGATTGGAAGGGACCTTCTAGATCATCTAGATGGACTACATCATCTAGTCCAATCCCCCTGACACAGCAGGATCACCTAGACCAGAATCATAGAACCAAAGAATCATAGAATCATAGAACCATAGAACCATAGAGTCATAGAATCATAGAGTCATGGAGTCAGAGAATCATTCAGGTTGGAAAAGACCCTTGGGATCACCATGTTCAAGCATCAGTGGTGCTCTACAAGGTCACCCCTAAACCAGATCCCCCAACACTACATCGAAGTGACTTTTAAACTCATCCAGGGATCCTGGGTGTTTAGGTTTGTCTGCTTGGGTTGGAAGGCACCTTCTACAATCTCCCTGATGAGGAAAGGCTGAGGGAGCTGGGGATCTTGAGCTTGGAGGAAGAGAGACTAAGGGGTGACCCCATGAATGTTCATTGATATTGTAAGGGTGGGTGTGAGGAGGATGGAGCCAGGCTCTGCTCAGGGGCATCTAACAATAGGACAAGGGGCAGTGGGTGTGAGCTGGAACAGAGGAGGTTCCACATCAATGTGAGAAGGAACTTGTTCCCAGAGAGGGTGACAGAGCCCTGGCAGGGGCTGCCCAGGGGTGTTGTGGAGTCTCCTTCTCTGGAGACATTTCAAACCCACCTGGATATGTTCCTGTGCAACTGGATCTAGGGCTCTTGATGTGTCAGGGTGATTGGACTGGATGACCTTTCAAGGTCCCTTCCAATCCCAAATGTTCTGTGAAGAGCATCACAGAGATCAGACGTGAAAGAGAGGGGCTGCATCTGTGTGCACAGCGGATGCTCGCCCGCTATTCCATGGGCATCTTCCTCAGGTCAGAAATGTGGGGACTGTGAGGCCACAAGGTGTTTTGAAAATTACATTAAACCATATCTGTGCCAAACCTCTGCAGCACCTCGAGTCGGGATGCGATGCCACAGCGGATCGGAAGTCCGTAGCAGAGGGTTATCCAGGTGCTTCCGTATCCTCAAGAGGAAACTCGCAGACCTGCAAGGAAACATGGAATTTCAGTCCTTGCTGCCTCTCTCGCTGGAATCATTGTGGAAGAAGTGCTGTGTAAAGAATTACTCATCTACTCTTCAAGGTGACCTGCAAATGAGGAGACATGAATGGGTTTGTGGCCTCTCTCTTGGCTCGGTTCGAGGGCCTGAGGAGCTGACAGGGCTTGGAAGCACAGCTGCAAAAATTGTTTTTCCCTATTTTCCTGTTTTTATTTCATGCTAGAAATTCAGTTCGTGTGTTCCCCGCTGCTCTGTGGGCTGAGAGAGAAGTGAAATCAAATCCTTGCAGAGGACTGGCACGGGTGCGTCGGAGAGAAACTCACCCACCCCTGGATGAGCTTAAAGGTTGCTCGGATGTGGTGTTGGGGGACCTGGTTTAGGGGTGAACTTGTAGAGTAGGGTTGATGGTTGGACTTAATGATCACAGGGGTCTTTTCCAGTTTGAATGTTTCTGTGATCATAGAATCATTGAATCATATAATCATTAGGGATTGGAAGGGACCTCGAAATATCATCTAGTCCAACACCCCTGACACTGCAGGATCACCTAGACCAAGTCACACAGGAACAGATCCAGGTAGGCTTTGATCTTGTGATCTCAGGGGTCTTTTCCAAGTTGAATGATTCTATGATCCTCTCAGAGAAGGATGTGGAGTCACAGAATCATAGAATCATTAGGGAGTGGAAGGGACCTTGAAAGATCATCCAGTCCAACCCCCTGCCACAGCGGGATCCCCTAGATCCAGTCACACAGGAACATGGCCAGGTGGGTTTTAAATGTCTCCAGAGATGGTCATAACATCTCCTCATTTGCCATCCTTTGCTCCATTGGCTACAGGCAGGTTATTTCTATGTGGGAGAGAAAATGTTTCTTTGCCTTCTATTGGCCTCAGTTTGACTTTCTGATCTAAGGAAAACTTGGGTGATGATCAATCTCTGACAAGGACCTAACACCCTTTCTCCTTGTGCTGCCTGGTGGGGAAGTTCCTGTGTGAGTGAGGCTGGAAGGAGAGAGGGAAGGAGAGGGAAGAGAGAGAGGGGAAAACCCCTTTCTGTGTCAGGGAATGAGATGATTCATGGGAAGAGCTCACAGAAAGGGAGGGAAGGAAGGGATGCAGGGATGCAGGGATGCAGGAGGGAAGGAGGGAAGGAGGGAAGGAAGGAAGGAAGGAAGGAAGGAAGGAAGGAGAGATATTAAAAATGTCTAGATGGAAACACAGAGCAATTATAATCAATTAAATACTTGAAATCAGAGCTCTCCTTCCTTGCCAGAAAGACAGGACGAAAGCCTGGGTGTGATAATGCAGCTAGAGCTAAGAGATAAAAGAGGTCAATTAGAACTTGGGCAAGAAGGAAGCAAGAACATTTTAATCCTTCATCCTTCCAGAAGAGGTTTGGGCTGAGGAGCTTTGCTGGAGGACAGCAGCTCGTGAAGCTACCTCTGTAGAGCACTTTATCGACTGGAGGTATGAGACCGAACGTACCCCTCGGTGACGCGGAGCTCATCGCGCTCAGCAGCGATGGAGATAGCCCCGTTTGCCAACTGGGTGCCCTCAGAGATGGCAGCCCCTCCAATTCCCCTTTTGCACTAACTGCTCCATCCTGGTAGGACCCTGGACACCCCGGACATGAAGCACCATCCACCCCGAGGGTGACTAGCGGCAGCGCTGTGCTTTCTGCCTCATGTCAGAGATGAAAGAGCTTGAAATCCTTTGTGTCGCCTCCAACCTGACTCTACTCTTCTGGGAGATCCTAAAGGTTTCACCACTGGCCCTCATGGGGAAGGTCTGGGATGTGGTGGCACTACACAACTGGCCTCTCCAAGGAAAGTCCACTGCTGTCAGACTCAGAGAGGACAACAGCTAGACCAGCTCCAAAAAGCTCTTACATTGCCCTCAGCCTGCTTTCCCCTACTAGCACCACCACAGCACGACAGCTGGGAATGGAGATCTAGGGCATCCTGCTGTGGTGGGGAGCTTGGACTGGATCATCTTTCAAGATCCCTTCCAACGTCTTGTGGTTCTCTGATAACTGGTTTTCTCCAGAGATTAAAAATTCCTGATGGAGTAAGAGAACTGGGAGACACCAAACCAGTGACCGATCAAGACAGTTGGGTTGGGGTAGTCTAAAGGTTTGGTCACAGCTGTAGGACAGAGCAATAGATGAACAAAACTATTCGATTTAGCTGAGGTTTGGGTTTACTTTGTGTTTTTTAGTTATTGCTGTGTCCATCCTCTCTTATTCCAAAAGACCTCCCTTATTTCTCTGATGACACGAGCGATCTTCATGCAGAAAACCAGTAGGATGGATCCTAGGCTGAGGCTGTGGACAAACAGCAGTGGCCAAAGGCAGGACCTCAGCGCTCCCTGGGCTTCCTACCAGGGGTCTGTTCCACTGCGTGGTTGGAGCCTTTCAAGCAGAAAGGGTTCATAGGAAGGGAGGCTGAGGAAGAAGCATCGAGCAGAGCCCCAGCGGTTCCCATTTGCACCCGCGACCTGCAGTGGGACCCTTGGTTCTGCCTCATCTCACACAGACACCACTCGGAAAAGCAAAGGGAAAATCGATTTACTTACCAAGCTGGGCCGGAGATGCCACGCGGGACTCTTCTGAGCGCAACGGCGACTAAGCAAAGAGCTGGGGAGCAGCTGAAGACCATTCCTGTGGCCCAGGAGTTGGGGTGTCAAACCCAAGTGAAGCAGCACCTTGACAACGGCTCAAACAGATTGTTAAGAGAGAAGTAAGAGGGCACCAGCTCTGAAACGGGGGAGTTAGAAAGGTTATTGCGAGCAGTTAAGATGTGACCACGTTTGATACCCAACAGAAATGAGGTTATGAGAACCTGTTGGGTCAACAGGAAGAGGAGGCCGGCTGAGGTTGTGAATCCCTGTTGGGTCAACAGAAAGAGGAGGCCGGCTGGGCCTCAGCTAGGGACCTTTTCCTTTGAGAACCACAGCAGCAACAAGATCCTCCAACAAAAGTCCAAGTCCCAAATCAAAAGTCCAACTGCTATGAAAGGTAAAACACGAGCGAGATCGGAAACCGTGCGATCCTGAGGTATTAAGACGTCGGAACCAAACCTGCCTGATTCCCACTAGCGGCTGCATTTTCAGGAAACCTTTAAAAGGATTATCTTCAGAAACTCCCTTGCAGCAGCCTTTCCTTTACGAGTCCTTCATGGTGACACTGCTATTAATTACCTCATGTTGATATGATTATGTATTTATTCAGGTGTGGGCTGGCAACACGACGCAGGGGCTACCGCTTGTCGCAATACGGAGCCTGGTAACTCCAGCCTTTGATCTGGTTCACAGTCGCACGGGGGATCTGCGCAGGGCCCAGGCATCCACGAGGTAGCTGGTCTCTCCGTTGCTGTCACCGGGTTGTTTGATCTCAGGGTGGTTGGCTGGCTGCTTTATTTACACAGAGAAAGGGGGGACGTTGATAGACGACCCCCCTCCCCACCCCGAGCCCCGGGGGCTCTTTTAACAGGTAGCTGTAAGGAAAATTAGACATGGAGCCGCATCTACCTGAAGATACAGACGTATATTTTTATCTGTTTATATGTAGGTGTTTCCACATTTAGCTATCGCTCTGTTTGCCTCGTTCCAACAATAAAAAGGCAACTTCTTGGCTACTACATTCAGACCAGAAAAAGAAGCTATGCTGCATCCGTCTGCTTCCAGCTTCTGCACAGGGAGGGAGCTGATGGATGGTTTAGCAGCGTCCGTGGTGCTTGGGTGCAGCATCACCTTGTAACTCCTCCTGTGAGTAAGTGCCATCACGCCAGGAGCACGGGACGAAAGAAGTCGCTTCCAGCCAGGTACAGCCCCATGGAAGGCACAGTGGGGAAGAGATCCCCCAGGGTGGCTTTGGTCTACTACACGAAGGTGTTACTGAGAGGGAGAAAGAGATTTGCTCTCTGACCTATGTAAAGGAAATTCCATCTCACGTCCAGGTACCACCCTAAATGCAGACACAACCCTNTCAGAGATGAAAGAGCTTGAAATCCTTTGTGTCGCCTCCAACCTGACTCTACTCTTCTGGGAGATCCTAAAGGTTTCACCACTGGCCCTCATGGGGAAGGTCTGGGATGTGGTGGCACTACACAACTGGCCTCTCCAAGGAAAGTCCACTGCTGTCAGACTCAGAGAGGACAACAGCTAGACCAGCTCCAAAAAGCTCTTACATTGCCCTCAGCCTGCTTTCCCCTACCAGCACCACCACAGCACGACAGCTGGGAATGGAGATCTAGGGCATCCTGCTGTGGTGGGGAGCTTGGACTGGATCATCTTTCAAGATCCCTTCCAACGTCTTGTGGTTCTCTGATAACTGGTTTTCTCCAGAGATTAAAAATTCCTGATGGAGTAAGAGAACTGGGAGACACCAAACCAGTGACCGATCAAGACAGTTGGGTTGGGGTAGTCTAAAGGTTTGGTCACAGCTGTAGGACAGAGCAATAGATGAACAAAACTATTCGATTTAGCTGAGGTTTGGGTTTACTTTGTGTTTTTTAGTTATTGCTGTGTCCATCCTCTCTTATTCCAAAAGACCTCCCTTATTTCTCTGATGACACGAGCGATCTTCATGCAGAAAACCAGTAGGATGGATCCTAGGCTGAGGCTGTGGACAAACAGCAGTGGCCAAAGGCAGGACCTCAGCGCTCCCTGGGCTTCCTACCAGGGGTCTGTTCCACTGCGTGGTTGGAGCCTTTCAAGCAGAAAGGGTTCATAGGAAGGGAGGCTGAGGAAGAAGCATCGAGCAGAGCCCCAGCGGTTCCCATTTGCACCCGCGACCTGCAGTGGGACCCTTGGTTCTGCCTCATCTCACACAGACACCACTCGGAAAAGCAAAGGGAAAATCGATTTACTTACCAAGCTGGGCCGGAGATGCCACGCGGGACTCTTCTGAGCGCAACGGCGACTAAGCAAAGAGCTGGGGAGCAGCTGAAGACCATTCCTGTGGCCCAGGAGTTGGGGTGTCAAACCCAAGTGAAGCAGCACCTTGACAACGGCTCAAACAGATTGTTAAGAGAGAAGTAAGAGGGCACCAGCTCTGAAACGGGGGAGTTAGAAAGGTTATTGCGAGCAGTTAAGATGTGACCACGTTTGATACCCAACAGAAATGAGGTTATGAGAACCTGTTGGGTCAACAGGAAGAGGAGGCCGGCTGAGGTTGTGAATCCCTGTTGGGTCAACAGAAAGAGGAGGCCGGCTGAGGTTGTGAATCCCTGTTGGGTCAACAGAAAGAGGAGGCCGGCTGGGCCTCAGCTAGGGACCTTTTCCTTTGAGAACCACAGCAGCAACAAGATCCTCCAACAAAAGTCCAAGTCCCAAATCAAAAGTCCAACTGCTATGAAAGGTAAAACACGAGCGAGATCGGAAACCGTGCGATCCTGAGGTATTAAGACGTCGGAACCAAACCTGCCTGATTCCCACTAGCGGC
This sequence comes from Rhinopomastus cyanomelas, assembly GCA_013400115.1. Classification (NCBI taxonomy): domain Eukaryota; kingdom Metazoa; phylum Chordata; class Aves; order Bucerotiformes; family Rhinopomastidae; genus Rhinopomastus; species Rhinopomastus cyanomelas. The sequence continues at coordinate 37,651 of VXBP01009632.1, forward strand.
TGCATTTTAAGGAAACCTTTAAAAGGATTATCTTCAGAAACTCCCTTGCAGCAGCCTTTCCTTTACGAGTCCTTCATGGTGACACTGCTATTAATTACCTCATGTTGATATGATTATGTATTTATTCAGGTGTGGGCTGGCAACACGACGCAGGGGCTACCGCTTGTCGCAATACGGAGCCTGGTAACTCCAGCCTTTGATCTGGTTCACAGTCGCACGGGGGATCTGCGCAGGGCCCAGGCATCCACGAGGTAGCTGGTCTCTCCGTTGCTGTCACCGGGTTGTTTGATCTCAGGGTGGTTGGCTGGCTGCTTTATTTACACAGAGAAAGGGGGGACGTTGATAGACGACCCCCCTCCCCACCCCGAGCCCCGGGGGCTCTTTTAACAGGTAGCTGTAAGGAAAATTAGACATGGAGCCGCATCTACCTGAAGATACAGACGTATATTTTTATCTGTTTATATGTAGGTGTTTCCACATTTAGCTATCGCTCTGTTTGCCTCGTTCCAACAATAAAAAGGCAACTTCTTGGCTACTACATTCAGACCAGAAAAAGAAGCTATGCTGCATCCGTCTGCTTCCAGCTTCTGCACAGGGAGGGAGCTGATGGATGGTTTAGCAGCGTCCGTGGTGCTTGGGTGCAGCATCACCTTGTAACTCCTCCTGTGAGTAAGTGCCATCACGCCAGGAGCACGGGACGAAAGAAGTCGCTTCCAGCCAGGTACAGCCCCATGGAAGGCACAGTGGGGAAGAGATCCCCCAGGGTGGCTTTGGTCTACTACACGAAGGTGTTACTGAGAGGGAGAAAGAGATTTGCTCTCTGACCTATGTAAAGGAAATTCCATCTCACGTCCAGGTACCACCCTAAATGCAGACACAACCCTCAGATTTGGAAGCTCTGAAGCTGCTGGGTCGATGGGTGCCCTTCCATCACCTGAAGGAAGTCGCATCTCACATCCAGGTACCACCCTAAATGCAGACACAACCCTTAGATCTGGAAGCTCTGAAGCCGCTGGGTCGATGGTTCCTTTTCCACCGCCTGCTCTGCTCTCTCCGTACAGCAGCCGGCACAACCACAACCACGTACCTCACACATCCCTACGTCCCTCGGTGCTCTCGACCGACACGTTAACAAAACATTCTACGTGTAAATCCAGACATTCTGCTCCAATTCGGCGACGCCAACTTTGCCTGGGCGCGGGCATCGTGTGTATATCACCCGTACATACAGCACCCGCGCGCGGGCTGGATGGGCCCATTCACATCCCCGCACTCGGGATATACGAAGGCTGTAAATAGCGCTGCAACACACATACATCTCATTTTACAGGGAGAGAACAAGCTGGAGGGAGACGCGGAACATACGTGTTGAGCGTAGAAGCGCCGCTACCGATATATATTACAGAATCACTGAACGTTAGGGATTGGAAGGGATCTCAAAAGATCATCCAGTGCAATCCCCCTGCCAGAGCAGGATCCTCTAGACACTGGGAGATTGGACCGGATGGTCTTGTGAGGTCCCTTCCAATCCCTACTGCTCGTGATTCTGCGATACACAAGTAAACCCGCACGTAACATCAACATCATTCTGGAGACGTTTAAAACCCGTTCCTGTGCGAGGAGACCCTGCTGTGGCCGGGGGATTGGACTGGATGATCTTTCAAGGTCCCTTCCAAGCCCTAATGTTCTGTGATTATCTATAGATACACGGGCATCTCTTCCCAAACTGAAGCGTTTTCTTCCTCATACTGCTCGTTCCCTCCGAGTCCGCAGCACAAAATAAGAGCTGAGGGTGGGCAGAAGAGGAACTTTGCTTCACCCACTTCAGCTGAACCTCTTATTATTTCTATCTGAGGCTTTCTTTTTTCCTCAAGGAAAAACTTCATTGTATATTCCAGAAAAGTATATCGGTGGGGTAGGTTTACTAGAGGCAAGGGGGAATGTGCAGGGAGTGAGAAAGTGGATTGATGGATGGATGGTTAAATGAATATAAATGAACTGATACCTTTACAGGAGAAATCACATTTCTTTTCTGTTTTTTTTTTTATTCTATAGATCAGTGGGTTTTGTATCTGTAATTCTTTCATATCAGCAAAAGAGGAAATAAACTCCCATGTAAATCATTTTCCCCCCATCTGGAAGCATATTAAAAGCACGGCTATTTTTTTCTCCCTCCTTCTTTTAAGCGGAGCCTTTTCTCCCCCCGCCCCGATTTGCTTATCAGTTCATCCACCATTACATTTTAAATGAAATTGCAAGACCCCCCCTCCCCTCCTTTCTCCTCCGCCGCCACCCCTTCCCACACCCCCACACCCCCCCAAATTCCGGGCTGATGTCGGAAAGAAGGAATCAGCCTCTCCCGTGCTTTAGAATAACTGACCTAGATTCAATTACAGATAGACCCGGCGGAGAGAGGACGGCACCTCGCTGCCTTCTCAGGGGTCTCTTAAAAAAAAAAGGGAAGGGGAAAAAAGGAACGTACACAACTCCCCCCCACCCCCCCCAAAAAATGCTAAGGAATAAAAAGAGGACGGCGGAGCAGATAAAGATAAAGAGAGGGCTCCCACCAACAGCAGAGCAGTGCTGCAGGAGCCCGAGCATCCCTCACCGGCGCTGCCCCAGACAAGAGCCCGGCTCCGCCGCAGCGCTCGCCCCGTCGGCCCGGGCCGAGCAGCCGTCCCGACGGCAGCTTCGGGGGCTTCTGGGTCTCTCCTTCCTCCCTTTTCATTTTTTGGAGAAGCCGCTTCGGAAAAGGCAGCTTTAGGGAGGAAGCGGGGGGAACATCCCGGGAGAAGCGAGTCTCCCTCCGTTCCTCTCCGCGGGATGGGGTGGATGCCGGGGTTGGGGGGGATCCCATCTAATCGGTGAGGAGGAGGAAGGAGGAACCACGGAATCGCAGAATCACGGAACATTAGGGATTGGAAGGGGGGTAGGGGTTGAGCGGGGGGGTTGGACGGAGGGTCCGCAAGACAGCTCGTTTCATTTCAAAGCGGGGGGCACCGGAGCCGCTCTTGGACTCGCCGCTCGCAAATATAATCTTCATATTCAGTTCAATGGAGTCTCCTTATAATTTACAGCGGGGAGATAAGGGCTGGAGGATGCAACGGAATAATAATAATACAAAAAAAAAACCCCAACCTGAAGTCATCCTCTTCCACCCCCCCCTACCACCAACCCCCCCTTCCCCACTGTACTGCGCTGCACCTTGGGCAGCGGAGCAGAATCCAGAATCTCAACTTCTCCCGACATATGTTTCCAGCAGATAAGTAAACAATCTGGACGTGAAATGAAAATTTTAATTAATGCAGTAATGCTATTACACCTCAAGTGTGCAAATCCCATTGCCTTGCACTGTGACAATGGGTGGGGAGGAGGAAAGGAAGCAGCCAGACAACAAAACCACGAGCAAATTCTAATCTGGGTTTTGCTTCTCACTCGGCTCCAATTGTTTTCATAGTTTGTTTCCTTTGAATTAATCTCATCCTTAGATTTCAATAATTAGCAGCTACTCATCTCTCGCTCTTCCCCCCTTCTTTTCTCTCCAAACACTCCAAGAGCCGGCTGCTTCTCCCTCGTTCTTTCAATTGGGATCAACCTGTATTTAATGGCTGGGGGGGTTCAGAGGCGAACACATGTTGGCTGCTGGCGGTGCGGACCTGCGCAGCACCCCCCTTGCACCTCACTTCGTGTTTAGCTTTTCCGAACGCGGGAAATCACGGAATATTAGGGGCTGGAAGGGACCTCGGGAGATCAAAAATCACAGAACATTAGGGGCTGGAAGAGACCTCGAGAGATTCAAGAATCACAGAACATTAGGGGCTGGAAGGGACCTCGAGAGATTCAAGAATCACAGAACATTAGGGGCTGGAAGAGACCTCGAGAGATCATCCAGTCCAATCCCCCTGACACAGCAGGTTCTCCTCGATCAAGTCACAGAATCACAGAACATTAGGGATTGGAAGGACCTCGAAAGATCATCCCGCACAGCAGGATCCCCTAGTGTTTCGTTCTATTAACCAGTAAATGCAGCAATAACGGAGTGTTTTGCCTTAATACAAAAACAAGGGGATGATAAAAAACAAAAGGGTGTTAGCTTTAAAAGGGAATAAGAAGAAAGGGAATCATACAAATAAGGAAATTATAAAAAGGAGGGGAGGGTAATAAAAGGGAAGGATAAAAAAAGGAAGAATAAAAAAAGAATGATTTAAAAAGAAGGAGAAAAAAGGGAAGGAGGAAAAAGGGAAGAATAAAAAAGTGAAGGACAAAAAAGTAAAGGACAAAAAAGAGGGAATGATAAAGAAGGAATTGTACAAATAAAGGGAATGATAAAAATGGGAATGATAATTAAAGAGGGAATGATGAAAAAAGAAGGAATGATTTAAAAAAGAGGGAATGATAAAAATAAAAGGGATTATTAAAAAGGGGAGGATAAAGAAAAGGGAATGATTAAAAAAGGGAATGATAAAAAAAAAGAGGGAAGGGTATAAAAAAATCATCATAATAAATGATGATGAAGGTGGCATTATCCCCTTTGATGTATCACACAAAACAGCCCAACTGGAGCGTGTGAAGGGAGAAGAAGAGAGACGGAGAGGCAGAAATCAAGGAGGAAGGGATTTAAAAAACGAAGGTAAATTACAGACACATCAAAAGCTCCGGCTGTGGTAGAGGAGGAGGCTGCTTCGCTCCGGAGCGGCGCAGAAGTCACAGCCCGCTTCCCAGCCGCCGCGCTGGCATCCCTCCTGCTCTCCTCTCCGAGCCGGGCTGCTCTGCCTCGACATCGATATTTTCATTTGGGGGGGGGGTTAAGGACCCTCCTGGCTGCGCCCAGCCCGAGGGCAGCGCAGGACCTGTTGTCACCCGCCCAGTGCTTGTCCAGCCGCCGGAAGCCGGAGCAGCGGCGGAGCAGTGGGACGCACACGGCCGGAGCCCCACGCGTGTCCCCAGGAGGAGGAGGAGGAGGAGGAGGTGTTTCTGATCACCGCTCACTTTTAAACACTACAATCAAGGAATGTAGCCAGGAGGTCGGGCCTGGAATAAAACCGTAAAATCAGAATTGCAATCTTTTTGATGTTTCAAAGTCTCTTTGACTGCCTTTGATACCCTCAATAGCAAATTTACTGGGCTATTATCACTAATAAGCAGAAATAAGTAATATCTCTGCGAGTCCTCCGTGGGCTTAATGTGTCCTTTCAAACAGCAGGTTTTAACATCACATAGTTCTCCTTCTGCCTTTGTCTCTCCTGCGGCAGAGCTCCATGGCGATCGCTTGGCTACACCTGGGCTCTCCCAGCTCCTTCTGCTCCCCGGTTTCTTTCCTCTTCCTTCCCTGTTTGTTGTTTTGCTTAAAGAAAGGTCGGGCCGGGCGCTGTGAAGGGTCCAAGTAGCCCGGTGTGCAGCACAGAGCCAAACTGGAAGAGCTTTCCACGCGAAGATGAGAAGAAATAGGAGGAGAGGGGAAGAGAAGAGAGGGGAAGAGAGGGGAAGAGAAGATGGAAAAAGATGAGGAGAAGAGAGGAGAAGAAGAGAGGAGAAGAAGAGAGGAGAAGAAGAGAGGAGAAGAAGAGAGGAGAAGAAGAGAGGAGAAGAAGAGAGGAGAAGAAGAGAGGAGAAGAAGAGAGGAGAAGAAGAGAGGAGAAGAAGAGAGGAGAAGAAGAGAGGAGAAGAAGAGAGGAGAAGAAGAGAGGAGAAGAAGAGAGGAGAAGAAGAGAGGAGAAGAAGAGAGGAGAAGAAGAGAGGAGAAGAAGAGAGGAGAAGAAGAGAGGAGAAGAAGAGAGGAGAAGAAGAGAGGAGAAGAAGAGAGGAGAAGAAGAGAGGAGAAGAAGAGAGGAGAAGAAGAGAGGAGAAGAAGAGAGGAGAAGAAGAGAGGAGAAGAAGAGAGGAGAAGAAGAGAGGAGAAGAAGAGAGGAGAAGAAGAGAGGAGAAGAAGAGAGGAGAAGAAGAGAGGAGAAGAAGAGAGGAGAAGAAGAGAGGAGAAGAAGAGAGGAGAAGAAGAGAGGAGAAGAANGAAAAAGACAAATAGAAAACGGAGCGAGGGGAGCTGCAAGGAGC
>VXBP01009633.1:0-91368 GCA_013400115.1 Rhinopomastus cyanomelas
CTGCCCCTTAATCCTCACCCACAAACTCTCAGCATCTGTCGTTGTAGAGAAGATGAACCCGAGCCGCTTTTAAACTCATACTCTTAGTCATAGCAGTGTAATGCTGAGCTGCAAAACACAGGTGAAAATCAGCCTTTACTGGCCTCTGGCTGGACTGCCATTAGTCCCAGCACAGATTGGAACAGATACCGTGTGCAGGAGCTGATACTCTTGTACCCTTTGGGGACCCTAGAGGACTAGGTCTGCAGCTAGTGTAAATCCACAAAACTTTGTTAAAACCTGTAGAGAGGCCCTAATTTCCAGCGGCTGAACATCCTCGCCCAAGGTCTTCTGTTTTTAGTTGCTAGCAGGATTAAATAGAAGTACCTCAAATTGTTTATTATAGGTGCTGTGGCGGCATCTCAAAGTTCAGTTTTGAATTGGGACACTGTTGTGAAAGGGTTTATGAGAAAAAAACAGCCCTGACCTAAAGGAACTTATGGCTTAATTAATGATGTATTGGTCATTGATAAATGCAGCTGGGCTTGACTGCCTGGCATGGGACGTGTTTTAAAGGAGGCAGGGGAAACACCCATTTTCACGATTGCTGGTTTAAAAAGGGACCGGTTAACATCACTATCTCACAAAGAGAAGTACAGTCTTTGACATTGTGCAGGTGAAGGGCTGGTCATCTAGAACATGCACTTTTACAAGGCTAGTGAAGAATGAACAATATACTCAGTTTTGACTAAGAAGTAAATAGGAGGGAGGCAGCTGCAGTGGGAACTGTGGCGTTCACCACCATGCAGATGTGCTGCATAACTCTTCTAGGCTGGCTGAGGGTAAATGAGCAAGATAGCCTTAGTGTAAATTAGCAAATTACTTTTACATTTTAATGTCAACCCTATTTTATCAATACATCAGTGAAGACTAGAGAGTTCTAGGAAACTTATAAACAAGACAATCAATGGCTGTGCAAAGAGGAAGCTTTGCAACAGATTGCTCCTCTGCAGTCTTTATATTTTTAATGTTTTCTGTTTTAAATAAATCACCATCTCTAGTTTTCAAGTCTATTTGCATACACAAAAATGCCTTGCCAGAACATGAAAGTCTAAGCACCCAGTGACGAATCAAGGGCGTATGTACTAAGGGATGTTATGAGACGTCTAAACAAATCCAAATGCTTAACTAGTGGAAAATTCAGGCATGTCTCCTCATCCTGAAGAGCAACCTTGGTGATTGTAGGAATTTACCAGGACATACTGCTCAACTGCTGCTTTTGGAGACAAGGGCTTATTTGCCTGCTGGAATAACCTTACCATTTGGTTTTCATGATACTGTAGAAGTGAACTGAAAAACATGGCAGCACTGCCTTAATGTGGCATCTCGGTGTGTTCTCACTTGGTTCCTCATTAGCCTTTTATTGCTTTCAGCATAGGATGCTCACAAGTACCTGGGCTATTCTCTCAGCTGAGAGGAGTGCCACTGAGGTATTTTTGAAACTTTTTTATCCTGGTAAAAGAAGAGTGCATATAGACAAAGAGACTTTTCTTCTTTCTTCTTTTTTTTTTTTTCTTCTTTCTTTTCCTGGTGATTTCCTCAGGTTTTTAGAGCTAATACCTACTATTTTTGTTAACATCATCTAGCTAAACCACCTCTCTAAATGGTATGTGTGTCACTCATAATATCTGCTGGTACATATCAGGAGGATGTTGGAGGCATTGCTGTGACACTTACAGACAGGAGTGTAGCTACGTAGGTAAAGTGTATGGAGAAAATATGTTTAAACTTGTAAATCAGAATCGTATTGTGTCTGAACAGACTCTTTTAGCCAGCTCAGTCCAGATGGCAGCCTTCCACTTAGATCACAACAGAAATTCACAAGAAGCCCAGAGATATTAATGAAGTGCTGATCATTCATGCTGCAGGTAGAAGAAAAAACAGTGTTTTTCTTCCTGTGAGACGTGACTTGCGTTTGTTGTACCTGTTCAACAGGCATGCTGGTAGGTTTGATGAAGCTGAACATGCTGAAAAATTAAAACATCATAAAAAGCATTTAATGAAGTTGATACTTTACAAATGGTAATTTCCTGGTCAAATTAAATTCCAATTTTCTAACGGTGAAAGCACCAGATAGAAGTGTCTTATTTTGCTGTTTTAAAAGGCATTTTTGAATGTGTGTTCTCTTTGCACAAAAACCAGTCTCCACGTAACTGATAAAAATAAAAAAAAATATAGTAAACTCTGCTACACTTATATAATTTTACTGTGAAATTTGTGTTTCTGTAGAGTCATAAATCTCTAGAAAGAAGTAAGGATTATGAGAGACATCCTGACACATCCAATATAATTAAAACTAAAGCAAATGGAACACTGAAATAAGAGGATAAAAAAATTGGCAAGATTATGCGTCATAGTTTGCAAAGGAAGGGTCTGTACTACCATTCAAGTGCATTTTTGAGACATCTCTGTCATTATCAAGAGGAAATGAATTTTTAATAACAATTACATGTGTGAAATTATCACTGCCACATATATGTAGCTTTTTTCCAGAGCGCCCCATGCTGCCTGACAAAGGTGGATGAATCTTGAAAAATTTTCTGTCATTCCATAGAGAGATTAGTGTGGCCGTGTACCATAAATCAAGTAAGCAAATAAATCTGAGCAAGCAGTGTTTGAATATTCAGACTGAAATACTGCTGACACTGTTACTGAAAACTGTGATGACGACAGCCTCAGTCTTCCTCCCTACTGGATTCTGTAGCCTGTAGGCTTTTTCTCCTGCTCTCTCTTTTTTGCAGTACTCGTTCTCCAATAGAACTTGTCTGGATTTGAAATTTGGTTAGGAACTGTGACTCTACTCTCCTGTATACTTCTAGATGTGTAATAGTAATTAAAAGTGTCTGGATTGCTGCTCAGGACTTTATCCCCTGCATGAAGGACTGCCTGTAAAAGGGGATGGGTGGATAAGCAGGATGTGCTGCTCCAGTGGAGAAGACGCTGACTGGTGACATGCAGAATACTCTGCATACCCTCTCGCAGCCTAGGCAGTTTGCTGCTTGTGCTGTTCAGGCTGCCTATCCTGTATCCCCCTTCCCCAGTGACAGCTCAGTTGCTCCTCTGCTTGCCCCTGCTTCCCTATGATTGCTGGCAGCAAGCAAACTTTACTTTGCCCTTTGCTTTTCTGGACATCTCACACTGCAATGAAAAAAATCTCAGCTTCTCTGTTTATTGTGGCTTTTCATAAGACTGTTCCTCCCCTTTGCACTTCTGCCCTTTTCCTGCTCTTGTTTCAACCCACCAGAGATGTAGATAGAGTTCTGTGCTTTGTTGTAGAGATGTGCCCATGCTAAGCCTACCATGGACTGGACAAGACATGCCAGGTTTTCTCCTGCTTCAGTTCCCCACTGATGAAGACCAAGCAGTCTTCCTTAGTACTGGGCAGCACAGCACGATGGGGTGTCCATGGCATGCCTCCACACTGAGACGTGGAGTTCACATTGAGAGGTTTAGGAGTGGTTGTACAGTGTCAAGTCCCATAGAAGTGAAAAGCCCCTCTGGTGAGCAAACCCAGTGCAAAACATAGGTAATGAATTTATTTAGCAATCAGCAAATTAGCCTATGTAGTCAGTAAATGTTGAGGCCCAAACTGCTGATAAGATGATTTGCTTTCAGGTGTTTTCTCAATACTGTGCTCAGTGTCAAGTATAAATTGAACAGACTGACCTTTGGATACTGAGTCAAATTGACTGCATTTCCAAAGATTCTGTGGTTTCAATTACCATAAATTTTTGATATTGGGTCTACCAATTCCAGAGCACTGATTCCAGCATAGCAATATCTTATCTTTGGTCCCCTTAACGTAGGCAACGGTGCGATAGCTCGCTCTCAGGTGATTTTTTGTTTTGTCTTTTCCCGAGGATCAAAGATTATTATCATGTAGGGAAAGGATGCAGTTTACACAAATGAAATTGGAATGGTTTGCAAAACGTGAGTGAATTTTGGTCAGAAGATGTAAAACAGGTGACAGGTTTCTAGCTGGATCCTCAGTTTGTAAGATGAATAAGTCAATTAGTAGCTCTTCAGTTTATTAGAAACTTAATTGCCAGGCTGTAATGGAAACTTCTGAACTGCAACAACTCGTTAGAAGCAATAAAAAAGTGACTTTGTGGTAGAAGAATATTTAGTAGGCTCTTTTAAACTGACATATTTAGCTTAGAGCAGAAAGGTTAGATTTTTCACCTGAAAAGGTAGTCTGTCTCACAGGAGCTGTGGCAGCATTAGCTTGGGCGATCAAGGGCATGATCTTAAAGAAAGCCATATTTGTAAATAGCCTGTGCCATGAGTTTTCCACTGTGATGCTTTAATCCCAGGTACTTGACAGAAGTTTTACCATGTCATTTGAGCATGTCTCTCAGCGAGGAAGTCATTTGCGTTCAGTTGCTGGGATTAAACATGAGAACTTTTTGAGACTGTAAATATGCGCTGTGGACTACATGAACTAGTAATTAATATTGTTACTTTTGTGTTCTTATGCCCTGCGGAAGGGAGGGGGAGAAATGGATGCGGTGGGTGCTTCTGCCTCCTTCACCCTGCAGACCTTGCACAGGTCCTTTTTGTGGTGCTGTAATGTCCCTGGGAGAGACAGTGGTAGTCTGTTCCACCTCAGGAGCTAGCTCTGAAAGCTAAGCATTGCAGTACCTGCAGAGTGTATAATTACCCTATTTATTTAACATTGTTCTGGCGGAGAGTGGGATGGCAGAGCGCATTGTTACAGGTCTGTACAGCATCTTCAGAAATCCAGCTGGAGTGAAGCTTTTATGTGAATACAGGCATACAGTTGGTCTTAAAGATGAGATACATCTTAAAGATGAGATACATCTTAAAGATGAGATACGTCTGTGTGGGCAGTGGGACTGCTGAAATCAGAAGGCAAGCTCTGAGTGTTCAAGTGGGCTTTTCATGCAGGTGCATATGAAGAGTGTAACTGTCTCCTTCAAGAAGAGATCTCTTGTTTCCTTCTCATACCCTAAAGGCATTTGCACAGGGGTGGTGATAATTAATCCACATATTTCTACTACATATAAAGATCCCTGGCTGTAATTTTCTCCTAGTGGGACTCCATTTTGTTTTTAAAGATAATTGATAGCTCTGGACTTAAGCATTTCAATTATGGGAATGTCTCTTGGGGACCAGACTAACAGACTTTGGAAAACATTATGATGCATATGCTTCATGTGGGTTTTTACTGTAAGACTGCACAGGACGCCTAAGGATTTGCAAAACAGTTGAACAGCAAATTAAGAGCTGAAATATTCTCTGTATGTACAGTGGCATGTGACTGGTGGTGAGCAGGTAGCATGGGACAAGTGCTTCTGCACTTGGTCCACTGATTTTTCTTCAACCCTGGGAGAAAATACTTACAGGTCTGACTACCTCGTAAGTTGAGGAGAAGGAAGCGCTTGCCTTGCACAGCACGTTGAGACGGCACCAACATCACCTTGTCATCACTGTCTGCTGGTGCCATAGTAGATTGGCTCCTTCTTTCCAGAAGAGGAAAAACTTGGGCTGTAATGCTTCCCTTTTGCTGTCCCTGACCTCAGCTCTCATTTTTCACTGGCAAGAGTAGGAAGGCCAGACTGCATCCTAATATTTTCTCTCCTCCTACCTTTCTCATGCTTCTTGACAGCCTGTGGCTCCTTATCCACAGGTGTCAAAGCTTACTTTGTGAAGCCAGAGCTGAGATACTGTTTGCCTCTGCTCCTGTGTTTGTTGACAGGTGCTCAGGGCTAGAGTGGTGTTGGTGAGCTTTCCAATGCCCCTGTGCCCCTGTGCACCCCCGATGTCTCCTAGTGGTGTGAATCGTATTCCAAAATGTGTCATTAAGGAATTAAATCCTCTGGGACATCCCACATGTGCTCACAGGTAAGTTTTGTGCTTTTTTAAAGTGGTGCCACCATGTATTATTATATTTACATCATCCAGGTATTTTCAGCTGTAGTAGAATACTTTCTTTGTTAATTATGCTATGAATAGATATTAGGCTACTGATAAGAAATGAGTTGATGTATTGAGATGGTCATCGCTCGTGAGTTTAGGTGTACACCTGGTACTCTGAATTGCTTACCAAGCTGGGCTGCTGGAGCTGTGACAGATTCTACCAGCTGCAGAACTGTCTGAAAGTTTCCTGGGCTTTTTATGAAGTCATGGCAAGCTGCCACTGCTCCCAGCTACTCAGGGCTGTGGACTGGTACCATGGTTTAGACCCTGATCTTCCATTATAAATCAGGATGAGCTCCTGCACTGTTCAAATTATCAGTGAAGGAGCATCATCATTCATTAGCTGATTTTGTGATACAGTAAGCAAAAGCCATGCGTGTAATAATCACAAATGGAAGATTGAGAGAATCAACCTGAGAGAAAATATTGGACTATATTGTTCACATTTGGAAGAGATTTTCTCAGTGAAGGCCTCGACCCTTTTCTGTAATGAATAAGCATGTCAAAGCTGACTGCATGACAGCTCCAGTGGAGTTCTGTGTCAGGACCTCTGCATACAAGCTTCAAGAACTCGAAGAAGGGATTGCTGCATGGGAAAGGCAAGGTGGCCAAGTCTCCATTTCAGCTCAGTCTGAGGCACCTGTGCTGGGATTGCCGACGGGTAATGTGTATTATAGATATAAAATGCTACCCACAAGGTGAACCCTGCCCCATCAATAGGCAAAATAAACAAAGGGAGAGAATTGTCAGGGACAGAAAATCTTAAATGCTATTGTGTGGGTAAATTATCAGCTCATTTCTTGTACCTTTTCACTGTCCAAAGAGAGAAAATCTCTGGAGACATTTCACTGGAGGTAGAAACCCGATTCAAATTAAGATTGTTACACAACTTTATTAATAAAGTTATTTTTAGTGATGTAGAAATATTAGAGCAAAACATGTAAAAGGGGAGAAGAGCATGGGTAGAAGCTGTTCATGGTCCTTAGGCTCCCAAATCACTACTGCTTGAGGATTGGTTGATGTTCTGGCAGTTTACAGCACTAGCCAGCTTTGTCTTTTGTGCTTGCCCATGCACACTAACATCAATGCCAAATCTTATTTCTTCTCAGAGCTACTGCTATTCTGCATAGGCTAAAAACCTTTGCTCTCAGTAGTGGACAAGTTCATGCATCCAGCGACATACTCTGGATCATTGCCTCCTCCAGCTGGGTGAAAATGCACAAGTTCAAAAAAACTCTGACACCACTGTCTTTGTGTTAAACCAAAACCCAAGGATGTTAAGAAATCCGTGTGGTGTGTCTGAGAAGTGATGCCTAGCTGCTTCTGGGTTAAAAAAACCCATTAGTTAGCAGGAGACAGTCATTATGAATTGGTTTTGTGTCTAATAGTCACACGTATTTGCTGTGCAACTTTACCTTTGAGATTATCCTCCATCCCTTTTTTTTTTATGCATTGTAGTTCGTTTATGTGGTCTAAATACTTAGAATATCTTTCTTTAGACAGAAGCAAACCCTCTCAGTCTCACCTCGCTTGCAAGTTAGGGACACTGTGTAGTGAATTCCTGAGAGCATGTGGGACTTCCTCTGACCTAGTTCGAGATGAAAAGATGCTCAGCTCCTCCTGAGTAGCCAGCCTGTGTGATGCACAGGTTGGATGCCAGTCTGAAATTTTAACTTCTCCGGTGACAGTGCTGAAACCGTGAAGGAGCCACGGTGTTGCTTCTCCCCAGTGCTGTCAACACCAAGACTCAGGTTGGGATAGCAAAGCACAAAGCTGCTGCTGCAGTGATTATTGCTCGGACGTCGACATACCCAACCATCTCTCCCTTCACATCTCCCCTCAGCACAGTTTCTGCTGTATCTAATAATTGTGTTTCTTTATAAACAGTAATTTAGGACAATTAGGAGCAACAGCATAGTTAAACCTTTAAAAGGTTATCTAGCAATGTCATTTTCTTGACTAATGTGTTCCTGCTGCTGTGTCGTTTGTGAATAGACATGTGTTAGCCAGCCAGTGTGCTTCATCTGTGGTGACTTTGATTTATTTGCTCTGTAAATTGGGACTGAAGCAATAATGGAAAGTGACATTAATTGTTTAACAGAGTCCTCTTTGTCACATCCTCTGCTTTCTCTGTGGTGTTTGAATGTTGAAACTTGTACAAAACTAATTGAAATTGCTGTGATGAGGACTGGTGTCCACTCAACTTTCTGTTCTTGAATGTCAGCACACTCAAATGTCTGTTTAAAGCACAAGAGCTGAGGAGGTAACAGCAAATATCAGGGTTTCTTCTGGCATGTTATTATGAAAGAAGGCATTCCCCATTAGAAACAGTAACACTTCCAGGTTTGTCGTAAGCGTTATAAGCTGCAAGGCTCGGCAGGGCACCCCACCAGCTAGACTTGCTGGAGAAGTTCCTGGTGCTGGGCTGGGAGTCAGGCAGCCAGACTCCCTCATGGCCACCCTTGGATTGAGGGCTGTCTCTCATTCTCATTCATCCCATCACCTATGAGAAGCTTGAAATACCACTGGGGAAAAACCTCAGTGCATTGTACGTTGCAAAGCCCTGTACTCTTGGTCCTGTACTGCCTTTTGTATACTTTTGTAGAAGTCACCCAAGACGTTTCTTTTTTTGTCTCAAAAAGTAGCTGTGAGCCGCTGGATTTACTCGCAAGGTGGCTCCCTCTTTGCTTATGTCCATCCTCTGCATACTGCAGCTGCTGCTGCTGTGGTGGGAATCACCAGATACTGTCACTTAGAATCTTTGACTCAGTGGCCAAGCCTCTTTTGGCCTTTTAAGCAAATGCTGCTTCTTAGCGTTGGCTTTGTCCACGTGTTTCTTGTGGCTGATGCTGTGAGCACCAGCACAGTCTGTGCTCTGGTGTAGCTTTCGAGCTCCAAAACAGTTTTTCTGTAAGAAGCTGTGAAGTGTGATTTGGCAGAGAAGCCTGGCAGGAGCAATCATCTGTGTGGTTTGTGAGCATCTCTGCTCAGAGTCTGGTAGATAAAGTATTGCTTAAAACAGTCATGCTAAGTGGATACCGAGTTTCAGCTGATTGGGTTTTTTCTGAGGTGTAACTGGCAATGTTTTATGATGACTTTTTCAACTCCTTTTTTTGTTTGCTAGTCTTACTGGTATATTCCTTACTAGTTCACTTTTAAATTGTGGGAGTTTAATGTAACTGAAATCTCTTCATACTGTGAACCTGAAGTGTGATGAGGCACTTTGAAGCTGAGGAAAAACTCCCAAATTGATATCCCTGGAAGCAGTGAAAGGCTGTTCTTCTTTAATAGCACTAGGATCGGTGTAAAAATCCTAGATAATTGATCTGTCAAGATCAATTTACAGTCTTTCTGAAAAATAAATATAATGATTTTTACACAATTCTGTTCCTCAGAACTCTCAGAACCCCAAAAAATCTGTACATTAATATACAGTTGGGACTATGTTTCATTAAAAAACTGAAACTCATTTAAGTTCACTCAGTTTGACAAAAAGTAGTCTTGTTGCTGAAATAAAATATGTAATATAAATTAACATTACAGCTACATCTGATTAGGAATTAATCTACTTTTTCTAATTGCAGTCTGCATTAGATAAATGCCTACAGTTGTGGTGTGGCATTGAGCACTCAAACGACACAACTGGAAAGGACAACTTCAAAGGCAACCTGCCCAACACATTTCTTTGAAATAAACCCAAAGATCCCGCTGTCTACAAATAGGAGTCTGAATGGCGAATCTTCTGCCACGATTGTCAGGAATTGGGAGGTTTTTGTGTGGTTTTGGAGCAAGTATTTCTAGAAGTATAGAAGGGAAACCCTTTTTGTCTTACACCAGATCACATAGGTGCATGAGATTTTCCAAATTTCACTGGTGATTCATTTTGGTCTTCTGATTAGCTGTTGTCTTCTCTGTTCCCTGTGAATTTGTCACGCCTGTTAGCTGGTGTTCAGTGTAGACAAGAGAAAGAAACAGCCTGGGCTGGCACCATTGCTAGGTGTCAGCAGCTCAGGCACATCCTCTAATACAATCCCAGGGTGATTACACTTCTCTTTGTTAGCACCACATAAAAAAAAAAAGATTTGTGGAAGAAAAGTAAACTCAGCCAATGGAGTGCAAAGACATTTCTCCTGAATGCAGAGATAATTTTATTGCACTTGAATACATCTTCCAAGACACTGTTGCAGGCTGCTGTTTCAAGGACTGATTTAACTGTTTTGAGAGGCGTAATTTTGTTCCTTTTCTTTTCTTACCCAGTTCTGCTTTTTGTTTTATCCTCTCTCACAGAAGATAGATGAAGAGAGCGAGGCAAACTTGCTAGCAGTTCTCACTGAAACACTGGACAGCATCCCTGTGGATGAGGATGGATTGCCTTCATTTGATGCTCTGACAGACGGAGATGTGACCAACGAGAATGCCGCTAGCCCTTCCCCAATGCCCACCGGCACCCCTCCAACTCAGGAGGCAGAAGAGCCATCTCTAGTAAGAACCCTTCCTACTGTTTAACAGGAATTGGATGTGCCTCTGGCTACCCGCTGCATGGGTATGATGTAGTCACAGTAAGGTCTGGACTTTGATTTAGACTGGAAAGGAAAATGAAGTAACAAACCGATAATTAAGCGGTGGGAGGGAGGGGAACCCAAACACCATTGATATTTGGCAATCTAGTAAAAATTGTGTTGAGATTGTTTTTGAGATTCATGTGCTAATGGATTATGCTTTTCCTCATCATTCTACCTAAATAAGTCAGGATCATGTTTTTTAATTAATATTTCTTGGTGCTCTTTTTTATGTATGTTTAGACATTACTTTTGGTGGCCTATAAAGATTATAAGACCCACTGAATCTGGCAGGATGTGGGACTGATTTGGGGCCTTTAACATTGATTTGACCATTAAGCACCAGCTGAGTGCTAATCAGGCCAAAACTGAATCTTGGGGGGAAGATGCGGGTGAAACCTCGTATGGATTTCACTCACAGTTGATTCTGTTTCTGCTGAAAGCCCCTTATCACTTGCTTCTGCATCTTGATGCTGTATCCACAAGTCTGTTAATGTTAACTTCTGCATTTAGATGGAGGCCTCTTCTGTCAGACAGATCACCAAGAAATTAATTTTACCATAGATTAGAAAATCTAAGACCCCTGTCATTTCTGCTTACGCCACATTATAGTGCAGTAAAGGGGGAAGAAATATGTGGCCAATCCGCAGGAAAATGAAATCTGCTCGCTCTGAGGAGTATTGAGCCCTTCTTTCTGTTTATTCTACTTTGCTTGCTGAAATCAATATAGCTAATTTTAAGTAGCTGTGCAAAAATGTGCTGAAGTAATTTTGATCCATAAAGATACGTAACTTTACTGTTTTCCTTCCACTTCCTTTTCCCTGATGTGTTTGTAGCTTAAGAAGCTCTTGCTGGCTCCAGCCAACGCTCAGCTAAATTACAATGAACGCAGTGGTCTCGGCACACAAAACCATGCAAACACTAATCACAGGATCAGAACAAGCCCTGTGGTTGTTAAGGTACAAACTTCATCTCTGTAATATGGAAAAAGTGGGGGAGGAAGGAAGAAAGGTGTAACAAGGTTTTTTATGCTTACAGCAACTAAGCAACCAGTAGATCTATACATATTGTTTTAATCTGCCTACTGTCTTGGAGCTGCTTTTAAAAAAACCCCAATGTGGACAGATCATGCGCTGGGTTCCAGAAAATCACCTGAGCTCCTTTACGCTCTGAATATTTCAGTTATGCATTTTCTCTTGGCAGAGTTCAGTTGTGGTCCATCTATCTATCACTCTTGCTTACTTTATTGATACACAGAGGAGTAGGGAATATGATGAAATGGTATTGTTTGTGTGTGACCCCAGGATGTGGGGCTGCCATTTTACCGGTTGTGTAAACTAAGAGAAATGTCACTGGATTCTTGGCAAGAAATCTGTATCAGCCATTAATTGGATAGAAGAGGGGCTCAGACATAATTCTGTTAGCAGGCAATATTAAGCTATGTTTGTCTTTCCGTTCACTGTAACTGAAAACGGAGCATTTAGGGGTACTTAAGAGAGTTGTGAATACTGGGCTCAAGCAATCAGCAGCAAATTAAGGTTTAAACCAGCTTAGCTTTTTGTGCTCAGTAAAGGTGCTGTAGGGTCTTGTTAGTTACGTGTTGCTGAGTAGGAACATTGAAATGTAGGAGAAATGAAATAAAAAGCTGCATAAATGTCATTTAGGAATTTTAAATGTAATTTTCTTTCCTTGTTCTGCAAACAATTATTCACAGCTCATAGATCTAGTACACTTAGACTGAACACTTCATTGAAAATCTCATCTCTTCAGAAAACCTATATCCATTCTGATAAGGTTCAGCTCACTAATTTTAGCTTTTATTTTATTTTATTATGCCCTATTTTTAAGACTGAGAATTCATGGAGCAATAAAGCAAAGAGCATTTGTCAACAGCAAAAGCCTCAAAGACGTCCCTGCTCTGAACTTCTCAAATATCTGACTACGAATGATGACTCTCCTCAGACCAAACCAGCAGAGAACAGGAACAGCAGCAAAGAGAAGTGCACCTCCAAAAGGAAGCCCCATCTGCAGTCTCAGACAAATAATCTGCAAGGTAGGTGTGGGACTGCCAAACACAGCAGAAACACAGGGAAGCTATGGTACCATGCTTGTGAATACCCTCGACACCTCTTCGGTTCTTTGGATTAGTATTGCAAATCCAGCATCTCTTCTGAACAGAGTTTTAAAACAGTGTACTGATGTTAGAATTAGTTAGCTAGATTTAGCTTTTAAACAATTTTAATCCTGTCTTTGTTGCCCCCAGACTCAGAAAAATAAAATCTCAGGAAAAATAATGTTTGACGAATATTCCACGTTGCTACCCCAAGCTGGATGGAGATACTTACTCACAGAGTACTGTACCACTAAGAAATCATTATACCCCCTAAACAAGCTGGGCAGGGCAGTTCATTAGTGAGCTTCCTTCTATTTTGTTAGTGTAAAACTGAAGGCATTGTTAACCTGCCACATAGTCCTTAAGAGACAATAAATAGTGGTCTCCCTGCTACAGAAAAAGCAGTAAATGTGCCATTCCCGGTAAAGCTGGGATGCCAGTTTGTAATTTTATTTTGCAAATAGTTGAAAGTTTAGCTGCCATCCTAATCTTTCTCTATCTTTTTACAGTCTTTGTGGCCAAATCTAAACACTTGTTTTGACTTTTAGTATCCCTTGATGAATAAAGAACTGATGTATATCACGAGTAGTTTCACAACAGAGATGCAAGAACTTAATGCCCCTTCTCTTGCTTCCACTCTTCCCCATCCTATTTTACAAAGGAAAAGGAAAGCTGTAAAAGTTCATGAGCCAAGAGGGAGCTTTCTTTTGAAGTTACTGTTACTTTAAAATACCTCTACATATATTTATTGGTCTGTCACCTGGAGAGCCGGGTTTCTAACGCAGTCACATCTGTGCAAATCCTGGATGACTCTGTCAAAGTCAATGGAAGTCATCTAGCCACAAGTCACCTGGGCTCAGGGTATGAGCCTAGATGTGTTAGGATATTTTTAAAGCAACGATTATAAACTGTCCAGAGGCAGAGAATACAGTGGAGGGCTATGAAGACGATTAGAGAACTGGAGCGTCTCTCTTATGATAAAAAGCTGAGACCTGACTGCTTAGCCTGGAGAAGAATGAGAGGGGAACTTACAAATGCTTATCAATATCTAAGGTGTGGTTGTCAAGAGGAAGGAGCCAGGTTCTTTTCAGTGGTGTCCAGCAATAAGACAACAGGCAATGGCCACAAACTGGAACACAGAAAATTCCATCTAAACCTGAGGATGAACTTCTTTACTTTGGTTGCAGAGCACTGGAACAGTGCACCAGTGAGGTGGAAGAATTTCCTTCTCTGGAGACGTTAAAAACCTACCTGTATGTCATCCTGTGTAACCTGCTCTAGGCAAACCTGCTCTGGCAGCAAGGTTGTACTTAGATGATCTCTGGAGGTCCCTTTCAACCCTTAACGTTCTGTGGTTCTGTGAAACTTTGTATGTTTTTATTTCTTCCTACAGCCCTCCAGCATTTTCAGCCCCTTTCCTACTTCAATAGGAAGTATAGGCAAAGTTAAGAAAAATAAGCTTCCCACCACTGTGTACCCTTCTGGTAGCTGAATGCTGTGACATCCTAAGTGTAGTTTTCTCTGTTATGTTCTCAAATTTTCTGAACAATGTTTCATGTAAGAAAGAAATCCAACTGCCCCTAGAGCTTCTTGGATGCCAACTGCCACTCCACCTGGATGGCTTTAGCAGTCTGCTCCACAGCAGATCCACACTGAATCGTACATGTAAAACCCAGGTCTCTCACTGCAGTGGTGCTGAAACATAGACTTGCCAGAAGTTATAGAGGGCTGTGTTAACAGTGTTGAGTGTGAAGGTGATGATATGCTATATGCGGATGCATGTTAGATGCATAGTATTTATGAGAAGTATGGATTATAAAATCTTCATATTCAGATCAGAGCTGCATTGTTTTCCCCCATTTGAGGCAACTGTGTAGCTTCAGTACAAAGAAGCAGGGCACGTTGTGTTGTGGAAACAGCACAGAAGGAGTGGTTAGGAAAGTCCAGAGGGACATAGGACTAACTTATCAGCATTTAACTGGTGACAGTGACTTTGGTTGTATCACAGGTGAAAATTGCTGAGAGAAGTTACTTGCTTCTTTAATTCCTACAGTTTAATTTGCAGTCTTCTGAAATGATGTTTTTTCATTGAGTTTGCCTCATAGACCAATATATTACTTCAATATCAATGGATTTGCATATAATACAAATACAAGAATATAATGCTTTCAGCTTGGACAGTCAGTTCACACAGAATCAACCTTGCAAATTTAACTGATACTTACAGACCTGCAGTCATTTGTTCATACATTTAATCAAAAGGACAAGAAAATTGGCTCCTTCTGTTTCTAAAAATAAGCAGGGTCTGGTATTTTCTTTCAAATTTAGGAAAAACTCACAAAGTAGAAGTCAAACAGTATTTTCCTTTAGGGTTACTGTTCCAAACATATTGCAAACCCATGGGAATGTCCACAAACCCATTCACGCCAAAGATCATCTGTGGTTTTGCACTGAAATTTGCCCATGAGGAAACACAGTTCTTTTGAACCTGAATGTTTTCAATTTACAGGGACAAGCAACTTCATGTGAATCCTTTTTAATAAGAAAAAAACCACACCACTGTAGATCTTGAAATTCTAATGAACAGGCAGCATGGAAAATTGATAGTGTCTTAGCTAAATATTTACACTCTCAATAGCTGTATGTAAAGACAAATCTTCTGTTTGGTCAAGCCCTTAAGAAAGGGCATCAGAAAACTAGTGGCTGTTTAGGTATGAGAATTTCTCATGAGAGAGCGCAGCAATACCTGTGTAAAATGAACACATACAAGTGTGGGATAATGCCTTGTTTCTGTGCCTGGTTTTGGCAGATGTCTCAGTGTTTCAGAGTTTTGTATGTATAGGGACATGTGGGACTAATGAAAACTAAAACGAGGCTTGTTGGAAGTTTAAATAGCACTAACCCATTCAACTTCCTCAGAAGGTCTAAATTGCATAAAAGTATTATTATTTTTTTTAAATCTAAAAAGAAGTGTAAGCCTGTATGTAAAAATTAATTCCAGGGCCTCACTGTAAAGTCTGTTTGGTTCTTTTAGCCAGTTTTACCTCTAGGTAGCCACAGGCAAGCATCAGTATCCCTAGAAGTATATCAAATCCATGCAAGGATGTGTCAGGTTACATTCAGTCTTACTACATGTGGTTTTATGCACAAAGCAGTAGCAGTGCTGGATCAGACAAATAGCTCATTGAGGTTCATCTCCTCGTGCCAGCATTGACTTTTGAGGAAGGTGAGCCTGAGGTGAACACCTGAGCTTCCATTTCTAGCTCTCATATGAGGAGGAGGAACAATATGTAGCTCTTGAGAATTGATTTAATTTTTTTAAAAAATGTAATATCACTTCAGGAATACTCTAGAGCTTATGAAAGTAATCAATTTGCATATAAAATCTTTTAATGTTGATGGGAGCTCCAAGCCTGGAATGAATACGAAATACGCCGTAGTGACACTCTGGACAAAAGATCTGCAGTGCAGGAGTGTTCAAGGGGAACGTTTTGTCTTAAGTAATTAATCTGCAGAAGAGATCCCCTGCTGTTATACTTGGTACAATGCTGTCTGCGTTTAAACATCAATCTCACTTTTGAAAAGTGAAGTTTGCAAGTAGTAGTATTTTTAATTTCTGAAACGTTTTACTGGCAATTAAAGACATCTTAGTTGCGTTATAATATCCTACTTCTGGCCTTACTTTGGGAAAACACAGCTTTGCATGACTAAAAGCTACAAAGGTGTATTCTTGTAGCTACAGCTTTGTTTTGTATGTATGTGGGGATTGTAGTGCTGAGAGCTTCAGCCCCATTTTTAACCATCTGTGACTATGTCCGTGGCTTGGTTTGCCTCATAGTTTGCAGGATAATTTGCAGAAATTTACACTGTCACTGGTTGGACTCTGGCCTCATAGAAGCAACCTATTCTCAGTGCTATATGAAAAATTTGTATATTGTAGAAGTAAAATTAACTGAATATTCATAACGTTCTGTTACTTTGTAGTTATTTGCCTGCGCCTGGTTCCAAATAAAACGTGAACTGTAATCTAAACGAGCTCTAAGAGAAGCAGCATGTTCACAGCATATCCCATCTTCTTCATTGCTTTTCAACACGAACCACTCTTCTTCTGAAAGATGCTTGGTGTTTTGTGTACTGTATTTCGGAGGTGCGGTAGTTGAAGTAATCATTGTTGAAATTTAGGAGCCCTTTTGGTACCAATAATAAGGATTCATGATGGGTCTCCTTATTTCTCTAAGATGCACTGAAATGGCTATTCAGCTGTTAGGGCTCAGCCCTAACCGGCTAACATAGGATTCCAGCACCAAAATAAAAAGAAACCTTTATAGTTTATGTTATGGATTGTTTAAATGTTCCATAATAATTTTCTTTTTCCCTTTAGCCAAACCAACGAGTTTATCACTTCCATTGACGCCTGAGTCACCAAAGTAAGTACTAAAAAGTGCAAACACTTTTTAAAGGGAGGGGGATTCAGTAGATTTTGGCTACAGCAACTCCATTTCAGCTTGTTTTTATAAATGTGCCCTGTCTTCCAGTGATCCCAAGAGTTCCCCATTTGAGAACAAGACAATTGAACAAACCTTAAGTGTGGAACTCTCTGGAACTGCAGGTGAGAAATGGGGAGTGCTGGTTCTTCCTTTAAGCATGGGACGTGTGTGTGTTTGTTCATTTTAATATATTACATGTACACTGAGAGCTCACAGAGGTCTCCAGTGGATTAACTTCAGTGCAGTTTAGAAATGACTTTTTATCCAGATACCTAAGAAGAAATATTTTTGAAAATATAGCTCCAAACCTACACAAGAGCATAATTTCTTGGAGAATATGAATGAAACCGTTTTTCTGTTATACTTCCCCATTTCCCCCTAGACTTGTGTACTGCTGAGCACCATCTTTCAAAGACAAACCCCACAGCACGGTGTAATGAATGTTATAGATGAAAAAGTTATGTCATCTAGTCTGTCTAGGGCTGTGTGTTTTCAGTGCTTTGTCAATTGTAGATTAATATGTCACAAATAACAGCTTTCTCCTTTATTACTGTAAAGCTATTCCCTAGCTTAGAGGTAATATTTTAATTGGCATTCATTTTATATTCTTGCTTTCCCTTTATTTCTTCTGTCAGCATACTTCACAGTACCTCCCTTTATCTTCCTCCTCCTTTCAGATCCTTGGTGTTTATACTTGTTGAAGATTTGTAGGTTTTTTTTTATCCTACGCTGGTTTAGTTCATGCATCACCCTTTGCACCCATTTAATTCATCTGCGCTTCTTTCCACTTAAGTCAATTCCTTCAGACTCAGAGCTATTTTATTGCTTTTCTCTCAGCTCTGTGTTGCCTCTGTTTTCCTTAAGTGTTCAGAACTAAGCACAAGAACACACTGGAACACTGCATCTTAGCTATTGCCAGGACTGTTTTCTTACTTAGTTGTGTATTACTGAAAAATAAGAGATGTTCTTGGCATGTGTTTCTCTTGGGATACAAGTGGATTGTGATTCATGTGATCCATAGTGTTTGGGGGGCATTACAAAATATGCCAACAGGTACTATGAATCAGCCTGGTGCCCTCAAAATCAATGGAACCTTTATATAAAAAGCAGGACCAGGCACTAAATTTTTGTACGTCCTTTGAGCTTTCACCTCCATAAAACCATCATTTGACTTTTTCAGAAATTTTTTCAGGAGTATCACCTTAAAACACACACTTTGCTCTGCCATCTCCTGAAAACCTGGAGTCTTTATCATTCCTCTCATGACAGAAGGAGTCATCATTCCAGTGCAATTTCTTTATGCAAAACCAACATAAACATGACAAAAGTCACTGTATGCTGCAGGATGATTCTCTAACAGGCCCGAGGCATCAAGAAGCCTCTTTTATCCTTACAGGAAAGCAAATGTGCACAAGGTATGCCCCTTTGTAAGCACCCCGCTAAGTCAGTGCTTAGTGCTGCCAGTGGAAAGGGGCAGATGAGGTGACCACAGCAGAGTGGCACAAGCAGCAATTAAAGTCACTGAAGGGAGCAGTGTTTTCTCCCAGCCAGAAACCCAGCAGCTTGCTCTTCCTGTCAGCTGATTAGACTGAAACCGGGAGTCAGCCCGACCCCTGGATAGTCCTCTAGTGTTGCCTGTGTAATGGCAGTGGTATGACCAGCCTCATTCTGCTCCATCCGCCGTGCGCAGAGGAGGAAACAAAACAACACTGTAGTCGCTTTAGACAATATAACCTGGAGAACTACTGCATTAGAAAGGATTTAGAAGCTGTGAAACAGCACAACTGGATGAAAATGTGAACAGGAGCATTGTACTGTGAAAACAGGCATGTTTTTTCCCCTCAAGAAGTAAATAGAGGCTAGCCAGAAAATAAAATGATGATAATCAGGAAGACTAAGAGTTGATGGAGTATGTATGTCCCAGGAGTTGAGGCAGTGTTAACCAAGCAGCACACATACGATGATGGCTCTTGGACTTGTGCTCCATTTGCATTGGTGTTCAAAATGCCTCGTGAGGAAGGTTCAGAAGTTTCTATTTCACCACTCGGCAACTGAATGAATCTCTGCCTCAATGGACACAAAGGTTTTATTTTTATATTCATGTATGTATATATATCTCTAAAAAGATGAGTGGCTCTACGTGCCTTTTTAGCTCATTTGTATTGAAGTAGTGTTTGTGTAGAGTCTGCTTGTGCTGGAAGAGACAAGAATGTAACAGAAACACCCTCAAGTACTGATGAACTTACAGTGTGTGTTAGTAAAAATCATGGCAAATTTGGACCCACTTCAGCAATACAAAAGAATAAAAATATAGTGGCAATAGTGATTAATAATACCTTGGACTTCTTTAGTGAGACTCTGGCAACTCCAGATTATATCCAAATAACTGCATTGCTCATTGTCCTTACATAGGGCAGCTTGCACTGTACAAGCACTATTTATTATAATTTAAATAGGAGTTGCCTTGATCTCACTGCTGAATTGAAAAGACCATTAGCGGTGCTGCTTGCACTATTGAAGCACAAAGTATTTTAATATAAATAGCAGCTCTCTTGATCTCTCTGCTGAAAACAACATTGTTTCCCTCACTGATGAATTAACTGTAGAGCAGGAAAATAAATAAATAAATACATTTCCCCCATGAGCCATCAATCTTCGTCACACACACATTTTGAGTTCATGTATCTAAAGTCAAATGGAAACTGCTGTCTTGCTTGTGCTGTATTGTGCTTTACAATGGATCTGTTAGTACTCATGAGTGTAACTTTGTCCTCCCTAAAACTGTCCAAACACTGATTTGTCAAATTGCAAGGAACGGATATTTTGTGAAGGTGTTTTCAAGTCACGCATAATAGTCTTTGAATGCACTCTAAATAAGTGGTCTAAGCAGGTTCATTGCTATCTAAAATCCCAACTCCTGCACCAGATTTGTAGTGCTCTTCTCAGGGACAGTGGACTGGAACAGCCATGATACAGAGGGATGATAATATAGTGGATGAAGTGGGTGTGGAAGACAAGTCTCATTCTGAGTATGAGGCTCACAAGAAGTCCTCCCTTTGCTTCCATAGTCCAAGCCTTGATTAAGGGTTTGTGGGCTTGAACCTCTCTAATGTCTTTGAGGAGAACAGAATGTTTCAGTGTCACTGGAAGACCTCTTCCCTCTGTGTTACCAGTCAGGTCGAGGGGTCATCCGCAGGTACAAGGACTAGGAGGATGACTTACCCACTGGAGGTGGCTGTGTTTCTCTTGATGATAGAGAGCTCTTCAGTGATTGCCTTAGACTTGTAAATAGGCTAGATGGCATGACTCCTAAATGTTTGAAATTCATTGCTATTTGTTCACTCACAAATACTCAGAACCATCCTGTAAGTGCATGACATGTGTTTGTAAGCTAGAGCTTCAATCAGTAACTAGAAGGCTGTTTCCACCCTCTGATCTACCAAAGGTGACTTGGTGAAAAGTCTCTCATTGCACATGGATCCCTCTAGTTTACCTGAGCCTAAAATCTCCACACCGGTCTTTCTTGTGTGAAAATTTTGCTTTTTCTAGAAAGATGACAAAAAACCCCTATATAGACACAAAAAGGTTAAGTAGTGATTTGGGATTTATAAGCATTCTTGAGGATACTAATGTCTTAGTATTTGCCCACCTCCAGATCTGTGTTACTTCTTAGTTACCAGAACAAATACGTAAACTGTATCATACGAGCACTTGTCTGACCTCAGAACAATTTCTGATAACAAGATATGAAATACAGAGGTTTGTCCAGGGGACACAAAATCTGGTAAATTATTTGGTGTTTTCAGGTATCTGTGTTTATTTTCTGCAGAAACGACAACAGACTAAACTGAATACCCAACAAGCATGTAGTTCTTTATTATCTGATGGCTATTTAATTTTATTTTCCTGCCTGCTGTAATCTTGTGTCATATAGAAGCTCTTCTGATTTTTTTACTGAGCTGTTATGTTGTGTTCAGTGCTTAAAGTGGCCTTAAATAACCTTTCCCTTGACAATTCATTTCCAATTTAAAAGTTTGTTTTCAGTGCCTCTCAAAAGCCCATTGCACATGTGGGAAGGTTCGGAGGTTGCTTTCCCCCAAAAAGGCACTAATTCTCATCCCCTTAAAGCACAACAAGTGCAATCAAATATTTAAATGCTAACACTTAGGGTAGAGTTTTAGATAGATGGATGTCTATGTAAAGCAGCCTTGCAAATCAGTCCTAAAAAGTCAAGATGTCACCTTTTATGCAAACGTGCTCCCCTAATTTCTACTATCAACCTAAATGAGTTACTAAGGATTTCTTTTTAGTGGAGTTTTGGAGTGTGTCAAAAGTAGTTTTGCTCTCCCAGGGACTTTTTCAAAAGGAGTTGGTCGGCCGTGGTGGCAGAGTTGGCACACTTGCAAACACCTTGGGTTGCGCAGGCAGCAGTGCTGGCAAATTGACGTGAACTATATTCCAGCGCAAGATCACCGAGTGAGTTTCTAGTACACAGACACAGCAAGGCAAAGTGCAAACGTACCATTTACTGAAGCCATTCAATTAAAGAAAAGCCTCTTCAAAGAAAATGGTTTTATACTGTCTCATGGAAAAATACTTGCCTTTTGCTTTAAAAAGAGAACAGACTGTTTAAGGGGGATGATTGTTGAGTATGTACCACTTCTAACAGATTTGCTGTGCAGAAGTACATAAGTGTGAGTGATGTAGAGGTACTTGTTTATTATAGAGCACATTTCAATGCAGTAATCATAAATATTGCTAAGGTTGTGCTCTGTTGAAATATGACCTACATACTCTTGATTGTTTGTGTTACGTGATTTGTCTGACACCCATTACATTCTGGGTAATGGCAGCCATTTGTTGCTGTGCACAGCAGGCTCTTTTGACAAAAGAAAATAGGCAGCAATAAAAAAGCTATAGTCTGAATTACATTCTGCACAGCGCTGCACTGCTGAGAGCTTGCGCGAGTGTGTTAACAGTGCTCTGAACTGCCTCTTGTCAGCCTTCAGCCCGTAATGGCCATCTGTCCTTCCATAAATCTGTCAAAACCTGCTAAGTTCAAAAGAAAGCACAGACTATACCTTGTACTGTCAACGCCAAAGTGTGCACATTGGAGGAGGAACCGGCGTGTATGAAATGATCTCACGGTTGTGGCATATTGTGATGCTGTTGATGTGAGATCGTGGTCCTGGGTGAAGAATACCGGGATTAGCGTGAAGACGAACAAGTGTGCAGCCAACTGGTTTTCTCAAAGTTCATTTTTTGTAGCTCGGTCATGGGACACACAGAATGTGGACTCTGCAGCAGTGACATGAATTCAAAACTTCCCTCCTCCTCCATCCCCCGATGGAGGTTTATTCAAAATGAAATGAACATTTTCCAACTTTTATCTCTTTCTTCTTGCCTGTGCACTTCCTGCTTCTACTAAAAACCAGGAAGAAAGCCAAAATGCCACGAGGAAGCCCTTTCTTAAGCTTTCCCCAGCACAGTTCTGCCAACAAGCGAAGTGCCAGTGAATTCAGCTCAGTCTGTACTTTTGCAAGGGTTTTTGTAGTAGATTTTTTCCTTACTCCCTCTAAAGATTGTTGCTTTCGTTATTTGGCTTCTGGAAATCATTGTGCTCTGTGTTCAGCTTGCTTCCCACTGGGTCTAACTGTAAAGAAGTGGAAACAATATTTTATTTTGAATATTGGAGTATTTCCGTGGTTTCATTGCCTGAAATTCTTAAATATGCAAGTTCATGGTTAAGTGGTTGAATTTCTGCCTCCTGCTTTCTCTAAAACTACATCAAAAAAAATCAGTAACTAGCCCTAGAGCTTCTCATGGGATGTGTCACTGCATGAGTAAAAGTGACAGTTCCAAATTTTTTACCTGGCAAACAGTCTCTTTGCTTTCTCAAATCCTTGTTAAATCTAAGCCTGAAATTGTAACCCAGAAGTAATTACTGCAGAATTTTGAGGAGGACTCTTTGTGTTAACAAAAAGTCATTTGGTAGTCAAAAATGTTAGTTATGAGAAAGTGGGTAGGTGTGAAGTACAGCTTATTCAAGTGAGTTTGTGGAAAGGAAGGAAAAATGGAAGACTCACGTTAAATTTGTGCAGTGATCACTGCTCAAAACTTTTTTGTTATTAAATTTAAAATTGAGTTAGCTAGAGTTTTAGATACCATCTTTGCCTCAGTTTCCCTGACTTTTGTGGCATTAGACGACGTCTTTGCATAGTCACAGGCAGCTCATAACCATTTTTTCCAAACGTTTAGACAAAACCAAGCTTTTCTCTCACATCAAGTATTTATGCCTTGGCACTCTGTCGTCTTTGTTTCTGGAACAATTTCATTGCAGCTAGTGCAGCGGGACTCTCTCATTTATGCTCCTTAGGTAGCACTGTACATTGATGGACGTTTTCCCTTCTTTACAGCAAAGCACTATAAAACCTGTTCCATTTGCATTGATCTGCTGAGCTCTGCTGTATGGTTAAACATACAAAACAAAGTTCTATAGAAGCTCTATAGCCATGTTTGAGATTACACAATTCCTGTAAGTGTGTCTGCCTTGTCTTTTTATTCTTGCTAAGGAGGTAATGGAAAGCTCATTGCCTCGTCGCATGCTCAAGCATGGTGTGGACAATCTAGGAGGACTCCCTGATCTCAGTCTAATTTGTTTAATTTTAAGCATATATTCTAAATTACATTAGATTCTACTGGACAGGAGCAAATGGTTTAAAACAAATGTGCCAAGTACCTTCTTGAAGAGCAGTTATTTCCTGCATGGTGGCTGCAGAACCCTTCTAGTTTTTCCTAGTGTCGTGGATTTTTCTTACATAAAGTCTGAGGAAATTCTATTATTTCTACAGAAAATACTGAGAGTTATATTCTACCCTTACGAAAATCATTGGAAGATGCTGCTTTGGTTCCTAGGTTTTACTGGAATGGGCTGGAGTCCTTCCTGCAGTTTTGTCTCACCATAGTGATATATAATCTGTTGTAGTTCTGTGAACAGTCTTGGTAGTCAGTGGTGTCTTTGAATGTACACCTGTTTCATTTTTACTCCAGACTTCATGACTCAGCTCTAAATGCAATAGTTCATTACAGTTGCAG
The DNA here is from genome assembly GCA_013400115.1 of Rhinopomastus cyanomelas. NCBI lineage: Eukaryota > Metazoa > Chordata > Aves > Bucerotiformes > Rhinopomastidae > Rhinopomastus > Rhinopomastus cyanomelas. The sequence continues at coordinate 24,234 of VXBP01009633.1, forward strand.
TCATCTGATTGTTCACTTGGTTCCTGCTGCAGAACCATCTTTCAGGCAAAATATGTTAGTTATGCTTACAAGTCTGTATTATGTGTACTTGAGCCATGGTTACTGAGTTAATGAACTGTGGAGACAAAGAGTCATTGCAGTTGAGTTGTAGAGTTGCTGTGCTTGCTTGAGTTTAAGTTCTGCGTCCTACTGGGGTTCCTTTGGTACCTAGCACTCATTTATTTTTCTGGGCTTGCTTTTATTCAAGCTTTTGTCCGCTAATTTCTTTAGGTTTTCTTTTTTTACAGGGCCAGTCTTTTAACTTTTGATTTTTATATCAAACATCTTTTTGATTTTTAATAAAAAGGTCTTTTGGTTTTTATCTCTTGATCTTTTCTATCAAAATCTACAGAGAGAGGCGGATTTCTTGGAGGAAGGGGAGGGCCAGAAATGACGCTGAAGATTGATGTCAATGTATTAGTAGCGTTACTATTGTTGGTACCAGACCTCTGGTGTCTCACACCCTAAATACTCTGATTCCCAGTGTGTCCGTAGTGTTCAAGTGGCATTCAGTGGGTTTGCTTTGTGACTGTTTTTTAAAGAAGCACATGAGCCACCTTTCTAGACATTGTGTGTCTATTTAAAAATATTCTGTTCCTCCTTTTTTTCCCACCAGGCCTAACTCCACCTACGACCCCTCCTCATAAAGCTAACCAGGATAATCCTTTTAGGACTTCACCTAAGCCGAAGTCATCATGCAAGACTGTTGTACCACCTTCAAAAAAGCCCCGCTACAGTGAATCTTTCGGTTCTCAAGGAAACAACCTAACCACGAAGGGTCCAGAACAGTCTGAGCTGTATGCACAGCTGAGCAAGACTACAGTACTATCCAGTGGACATGAGGAGAGAAAGACAAAACGGCCCAGCTTGCGGCTGTTTGGTGACCATGACTACTGTCAATCTGTGAATTCAAAGTCGGAAATACACAAACTATCCCAGGAACTTCAGGACTCCAGACAACTAGAATTTAAGGATTCTTCACCTGGGTGGCAGTGTCAGATTTGTTCTTCTTTAGAACAAGACCAGTATCTCAAGAAAGAGACTTTCCAGACAGGTCAGCAGGGATCTCATGGTAATAACAGAAAACAGCTCCAAGACCAGGAAATTCGGGCTGAACTGAATAAGCATTTTGGTCACCCCAGCCAAGCTGTTTTTGATGAAGCAGATAAGACCAGAGAACTAAGGGACAGTGATTACAGTCATGAACAATTCTCCAAACTACCTATGTTTATAAATTCAGGACTAGCAATGGATGATCTCTTTGATGACAGTGAAGACGAAAGTGATAAACTATGCTACCCTTGGGATGGGGCACAAGCCTATTCATTATTTGATGTATCGCCTTCTTGCTCTTCATTTAACTCTCCATGCAGAGACTCAGTGTCTCCATCCAAATCCTTATTTTCTCAAAGATCGCAAAGGACACGCTCTAGATCAAGGTCCTTTCCTCAATGCAGGTCTTGTTCCCATTCTCCATATTCCCGATCGAGATCAAGGTCGCCCTGTAGTAGATCCCCTTCCAGGTACGGTACAGCACATTGACATATCATCATCATGGTTAATAAGAAGGGAAATGACAAAAACATAAAGCTGCTTGAAAGCAAAGAAACAATTTAATCCAGTGCAACTCATTCTGTTGCTCCTGACCTGATTGGCACAAAAGCTGGCAGGGTTGCTACAGAAACACCTGTAGGCATTATCCTTTAAATTTCCCAAGTTTACATTTTCCGAGTGGAGCCAGTCAGGTCAGTGGCAGGGCGCTGGGATGTACATAACTAATCTTTCCCATTGTCTGCCAGCTGCCCAGTGCCGATCTAGCTGCAGTCCCTATCAGATGAAGCTGGTAGAGGCTACCTTTCTGCTCTGTGTTAGCCTCAATATGGAACATTACAGAAGGGGGATTGGGTTTGGTGGTGAGGTGGGCAGGCATGGAAATCACTTGAGGCCTTCTAGTTGACTATGAGATCGTAAATTGTGTCTGGAAAATCTCACTGGTAGCTTAGAAGAAATTATAAATTCAGGTAAGAAGTTAAAAAGGGTGCCAACAGATTCAGACTGAATGACAGAGGTGAACATGTTTCTTCCTGCAGATCTTGTTGCTATTACGAGTCCAGCCACAGCAGGCACCGAGCATATCGACGTTCTCCCTTACGTGCCAGATCGCGATCCAAATCACCGCATAGTCGCAGACCCAGGTAGTGCATGTTGCTTGAATTTAGTTTGCTTTACAGCTCGTTCTCAAGAGATAATGAAGTGTTTCAGAGATTATATTAGCAATTTTACTTTCACAAATGCAGGTGCTTGATTTAATGACTAAGTTATGTTTCCTAGATATGACAGCTATGAGGAATATCAGCATGAAAGGCTGAAGAGGGAAGAATACCGCAAAGAGTATGAAAAACGGGAATCTGAAAGGGCCAAACAAAGGGAGAGACAGAGGCAAAAAGCAATTGTAAGCACTGTGAAGATCACTTTCATTTTGAAATAGATTTCTGTTTCTTTTCATAGATTTCTAAAGCTAGAGCTCAGACTTTATGTCCTCTTTTATGAAAGAAAACAAAAAATACAACATTCTGCTTGTGTGTATTTCTTAGTGTTTTGAATTTTAGGTAAGTAATGTGTTACTAAAACAACTTCTGTTTTGATGTTACGATACTAATTTTTGCAGGTTGTAAAAATTGCAACTCTCCAAGTTTTTCTCAGTTTTTCTCAGTGTTTTTACACAGGGCTTATGAGAAAAAGGCTTCTCTCAGATAACAAGCAATGAAAAGTGAACTGGACTATTTCTTACACAGTTTACTTATCAATGAATCTTCAATCTGTACAATACATTACCTACCAGAGTGCCAGAAATCCTGTATTTCTGTTTTTCACATAAGGACTACAAGGAGTCAGCTTACACACTGATTGCTATTGCTGGACTTTTGTAGTAGCTATAGTTGTCTATACAGAAGCTGCAGTGAGCAGAAATCAAAACTGGGATCCAAAGGCATGAGATTTAGTTTTTCTTTTTTGTTCTGCGACTCAATTATTGTTTAAGTTATTTTTAACAAAATAAATAGTCTGAAGACATGACGCAATATAAAAATGTCACTTCACGCCGACTGTTTTGTAACGAATATGTAGTATTTAATTGTTTTGTTCATCAGTGTTCCATGGGATACAATAGAAATACCTGAGGCAAAGGATATTCCCATGTGGGCATGGATGAGCAACTGTCTCGTCTGTTGTAGCAGTGGGGCAGAGGGATGGAACTTTTTCACGATGAGGGTGACTGAGCACTGGAACAGGCTGCCCAGGGGGGTTGTGGAGTCTCCCTCACTGGAGATATTCAAGACCCGACTGGATGTGTTCCTGTGTGACTTGGTCTAGGTGATCCTGCTGTTGCAGGCAGATTGGACTAGATGATCTTTCGAGGTCCCTTCCGATCCGTAATGATTCTATGATTAAATGGGCAGGTTTCTTTTGACTCTCCTTAATTTCCCATTTACAACTGCATGGTAGTTTTGATAGTTTTTAAATTGGGAGCTGCTGTAAATCTGGACTCCTTTCATAGTTGCTGAGCCCCTTTGGTGGCTGACCTTAACATTTTCTGCTTGGTTTTCTGCATTGCCCTCCTTCCATTCAGCTGTACGTTCACTGGTACTGTGCTGTGGCTCTTGCATGAGCTGGTGCAGACTGGGACCCTCCATCTTCATTTCCAGATTTACCCTTGGTCCTCTGTTCAGGGCTCACCCAATCTAACAGGTCTTTTCTCGACTGTCTGTAGTGGACTTTGTAGTAAAAGGTGATTTGTCACACACTCGGCAGCAGTTCTCCTAATACTTACAGCTACAGAACCAGGAGTGTGTAGAGATAGAGAGACTGCTGAAGTCTACAGTAGCAAAATGATCTGAGAGGAAATAGATACCTTTATTTTCTATGGTTTTTTGTCACTGCTGCTGTTCTTAGTGATCTTCATCAAATCATTTCACTTCTCTCTGCTTCAGGTGCCCTATCTACAAAGTGTGGGTGATAGGTGTATTTTGTAAAGCATGAGATTTAGAGCTCTAACGTGCTCTGCTGTGCTGATCTGAAACTCAATGAAGGCAATGGAATGATTTTGCTTGGCTTCAGACAGGGCTATATTTAATTCAGTTGTTGCAGTTAGTTTTAAAGTATCTGGCTCCCATCTGCTTAGACACGAACACTACCTTCCAGCAATTGTAACTTACGCTGGCTGTTATCTCATAGATCTAACACAAATTAGAGAGTCAAGCAGACCTCTGTTATGGGTGTATCTTGTTGCTTGTCAATTAGTGTACCTTACTGTTAGAAATAAACCTGAATCTTGCTGAGGACGTAGAAAATGTTATTTAGCTCCAAATAAGTATTTGGCAAGTAGCTAGTAAAGAGGAAAGGAGAAAGGAAAGAGAAGAAACTTGTAAAGCTCTAGATATGCTGCATTGTAACTTCTTATGTTAAATATTTCAGATGTTTCAAAACCATGGTTTAATTTCTTTCTAATGTGAGCACTGTCATCTGAAATAAATTCATTAATGAGACAATTTGTTAATAATAAATCTGAACTAAAAAATAGCTATCAATGAACATAACATGGCAAAACCTTAAAATCCAATCACCCGGTTAAGAGCTCCAGGAGATACAGAGAAATGTTCACTCCTTTCTTTATCCAATGTCTGTAAGACTTTTACTTTAAAAGTCTGTCTTGAATCATGCCAGTTTATGCCTTGTGTGCGTAAGTAGGGGTTAGGGGACACCAGAGAAAGGGAAGACCTGGTCTCATTAGATCAGTGATAAAATTAGATTTCTTAGCATTCTCTACTCTTTTTCTTATTCCTCTTTGCTTATGGATCTCTTCTGTGCTACTCTTTTCTTTCTTGAGGGACTCAACTCATGAGTTGACTCAACTAACCCTTTCTGCAGTCCCATAAACATACATTTTTTTACTCTCTGCACTGAGGAATTTGTAATTTTCTTTCTAGCCCATTGTTGTGCGGCCAGAACTGATTGATGCTCACGTACCTCCAGACGCTGTTAAGAAGAGCAGACCAAAGTTTCAGCAACACTGGTGCCCTTGGTGTTACGCAGGGCAGATTGCTGTTCTTCGTTAAAAACATAGTACTGTGATCTCAGGCGTGAGTTGTTGTAAGGACATGCAGTTGAAAGGGAACAGAAGTTATGCCTGAGCTAAAAGCCATCAGATATTATTGATTCGATATCTAGCATTAGTCTCCATGTGAGAAGAATAGGAAACCTAGGAAAAAGAAATGAAACCTCTCCGTGTTTTACTCTGTCAAACCCGTACGTGAAGCAATGCCCTCTGATTGTGCAGGCAACGTGTATTTTGGCAGGCTCGAAGGCGTATTGGCAAAATGCTGAGACTTGTTTTAGAAACCCATGCTCATGCTTTGTGGCAGATGCACATTTAAATAGTTGGCCCTTCAGTCTTGCACATGCCATCTTCACTGCAGTAGCTCCAGAGCAGCTAGAAGCCCAGGCTAGCATTTCCCTGTAAGGATTCCTGGATTCCTGTGTAGACTTACAGATATATATAGATCCTTTCACATGATCTCCTCTTCCTTTACCTCTCCAGTTAATAGAGATTCGGTGACTTTTTTGTGGATTGGGGTCTTAGCTTTGAGCAGTCACGCTTGAAAAATACGAGCTAAGCCCATGAGGTATTCTCCAGTGAGATTAAGAAAAATACTTTTGTCATTCATTCAGACTGTTTTCATATGTACTTTTGATTATGATGTTTTTGCTAACTGAGCAAATGTTAGCAAAGTTTAGTTTGATCTGTGCTTGATTTCTTTCACAGGGTCTCAGTTTTGTTTTACAATGTGTCATTACAGAACATAAGGATGGCCTCCCACCAAGCTTTACTTCACTTTGTAATGCTAACCAGATCACAGAAGAGACATAGTCATCTTTAAATTTGAGGAACAACTGCTGGACAGCACAGGCTACTTAGGGGTTTGTAGAAACTGGCATCCAACCCACAACCAGGGCAGATGAAGAAGACTGAGGACTCCTTTTTCCTTCTGATTCCCCATAGGAAGTTTTGGAATGATGTGGGCTTTTACTCCAGCAGCTCATTAGACCATGCAGCAAACACTTTCCAAGGCACAGCATCAGAATAGTTAGCACATTTCAGTTCTTGAGTCATCAGTCTGAGGTCCCAGCTGGGCTGAGAAGTTAAACTCTCTGATGGTGGTGTTCTGTATCTCTGTGGCTCTCCTGCTCTGGCTGTGGTACTGACTTACAGTCATACCCTTGCTGCACCTCTTGCTGCATGTGCTGGCTGCTGCCAGGAGGTACAACAAACCAGCTTTTGTACCTGAGTAGAAGAATTACTATTAATGTTACTACTTTTAGTTTCTAAGTGCTGACAGCCTCCATGAGACAAGTATCAACAGTTCCTGACCCAGAGAGCTTGTGGACATAACAAGATAAATGCACCATAGGGCCACTGCAGTGGAAAGTAGTACCTATTTTCACAAAAATAAATTGCTCCATGACAGGAAGGCAGGAGAAGGGAGGTTTCCTAAATGAGTGCTTGGCTTCTCCAAAGTCTGAAACCAGAATCACACGATAATGAAGTGCATTTCCACTAATGAATGATCCAATGTACTTGTATGTTTAGATGGGATGGTTTTTGTCGTCGCTCATCTTGATGGCCTTGATCCTGATCACTCCAACTTTGCTGTAGCAGCTGCTGAAAATGTGTCAAATGGATTAGCTTAATTTGGAGGTCCAGTGGTCAACCATTATTTATCTATCATGGCTCAATGATTCAGACCATTTCAGTCCTCACTTAGCCACACAGCAGCCTCTGACAATTTTTTGCAGTACTCCTTTTTTCCCAGTTTTCACGATTCTTCCTTTTGCCATTCATTCTTGTCCTCAGGTCTTACTTACTCTTGTTGAATACAGAATCTAAAGAAAAGGTTCCTTATTGTTATGACTACGTCAAGATCTTAAGCTTGAGTGGCTTTTTGTATCCGTAGCATTTCTGATTTTTTTAAACTCTGTCCAGCCGTTCCTTTGAAAGCTGTTGGCTTTCAAAATGACCTTTGCTCTCCAACACCATTATGGTCTCTCCATGTCTTTCTGCTGGAAGAGAAGTTGCTCGGCATGGAATGCAACACAGGCGTAGGTCTTGGGTCCAGCTAGCCACCAGTTTTGGAGGAAGCAGTAGAGCCTTTGACAAGCCCATGGCAGACGTATGGATTTCTTCTCTTAGCTTTACCTAAAGCATTCCCTGGCTCTTGGATGACTAGGTATGCACCACAGATGTGCAGGAAAAGTGCAGTAGGGAAAACGGGGACAACAGCACTGTGTACTGGTACGTAGTGCACCCCAGGCAGGTAAAGCAAACGTTGGGTGAAGAAGTCTAGTGCAGAAAACATGCAAAAACTATCACATATAATGGTCTGCACTGTAGTTCCTTCTAAAACAAAAGATTAAGGAAGAGAAAACAAAATAAAGGTTTGGATAAAGCCTTTACAAGACAAAAAGATCCTTAACATCAGTGAACATTTTGCAGGATCAGTATTCCTTTACGCTCATATAAGATATATCCTGGTCCTGTTTTCTCATGGTTTCGTCTTGATATAGTGCCTCCCAGTGTGAGATTTTCTGCTGCATCTGCCTTTTCAAGTATTATTATACTGCAAGGAAGAAAGAGATTCTGAGGAAAGACCTTTAGCTAAGCTGAAAGAAGACCGTCTCTTGGACCTGAGGGAGTTGGGTGAACTCTCTTCCTTTTTTGTCTTGAAAAAGTGGTGAACTGCCACATTTAAAGCTTGTGATAAAAAACAAATAATTGGCACTTTGGGTATGGAAATATGAACAGTGTCTTCTGGAGTTTCTTGCAGGTTCCCTCTGCCTCAATTAAATGGAAAGGAAAACCTTTTCCTTTACATTCTGTAGATTTGTAAGTCATATATCATCTCCTTGAACAAGTGCAGTAGAAAGCATACTTAATATGCACATACAGACTTATGCATATAGCTTATTATAAGCTAATAACATTTAGGGGTGTGTTGTAATTTTCTTAGGCTTGTATAGCCTTTAATGGGAATGAAAGTCAGGCATTTCTATGAATGCAACACATTCTTCATAGTTGCTTTAAATAAACCAAAGTTAACCAGGATAAAAACAATGCTGTAGGAATCCTCTCTTCTCCAGAATCATAGAATCACTACGGATCGGAAGGGACCTCGAAAGATCATCTAGTCCAATCCGCCTGCAACAGCAGGATCACCTAGACCAAGTCACACAGGAACACATCCAGTCGGGTCTTGAATATCTCCAGTGAGGGAGACTCCACAACCCCCCTGGGCAGCCTGTTCCAGTGCTCAGTCACCCTCACCGTGAAGAAGTTCCTTCTCAGGTTGATGTGGAACCTCCTGTGTTCCAGCTTACAACCACTGCCACTTGTCCTATCACTACACGACACCGAGAATAGCCCAGCTCCATCCCCCCGACACCCACCCCTCAAATATTTGTAGACATTAATGAGGTCACCCCTCAGTCTCCTCTTCTCCAAGCTAAAGAGACCCAGCTCCCTCAACCTCTCCTCATAAGGGAGGTGTTCCACCTCTCTTATCATCTTTGTTGCCCTACACTGCACCCTCTCCAGCAGCTCCACATCCCTCTTGTACTGAGGAGCCCANATTGAACAGGACCGGTCCCAGCACCGATTCCTGGGGCACTCCACTAGATACAGGCCTCCAACTAGACTCTGTCCCATTGACCACTACTCTCTGAACTTCTACCCTGTAGCCAGTTCACCATCCACCTCACTACCTGAAAATCTAGGCCACACTGCCTCAGTTTGTCTGCAAGGATGCTGTGAGAGACCGTGTCAAACGCCTAACTTAAGTCAAGATAGATGACATCCACGGCTCTGCCATCATCCATCCACCTGGTTATGCCCTCATCAAAGGCTATCAGGTTGGTCAAGCATGACTTTCCCTTTGTAAAGCCGTGCTGACTGTCCCTAATGACCCTCCTGTCCTTGATGTGTTTGGAGACAGCCTCTAGTACAAATTGTTCCATCACCTTTCGTGGGATGGAGGTGAGGCTGACCGGTCTATAGTTACCTGGGTCTTCCTTCTTTCCTTTTTTAAAGATTATCTTCCAGATAGCAAATCCAATAAGATTGTATCTTACACAGTCATGGCACTGTGCTTAAAAAAATACTTGAACCTATCTCCTCGTGTGTGCACACTGGAGGACATACGGTGCATTTTAGCTTTAAATTTGAATTTCCTTAGTTTACCAAGTTTAACTTATTCCCTTAATGATAGTTTAACAAGCTTTCTTTTAATTGTTCAGTTTTGTTTTATTACAGCTGTCTAAAAAGCGATATTAGCAATATAAAAGTTAGTAGAGGGATAGAAGAAGGAAAAATTGCACAGGCATACACACAGACTTATGGAAGAGCATGAAATAGTTATTTCCATCACACTGTAATATAACAGTCTCCATGTCAGTGAGTGAAACATTATGTTTTTTCAGTAGAGATGTATTATCTCAGCTGAAGTATATTAGACAGCCTGCTATGTTATGTTCTGCTCCATCTGGTCAGTCATTTAGGTTCAATAGCAAGTATCAACAGAATAGTTTCTTATCAAGTGTTTCAGTGTGGTAAAATCCTTGATTCGGTAAAACAGTCTGAAAAAGTAATTACTCTGCATATTCAGATTTTCCTGGTTCTGAAGTTTATGGTGCCCAACCATACTAAAAGTAAGTAGAATTAGAATAGGGAAAACTGAAGGAATGCAGATTTCTCTTGCTTGCACTCTGCAGTCCCTAGTTCACAGACTCCTCTATCAGGAGGGTCAGAGCTCTGGACTGGGACTTGATAAGAGACAGAGAAAAAGCAGCAGCTGTCTGTAATGTACCCCTCTTCCTTAAATGTATGCCATGCATGAGCACGCTTGTCCTCTTGGCCATGCTTGTTTCCCCAAGTTGCACTGCTTTGGAAGAGAGCAAGGACAGCTTTTGTAAGTTACAACATTTGAAAGAGTCTGTCTTGTCAGGAGAAGAGAGGACCTACAAAGGCAGTGGTCTTCATTCAAAAGAGGCAGCAGTGAAGCGTCTAAATTAGATGCTTGCCACTGATTAAGGAGGGTATGTACATACTTCAGGAAAGCAGCCATGGTCTTTGCTGGGTTGACCAGGGAGCTATAAAGGAACTGGGTTGTTCCAGTGATCACTTCTTCTGTTGTAATTTGGTGGGTATGGTTTTTGGTTTGGAGTGTTTAATTCTTGGAACTTTGTTTCTGGTGTTTTAAACTTGCATTCATTTCTCAGGAGCTTAGATTACCTGGATCTGATCCCCTGGGATTTGTGAGGCCAGGAAAACTCAGAGAAATATTGTTGTCTGAGTGTGCTAGTGAGAAGGAGTTGCTGTTGGGAGGCAGATATATTAGTTTGAGCTTCCTGCTGGAGGAATTGTTTTGTGTTTGACAGTATTTAGCAAGAGTTTTGGCTCTCATAACTAAGAGTTCTGAAAGTCCACTTATGGCAAACAAGTAAAGTGGCATCTGGACCGTTTCTGTTTCTACATGTGTCTTGGCCTGATCTTAGTCCTATCGTCCATAGTCCAAGAATGACTAGTTCTTTATACCTCGTGGGGCCTCATGGAAAAGGTATGTTTTGTGCTGTGTCTCAGCTGGAACTCTGTAAGCTACCTGTATCTTCAGGCTCGGATGTTTCTGAGCAGCAATAGGGATCTATATTTAGATCCCTAGGGCTTTTTGCTTTGCACAGTTGAGGTGCCATTAGCCTTTTAGGCACCTCCAGGTTAAGATAGTCAAGAATTCTTAGCAGTCAGTATAGCTCCTTTGGCATTCGGCACCTACATTCTGTGCAAGTCTCAGGTGCCAAAGCTGGTGGTTTAAACTGACGTTGCTCCACTGACTGACAGATTTACACCAGCTGAGAATGTGGTGGTGGTTCCATTTATGGGGCAAATGGGTGTAAGGGATGAGCCGTACAGCTGGTAGTGCCAGGGTTCTTCAGGCCAGAGGCAATGCGAGACAGGAAGACTGAGCACTCAAGCCATGGGTGGCTGGAGCTGCTTTGCCCCAATTACCTTAAGGTCAGTGTTTTGAGGATCTCTGCCTTTTGCTTTGCTTGCAGCTCACTAATTTGCTCTACCCTCAGTAAAGCGTCCACACAGAAATTCATAAAATGACTCTCACAGGGCTTCTTAGTCCTTCTGTCATTCTGCTGAGCATTTCCACTCAGGAAGGAAGGATGTAACCATGGCTCAATTGTTTTCAAAGTAGCTCCTACGCTTTGCGCCAAATGCCAAAGGAAGACGCAAATGACACTCTAGCCTGTAAAAATCAGTCAGTTGGTTTTTTTCCTGAAGGAACCAAAAGCTAATGATAAACCCAGGATGTATTTTATTGTCCTTCATCCCCACACAAAATATTAATTTTAATAAAATTAATCTTCTGGCCCCCAACAGGATTTTTGCCCCCCCTCTATTTTAAGGTATGGATTATGGTGGAAAAGCAGGTTGCAGGGCAAATCAGTTATTGAGTCATCTGAGTTTCTAATGTTATGTGTGTAATGCATTTGGTGCCTGTGGGACATTCATGCAATTCCTGTGTTCCTGTATACTACTCCACAACTAAGATGGGGTTTGCTTAATGTTGTATAAGGTCGAGAGAGGCTGCTACTGGTTTGGAAGACTTTACTGTTTTGGAGAAGAGGTGGTGGTGTGAAAGGGAAGAAGGTGCAGAAAGGTGGTGTGTCTGCCAGTGTATAGCAGCACAGAGACAACAAGCAATGAATCCTTCCAGGAGCGCTCCACCTGACAAACGTGGTGTCATTTCAATACCCTGGACACTTTCAGGAGAGAACTGTTCCACTTAGCAAGAAGGCAGATGCTCTCTTGCTGTATGCGCTGTAGCAAGACGCAGTAGGTCTTTCCACCAGAGACCATTGCTATGATTATGTGCACGTCTTTGTGTGTGTACGTACAGGGACATCCCAGTTACACGCTTGTTTAAACTAGGCCCTTGTGATTTCTTAACAGGAAGAGCATCGTGTGATTTATCTGGGTAAGATCAGACCTGGCACAACCCGAACAGAACTGAGGGACCGATTTGAAGTTTTTGGTGAAATTGAGGAGTGCACAGTAAATTTGCGGGATGATGGGTAAGAACTTTGGAGATTACTTTTTCTTTGGAAGCTACCATACATAAACAGGAATGGCAGTAGGCTTTCTGGTGTGGGAATCACTGGTGTAAATGCTGTGACAGATGACACGCTGAGTTCAAAACCTTGTTTATTAATCTTACTAGTTGATATTTCCTGTCCCAGAAATAAGTATTTAGCTGCATGACAGGAGAATCATGACGATAAATGGGTGTGGTACTTTTGCAATTCCAATGCTGAATCTCCGGCATGTTCTTTCTTTCGGGGCGGGGGTTACACGAACGTGCATTAACTCTCTCCAGCTTTTTTCACTACTGTTTCTTTCGATTGCAGAGACAGTTATGGTTTCATCACCTACCGCTATACTTGTGATGCCTTTGCTGCTCTTGAAAATGGATACACTTTACGTAGGTCAAATGAGCCTGACTTTGAGCTGTACTTCTGTGGATGCAAGCAGTTTTGCAAGTCCAACTATGCAGACCTAGGTAGGTATTTTGCTGTGTGTGATTTAACATATGTAACCAGAACCGTATAACTTGGGAGAATCTAGGGTGATCTTCTTTTTTCAGTGCTTACATTATTTAAATGACTGAGGGTGGAGGGGGTTAAGGAAGCAGTTTTCACTTGCTGCAAGAAGTTTAAAAGTCTGCCAGTCTGAACTCTATTCCTGCTGCTTTCTTTCAGATATTTCAGAATAAGCACCTGATACTCAGTAATACATTTCCATCTTGAAATGATAGCACCACAGAAATCTCCTACATGCTTTACTGTTCTTTGCTATACTGTGACTGCTTGTTTCTAATTGTTTTACTTTTCTGAGTGATAAAAAGAGAATAAGGTAGATGCCTTAATGCCAAAAACTTTCTTACTTTGCCTGGAGTTGGGCTGTAGATGTACAAATCTTGCTTGAGATTCTCCTTAAACACAATCCATAATTACTCAAGTGTGAAAGAAAGAAAGACTTGTGACCACATCTGACCCTTAGTATAGCAAAGATCTCAGCTGGTGGCTTTTGTGTGTAAGCATCTATGTATGAAGGAGTCTCCTTGCAGGGACTTCCAGTTATGATCTATGGGGCTTCATATCATGGAGAGCTTGACAAATCTCTTGGTGTTTGCAGCCCCACTGATGTGGGGCAGCATGCTGTGGTAACTCCAGAGCCAAGTGTGCATACTGGCTGTAATAGCACATCTGGGTTTCTCTTAGACCTGCCTGGGCAAAAAGGTATGGTTCTGGCCTATGCTTCTCTTTGCAAAGAGATATATAGAGATAGAATAATTCTTACAGCAGGAATACTAATGTTAAATATATGCATAAAGAGACCATGCAGACTGCCAAAACATTCTCTGTGATATTATAATAAATCATAAACCCACATCTTATTTAATTACCCTTTTAAATGTGAAGTATTCATTAAATGTTAAACCTTTCCTAATACTCGTGTAAATAGACTAAAAGTATGGAGATACTCTTTTCTGAGTAACATATCAAGGAACGCTTTGCCGTTGAATCTATATTAATCAGGCATTGTGTTTTTTTAATAAATAAATGACCACTGTCATTAAAGTCTCTCATAACCCTGTAACAGAGTGCTAATGAAATCTTGTATGTGCTGCCCTCAGCTTTGTACAATGCAGGACGTGAATACAGATACATTTTTTTCTAACCAATTGATGTCTTTTCAGAATGAATGATAAAGATGATAGGCATTGTTCACAATGAATATGCTATAATTCACTTCAGTGGCTAAACAGATAATGTAAAGCTAAGAAAAGGCAATTGACTGCTGAAGAGATACGCGGTTGATGTTGAAAATATAAAAGGTAGCAAGGCATTTGTTGAAATGTAGGCTGATAAAAACAGTAAAAACAGATTGAAGTCTTGACTTGATTTGACTTATCTTCAGCAATGGAAGCCAGGGTCGTCTCTGTATCTCAGAAAATCTGGGGTTTAAAATAAGTTGTCTGAAGGGAACCCTCTTGAACATTATTCATCACTGGGAGTATTCTCTGGCAGGTCTCTCCATACTGCATGGGATTCCCAGAGTATGTGTGAGCAGAGTATTTTCACTTTCCCCTGCTGACAGCTTGAGCCTCTCTGCTTCACATTGCGTTCCCTGTATATTGCAGAGTATCTGGTAGAGCTACATAAGGAAATGGCAGGATGAACTTTAAAATTCATGAGCTAGTACAAGGACAGAGAGAATTAATCAGCCTTGGGTTGAGTACAGAAGAAAGAAAACACTTGAAAACAGTAGTCAGAAGTTTTAACACCTCTCCTCTGTGAGAATATATTGTCTTAACAGAACTTGTAATGAACATTTAATGCACAATGTGCCTTATAGTGGTAGATGGGGAGTTCTGATTAATTCAACACAAGAAATGGCAAGAAAAGGGCACTCTCATAAAGGAGCTGTGACACAGGAACTGGGGACAGTCAGTGTTAAGTAGGGATGACTTCAAAAGGAGGTTCAATGCTTGCAGCCGCATCAGTAATTGCTGTACTGGAGCTGTATGGCCACAAATGTACAATCTCTCCTTTGGTCTAGAAGCAGACTGACGTCTGTGTCTAAGCAGCTAGCAAAGCTGAAGCAGGTATCATAGGTCACAGGAGCTGGACTGTTACTGCTGCTGTGGCTTATCACGTACGTTGCAAAAGGCTGAGGAGAGCACCTGAGTTTGCTGGTGGAACAGTGCAGAGGCCCTACACTGAACTGCTCATGCTCTAATAGGCAAGCAAAAAAAAACCAAAGAGCAGATTCAGGGACATGTAGTGACTTGTACAAAACTCCAAGGCAGGGCAGACAGAAGCAGCAGTGTCCACTGCATGCTGCCTACAGGCTGCCCTGGCTTTTATAGAATCATAGAATCCTTCAGGTTGGAAAAGACCCTTGTCATCGTCGAGTCCGACCATCAATCCTACTTTACAAGTTCACCCCTAAACCAGATTCCATAACACTACATCTTAAGCGTCTGTTGAACTCACCCAGGGATGGTGAATTAACCACCACCCTGGGCAGCCCATTCCATTCCAGTGCCATCTCTGTATTAACGTTCTATCACAGTATCACAGTATCACAGTATTACCAAGGTTGGAAGAGACCTCATAGATCATCAAGTCCAACCTGTTACCACAGAGCTCAAGGCTAGACCATGGCACCAAGTGCCACGTCCAATCCTGCCTTGAACAGCTCCAGAGTTGGTGACTCCACCACCTCCCTGGGCAGGCCATTCCAGTGGCCAATGACTCTTTCGGTGAAGAACTTTCTCCTCACATCAAGCCTAAACTTCCACTGACACAGCTTGAGGCTGTGTCCTCTTGTTCTGGTGCTGGCTGCCTGAGAGAAGAGAGCAACCTCCTCCTGGCCACAACCACCCCTCAGGTAGTTGTAGACAGCAATAAGGTCTCCCCTGAGCCTCCTCTTCTCCAGGCTAAACAATCCCAGCTCCCTCAGCCTCTCCTCATAGGGCTTGTGCTCAAGGCCTCTCACCAGCCTCGTTGCCCTTCTCTGGACACGCTCAAGCACCTCAATGTCCTTCCTAAATTGAGGGGCCCAGAACTGGACACAGTACTCAAGGTGCGGCCTAACCAGTGCAGAGTACAGGGGCAGAATGACCTCCCTGCTCCTGCTGGCCACACCATTCCTGATGCAGGCCAGGATGCCATTGGCCCTCTTGTCCACCTGGGCACACTGCTGGCTCATGTTCAGGCGGGTATCGATCAGCACCCCCAGATCCCTTTCTGTTTGGCTACTCTCCAGCCACTCCGACCCCAGCCTGAAGTTCTCAGAAGTAAATCTTGGACATTACATGTTGTGAAACAACAGTTGCAAAACAGTGGTGGAGTTCTGTGTGAAGCATCTGTCAGGGTTATCTGGACTACTTTGATACCTATATATAGCAGTGTGTGGCTACCCCAGTCCTTGCAGAATTACCTGCTCTATATGTACATTAAATTTATGGTTCTCCCCCACTGCTGATGAAATGTACAGCTTTTGTTACAGGTTGCTTCTTACCAGAAAGTTCTGCCCATGCCTCAGTCTTCTCTGATGGCAGTTTCTGGGTGTAATCATCCCATCAAGTCATCGTATGTGGATTGTTTCTGTAGTGCCTTGTTTGTACCATTGTACAGAGAAATTAACATTCGCTAGTGATTCGGACCTGTTCTCTAAACTCGTGTGCTTTGGGTTTCAGATTCAAACTCAGATGATTTTGATCCTGCTTCCACTAAAAGCAAGTATGACTCCATGGATTTTGATAGTTTACTTAAAGAGGCACAGCGAAGCCTGCGTAGGTAACGTGCATCAGACCCGAGGAAAATAGAGGGATGGCGAATACCTCACGGACAACACGTCCTTCAATAATAGACAAGTAAAACGTCATACTTAGGAATTTCTCCTACTTTACACTCTCTCTTGAAAACCATGGTTTACATGAACACAGCTGCTCTACAAGCGGAGAGGCAGGATGGCTGTCCAGTAAGCACACGCGTGTCCATGGGTGTCAGCTTGGCTTTTGCGGGTGACCGGTGGTGGGAGAGCGGGGCGTTCCTTGAGAGTCCAATGCAAACCACAAGACATGGCAGCAGTTCCATAGAGATAACACGTACGAGAACAAACTGCAAAGTCTGTACATACCGCATTTTAACAAAAAAAAGAACAAAAACAAACAAAAAAATAATTGGAGGACTATGGCTGCTGCTATCTGGTAGTCAAACACTGCAGTTATTTTTTTTAAAGGAAGCTTCTTCTCACAACACAGTGGTAATACGACAATCCAGAAGAAACCGCAGGTCCCAGAAGCCTACGATGTGTTTTGGCTTTGTTTCAAGATTCTTGTTTTCCTTTGGGGTTGTGTTTTGGGGGTGTTCTTGTGGTTTGTTTTTTGGTTTTTAGCCCTTGCAGAAGAGAACATGAAAGGCTCAAGCGTCCCTGACATTTGGCAAGTTTCATCCTTTAATTTTGACACCCGTGTAAATGTCTACAGCGTTGATCTTCCACAGCAGAATTTGCAAAGCCTTGTTAATGGTCAAACATGCAGCTTGTTCAGCGATTTATTCTAATGAGCAGACGTGGTGTTACATTAACGATGAGAGGTGGATAAAGCTATGTGGGTGTGCGCACAGATAGTTTATTTGCTAGAGTCTCTAAAGTAGTTGAGTATTTACAAACGTTCAATGGAGTATTTTTATTTCTGTACATACTGTATGACGATGCTCTTTTTTGTTACAGCTATGCACTGTAAATGCAGCCTTCTTTTCAAAAACTGCTGAACTTTTCTTAATCCAGAATACTCAAATGTAATTATATGAGGCGAAACGATTATTGTACACTAACATATGTAGAAAGCTGAACTTAACGCTTATGTATATTTGATTGTAAAAAAAGAGAGAAAAGCGTGTGGGTGAGGGTGTGCGTGTGTCTATGTGCGTGCGCGTGTGTGTCTGAGTGCAAAAACGCTTTACACACGTTCATCCCTTCTTTGGTGAGCTTATATAAGAATTTTGCCAAGAACTATCCTAGCCCAAAAGGTGTTAACCACTTCTGCAAGTATTTTTCCACATTTTTCTCATTGCTTGTCTTTCTTTTGCAGTTTTATACACTGAATTTGTTAGGGGAATGAAATTTTCTCATCTAAAATTTTCTAGGAGATACCATAATTTTATGTAAAGTCTCTCAAATGGATAATCATTAAGAAATGTTTTTATTTTATGTATCAACAGTAGTTTTGGAACTACAGGTCAAAAATCTTTTTAAAATGCTATTTTGTTTTAATTTTTGTGATTTTAATTTGATAAAAATATGCTGAGGTACTAAGTACAGTATGATTTTTACAGTAATTCTGTGTCTAAACACTGTTCTTGAAGCCAGTAATCTTTGCATTGGCAGAGTTTAATGATGGTATTTATCTGTATTTTTTACAGTTATGCATCCTGTATAAATACCAATCCTTCATTCCTTTGTTTACTAAAGAGACATATTTATCAGTTACAATTATCCTATTTATTATAAATTATGAGATGACTAAAATAATGAAAAGGCCAGTGGAAGTTTTATACATAGAATGCATGACGGTTGTCAGTTTGAAGGAAGTGCTTCATTTGGAAATTCAGCTTTTGCAGAAGCAGTGGGTCGGGTTCTTTTTTTTTTTCTCTTGTTTTTTTTTTTTTTACTATGCACTAGCATGGCCTCAGATATGCCCATGACATTGTTGCTGATGACATTGCTTCTGCTAAATTAAATAGAAACTTCAGGAAAGAAAAGAAACCACAAGAGTAAACGACTGCTACTCTGAGCATCAGAATTTCGTCTGAACTCGGAGTCTCTAGACTGAATCAGCAAAGTTTGGAATTTGCTTGCGAATGTATAGATTTGATATTCTATTACCGTTTGGCATTCATGACTCCTCTTAAAGGTATGGCACACCTAACTATTTAATGTCCTTTCCAGCTCCCGTTCTTAGAAAACTGATTCCACTCCCATGCCAATGCAGTTGATTTTGATTCATTTTGTCACCAGCATATTGTGTTCCGAGATAATCCACTGTCTGTCCTGTCGGATGCTTGCTTGACTTTTTGGCTTCTTATTTCTCAGTAGGTAGATAGCAATAAAAAAAAACAAAAACAAACAAAAAAAGAACTTTATCAGAGGTTCTGTGTTACTAATCTGATAATTTGTGTTGTTGCTCTGTAGGTTAAAAATGCAGGTATTTTAACTTTGCGTGAATGCCAAACTAAAAGTTTACAGTTTTCCTTTCTGGATTTTGAGTATCTTCTGTTGTAAAGAAAAATATTAAAAGCAATAAATTATTTTTAAGAAATCAATATTTAGTATATCATAGTATGTGTTCAAGGACCAGATGCATTACCTATTTTGCCTTCACATTTCTGTGATTCAATTTTAAATACGCTGTCTTTTGCCCTACATTGCTGACATGAGTCAATTGGTGTTGGGATTGGGGGAGGGGCTCTGTAGTTTTCACCAAGCAGGCACAATGACATGAGTCAGTTGTTTTTTTTTTTTCACTGGCCTGGCAAACATTCTCATCTTGAAGATGGCTTTCCTCTGTGGATTTACAAAATAAATTACTAATAGAGCTAGGATCGCTGGATAAAGCTATTTGTATCCTTTGTAGACACTGTAGTAGGTAGCCCATCAAAATATAAACTCGGTGTTTCCTTTTCTTTTTTCTCCCTCAAGAACATTTCAAATTAGCCCATGTACCACATTGTCACCGGAGGCAAATTGCAGCATAGCTCTGTGTGTCTTTTAGATGAAGATTGTACAGTTGCTTTCATGCTGTGGTAAGTACCACATCTGTAATACAGGTAACAGAACTAGTACTTAGAAACTATGGTCTTTCCTAGAGCTGTTAACAAAGCAATTCCTATAGAACATAAAATGATCCAAGTCCAAACAGAGGGAGCCTAAAACTGAAGAAGAGTAACTATGCTAAACTACTCTGAAAAGCAGTTGGGCTGCCATCTCTGAGAACAGCACTGAGAGGAATTTCTGCCTCTGGAGTATAATACTTGGGTCAGTTGAAAAAAAAAAAACCAACCACACCTTCCTCTGGTCCCTTTAGATGTAAATGTACAGTGGGTAATGATTATGCGTCCTTTCTGATGGCTGTAATGAGAACTTCAGTCACTGTAGGATAAGGTCTGATCAATAAATGACCTAGAATAGCCATGCAATATAATGTGATGATTCTAAATTTGTACCTATGTGACAGACATTTTAAATAATGTCAACCATTGACCTAATGGAGCTACTCTAAGAGTTGTACAGTAGGTGAAAATGTAAAGCTGTCGGTTGGACTGTGCTGAACAGGGAAAGCAAGTTACTAGTTGAGCCCAAGCTGGGCTGTTTTCCACCTGCCAATTATACATGTACTTCTGTGGTTTCATTCATTGTATGGAAATTCCTGTGATTTTTTTTTTTTAATGTGCAGTACACATCAGCCTCACTGAGCAAATAAAGAGAAACGAATGTTTCAAATCCACTTCTGTTTCTCTTATTTATCACAAGTGGCAGGTTCTCCCTGCTGCCCCACAACTGGTCATGTACTGGGTTTCCTATTACTGTTTCTAATGATTGTAATTGATTTCAGAGAGTAGCCCAGATCACACCTGTGTTACTGCACTTTGGGCAGGGGACAGAACCATCATTCTCAATGTATTTAATGGTAAGAAGGTATCTAATTTTATGCCGTGAGTACCCAAGGTTTTTGAAGACATTGTAGGAAGCTCTTTGAAATTGTTGTTTCAAGTGTGGAGAGGGTGGGGAATGTAAGGGCTTTTCTGTGCAACCGTGCTCGGACCCAAGCTGTGCAGGTAGTAGGGACTGACAAGTCCACAAAAGTTGGTATCTTCCATCCTGAGATGGTAAATACCCATAACCAGGAAAAGTCACCATTATGAAAGTACTTCATCAGCCTCTGTCTCCGCAGACAGACCAAGAGGATTGGACACAGGTAGGTGGCTGGACAAGCGTGGGTTTTCTGAATAGTCAGAGGCCGCGGGATGGCGGACTTCCACAGGACATTGCTGCTGGACAGGCAGCATTTGGGCTTAGGGTTAGCAAAGGCTATTCACAACCCTTACATGTACATGAAAAAGAGATGGAACTCCTTTCCTTTGGCTTGCCCAGAGTTCATGCACAGGTAGCCCATGTACTCCTGTTGGCCTGTCCCTTTGTATCCATGGCCTTCTCAGCGGGTTGACAGCACAATGCTGTATGACTGAGTCTCTTGCCTAGATGGTACCTGAGGCTCAATGTGAGGAGCAGTGCAGGGCAGCCTCGTAGTGGTCTTCAGGCAGAGAAAACTGCTGAATTCCCTTGAAAACATTGCCTTTCTCAAGATGTCTAGCCTCTACCTCATCTCTCTTCCTAGCACTGCTGTTTATTTCATCCTCTATAACAATTTTTTTTTCACTTGCAAAATGTTTAACTTTTGCATTTTTACCATTGACTAATCCAAACTGTTTTGCTTGATGCTTGCAGTGGTGTGAGAGCAGAGTTCTTCGCTGTGTGCTATTTGCATTGTTGACTCACTGCTCCTGATCAAATTAGTGCTCAAGATGTAGTGGGCCACTTCTGTCCCTGATGTGCTTTATCAGTGTTATGGCTGCTCCACAAGGCATGAATTCAACCCGGTAGTTCTCCAGTTACTAGGCTTTTCATTTGGATTTGTTTATTCATGCCATGTGTTTTGCATAGCACTCTGAGGCTTGCAAAAACCCACGCCTAGGTTTCCAGGAAAGTGCTGCGTTTCACTTGCTGTCTCCATTTGATGTTATTAAGGATTATTGCCTAAAATCAGGATCACATTTATTAAGAAATCATCCCTGCCTTTGCCGGTTCTCCTGGGTTATCATTTTCTCCCACAGTGAGGGCAGCAGGCTGAGCACCTGAATCAGGTTCGGGCTGCTCCAGGAGCGGCCCGATTTCAGGACCGCTGAGGATCTCGCAGCTCGCTTGGACTCCAGTTAGACCTGCCAACTCTCAGCATTTCAAAATCAAGCCGCATATTCAGAGCCCAAATTCAGCACAGCATTTACATTTGTGCTTAAGTCTGTCCTGATTCAGGAAAGCACTTAAGTGTGAGTGTTTTTAGATGCATTGAAGTCACGGGCTCGGCTGCTTTGAATAAAAATAGACTCCTGGATTAGGGCCTAAGAATCCAAATACAGAAACCAGCACCTAATTTTAGGTTCCATTTGGAAAACTTTGGCCTTGCCTACTACCTTTAACCTTTAATGCTGCGGAAAACACAAACCCACCAGGTCATAAGGGGAAGAGGAGACGGTTGAAGAGAAGTGGAAGTGGCTGGCAACGTTCTTCCTTGTGGAAAACATTTTGAAAACTTTAACTCCAACTCTTGGAAGGTGTCTTTGGGAATCAGAATCATTTCATGTCACACTTCCAGAATCTCATTCAAGATTACCATGCGGTTATTCTATTGTCCTTCACCATTAATTAATAAACCACTATATTAAACTTTAACCAATGCAAAATTCCCCAGCTTGCCCAAGAATCGCACTCTCACCATTGATATTCCATCTTCACAAGCAAACTAAACTATAAATCAATTTTCTCTACTTTATCAAACAGCAGAAAGTAATAAAGAAGGTCACAAATAGTACAGTAGTTCCTTGGAGGTTTGTAACATCATAATTTAAAGCTCAGAAAGATTGAATCAAAAGTTGAATTAATCCCTAAGGGGAAAGATTCTATATAGATTCTATTGATAGACATAGGGCAGCCTGTCTTCGCAGGGAACTGGTGTATTTGTTAATACTTCAGGGCAAAGGAGACTGCAGTCTTCGCAGCACAGAAGAAAATGAAATCCTTCGTGAGAGGAAGTGAATATATCCTCCACGCTTCCTGTTGCTGTGCTCTCTCTGTTGAGAGAAGCCCAGCTCCTCTTTTGCTCTGCTGAGCAGCCGGCGTCTGTGCAATGCAATTATGGAAAGTGCGGCGGGATGGCGTGACTGTAGAGATCGTAAGTGGTGTGTTCGATCAGTGTTCGTTCCTCCACTGACGCTTTTTAGTCAAACAACCTCAACCCAAACTCTTAGTAGTCTATGATCCCAAAGCAAAATGAAAGGCTGGGTTTTTTCAAATGACAGATTTTGCTGAAGATATTTATTCTGCAGATGGAAATGTATTCCCCAAAACATACTTATCTTTTGAGCTTCCTTTGAATAGTTTCAGCCTCTCTTCAACATGCCTCTGCTATCAGAGTTTTACAAAGGCATTTCTGATTCTCTTTTATAAAAAAAACCTTAATGACATGGCTGAACCTGGTGAATTAGGCTCTTTCAAATTCAAAGGGAATTAATGGGGGGAGGAAAGGCTTCTATATGAAGGGAAGCAGTTAAATTTCACTTGTGGCCTCAGCCAGAAAAGTTACACATGCCGGTTAGGTAAACAGATCTGAGATGGAAGGTACCATCTTGGAACGCATACGTGGTGAAGTACAAGATGACGGACCGGTTTGTGCTAGCACACTGACTGCTTTCTTATGATTGTTTGCTGTCAGAGAGGAGCTGAGCTGCTCTGTGACAAAGGCGACTGAACAGGAAACACGTACAAAATCAGTGCCTAAACTCCATCCCTCATCAGCCTTTTGCATTAACCCTGACTTGTGTAAATAGTGGGCAGAGATCAAATGTAAATAATCTCATGTGCCTCCTTGGCGTCAGGATAGGTTGTCAGCCAGATGTAGAGCAAATGAAAGCCAAAGCCAAGTACGAAGAAAACCATGTCCTAAAGAGCACAGTGCGTGACTCAATCAAATAAAATATTTGCCTCAATTTATTTTTGACAAAGTGCAGTCCATTCCCTATTAAATTAGTGCTTGATAAAGTAATGTAATTATTACAGCCATAAAGTTACTGCGCTATACCTTCAAGGCAAAGCATTTGAGAAACCTTCTTGTTGTCCTAGGATTATTGACTTTCGGCATTATGAGAAACGCGTGTTGGTGCCTTATACTAATTCTTCCCTCCTGCCTTTGCAGCTCGGGCCTGTGCTTATTCATGCAACGTGTTGGCAGTAAATTTATTTTGAAAAAAGTAATCAGCCACACACTTGAAAACCAACAGAGTGCTTACTTTTTTTTTTTTTAACCATTTGTTGGAACAGTACCACAGCAAACCGTAGTTGTCTATTGAATGAATAATGTATTGTCATAGCTGGGCATGCCCTCGGTCACACACTCGTGCCAGCAAGGAGTGAGTGGTGAGGGCTCCCGCTGAATAATGATTAATTACTTGCCCTTCTGAAGGAGCCTGGTTTTGTAAACTGGTCACACAGAGTGTTACGTGGATTGTGTCTGCTACACAAAAGGTTACTTGCAATCACATAATGAGACATAATGATGCACATCACAACAATTCTGTGGTACAAGTCTGCGCACAGTGGAATTTAGATGGAAACCCATTTATTTGCGTATCCTGTTTGCCAGAGGGCACAGCATTCCACTGCGCTGCTGCAGTGCTGCGATGGCTCCTTCTGACATTTTGTGTGAGGACAGGGTGATGGCTTCTTCAGAAACCTCCAGTTGTAAGCCTTGATCAGGACTCTCTTTAAAGTTCCTGGGGCTACTACTGCCAGCACCAGTGTCAGACCAGTGATATCTACCCTGCCTGCTCTCAGCAAGAGGCTTTTGACTGTCCAGGCAGGATGTTTGTGCTAATTTGAAGCTGCTGATATGCCATGAAGGCCCTGTTGTTCAAGCTCATCAACAAAGCTGCAGAGGTTTCTGTTGCTAGAAACGTATCCTGAGACTTAGTGGGCAATGGGCTTCTCTTGCTCTGAAGGTGGTGGGAAGGCCTGGACATGCGTTTCTGTCCCGCAACAACATGACAAAGCTGGCTGCAGCAGCCTATGCCGTGTTCTTCCCTATGACGTGAATGGCCTGGCACTGTCCCGATCTGGTCAGGTAGGACACAGGACCCCCATTTGAAGAGATGGAGACGCGTGCTTTGAGAAGCACGCGTTGGACACTCAGACGCTGCTGTCTTGTGTCTCAGTGTTCAGAAACTCCTTGACATGTTTTAGTCAAAGTGCTCACTTTGTTGGTGCCTCAAGAAGGACCAAATGTTATGGTGTCATTTACATGTCAGCAAGACTGTTGCAGAAGGTTAGGGCCTGTAAAGCTTTCCTGTGAATGAGGTGGAGTTTGCTTCTTTGATCTATCAGTTGCTGTGTAGAAGGAGTTACTAGTCCGTATACGCAGCCATTGATAAAGTGCTTCCTGTGACTAGATCACCAACAGTTTCCAGTGCAGTTCCGTACTTGCGAGGAGCTAGAGAAGGTTGCTGGCGGGGGTAGGACCAGCAAATGGCACCGTGCGGCAACCAACATGGCAGGTATTTTGCATGACATTTCCCACAGCCTTCAGCCCTGCCAGCTGGCAATGTCATGGCCTCAGCTACTGCTTTGCCCTCCGGTACACGATAGTTATGCAGACCATGACAGTGCTATGTGCCCTTTCAGTGGGCACAAGGCAACCGTGAAACACTCTGTGGGGTACCAGGGACCCGGTGGAGTGCACTGGAACCCTGATGAGAGGGTGCCCATAGCACCTTGGGGGCTGCCATGTGTGTAATGGCTGTCGCACACCAGGCAGACAGCTGGCACAGTTCTGCAGCCAGCAAATACAATTTTTCCTCCACAAATACTTCCTTGAGCAGTAAATCATGCACAGGCCGATTTTCTGCAGCACTCTCCCGCGCAGATTTTCTGATTTGTAATAATCTCTCTGAGGCGGCTCAGCAGCCTTTCCCTCCACAGCGGTGATAAGAGAGAGCATCCGTGCTTTTGCCTCTCCCCTTGGTTTCATGAAATGAGCTGTGGTCTGCTGAACTGCAGTGCTGAAGGCTTCGGCCCCACTACCGTGTGTTGCTGAAACGGACAAACATGAACAGACGTTCCTGAGGAACGGGAGCTGGGAGGAAGCGACATGGGCAAGAGGAGCGTGAGGTAATGGGACTGTGGTGGAAACAATGTGGGCAGGAGGCTCATCTCATCAGGAAATAAAGGGAATATTAAATCCATTGGAATCCTCCACTTGGATTACTCAGTAGTATTGGTGTTATTTCCTAGCCACCCAGACATTGTTCTTCTAATTAATAAGGTGTCATCAGTTTCAGATTCGGACCTTTGCATAATTACAGCTGGGCAACCACAGTGAGATTTTTGTGGAAACCTTAATGAGAGTGGACAGGGAATGGACATGAAGCATCAACATGAAGCCTCATAGCTCTGAAGCTACGTGGAGAAGCTTATCAGGCATGTGTCACAATCCCACCAGGCCCTGCTTATGCTGCGACTAAGCTCTTGACATTGTGTGGAAGTTGATGTATAATTGAAGAAACGACGTATTCATTTAACAATGGAAAAGGTGCAGCGATAGTAGGATTGCTGTGTAGTGAGCCTCCTAGGATGCCTCTTCCTAGCAGAAGCAGCTTTGCAGGTAACTATGCTTCTACCCCTAATCTCATGGCACTGATCTTGCTCTACAGTGTTGGGTCTGATGAGGTCGGATGAGGTTAAACTGCCATGAATAGCTGCTCACTGGCAGTTTATTCCCTCACTTGCTCCACAACGCCAGACTCACTATATCTCTGGGAGCAAAGAACACAGTTAGGCTAGACAAATGGAATGGGAACCAACAACAAAGTGAATCCTGCACTGTCATATACATTTTTTATACACATTGCACATAAATCTCATCCAAGCTCAAGGGAGAACTTTAGCATCCCCTTAAACTCCCATTTATTCTCCATGCTTCTCATTCTTTGCACTATTAAGAAACAGATTTATTCTCTGAAAACTACTCTTAATCATTGTGCAAATAGCAATGGAACATTTATACTCAAAGTAATAAATAGATAAATGATTCACATTTTAATACAAGAGTGGAGATTATTCTGACTTATTTGTGCTTATTGCATCTAACACAGAGATGCTATTCCCACTCTAATAGAAATGTTAATTATTGGATTTCATTATGTAGATATAGGGTTGGGGTTTTTTTCTGTGCCACAATATGCATGGGACAGTTCTACAAAACATGAAATGAAGACGTTCATCACCCAAAAATGCTAGAGAAAAAGCAAATGAAGTTCAGCTGGACAGGGCAGTAAACTGAAGACCTCTGCAAAATCCAGAGTGAGAGAGAGCATGGAAATCTGTCTGTTGCTGTGCTGTATAGTGGTGAATGTCTAGAACAGTCACTGCTTTTGTTGACAATGAGACCACAGTAAACTGGGTTATGGTCAGCTCCAGAGCTGATGTCCGTTGCTACAGAACTAATATTGTCAATTCAAGTACTTCTGAATATGGGGAAAGTGAATTGTCGAGTCGTGTTAGAGTGACTCTTCTCAGATGAATAGGAAGCGTTTTCTCTTTCTCCTGGTTATGTCTGCCTTTATTACTTTATACTGCCACAGGCAGTATCTGGCCCTTGGAACTGTTTCTTTCTGTGCACAGAGGAATGTTGTGCAATATTTTCATGGCTCTGTTTTGCTCACGAAGGTTAAGATAATGCCAAGGAAACTATTCCTTTGGTCAAACTGGAAGTCACAGGGATTTTTGGTTTCTTTCCCCAGGCTGTAAGACTTGTTTAACATCAAGGTACGTTTAGTCTTCACAAACCTGCAGGATTAACTGTTCTTCAGCCAACGTCTGCACACAGCTGCATGTGTATCAGGTAAGCCCATTTATGTGTGTGTATGTGTGCCCACATACATATCAGTGCCATGGTACATAAAACGTGTGTGCATATGGACTCCTCATCTGGGATTGGTGACAGAGTCACTAATCTGTTAGAATCATAGAATCATTAGGGATTGGAAGTGACCTCAAAAGATCATCTAGTCCAATTCTCCCACCACAGAAGGATCACCTAGACCTAGTCACACAGGAACACATCCAGGTGGGTCTTAAACGTTTCCAGTGAAGGAGATTCCACAACTCTCCTGGGCAGCCTGCTCCAGTGCTCTGTCACCCTCACTGGGAAGAAGCTCTTTTGCATATTTATGTGGAACCTCCTATGTTCCAGCTTACAAGCATTGCCCCTCATCCTATCACTAGATGACACTGAGAAGAGCCTGGCTCTATCCTCCTGACACCCACCCTTCAAATATTTATAGACATTAATGAGGTCACCTCTCAGTCTCTTCTTCTCCAAGCTGGAGACCCAGCTCCCTCAGCCTCTCCTCAGAAGGGAGGTGCTCCACTTCCTTCATCATCCTTGTTGCTCTAGGCTGGACTCCCTCCAGCAACTCCACATCCCTCTTGAACTGAGGAGCCCAGAACTGGACACAATACTCCAGATGTGGTCTCATCAGTGTAGAGTAGAGGGGAAGAAGAACCTCTCTCTATCTGCTAACCACCCCCCTTCTGATCCATCCCAAACATAAACTCCAGTAAGAGTTCTTGTTTCTAAACAGGGCTTTAGGCTATAGCTACATCCTTACATTGCAGAAGAATTCTGTCCCGAGGTCAGCGAGAAACTCCGACTCCGCTTGTACCCTGGCTGACATGACTGCAAAGAACCTGCCTGCCTGGGTTGCCATCTCAAATGGAGTCAAAGGGAATGCCTTCTGCTCTGTGGCCATGGCAGCTCACCGAAGTTCATGGCATTGTTTGTAAACTGGTCAGGAGCTGTGCAGTACCTGTTTAGCTCATGGTAGTTTGAGTATATCTAATAATTCATCTGGAACCTCTTTTCTATATTGTTGTAGTCATGGGAATTGAGTTCTGCGCTGCAGTAAATAATTGTTCTTCACGATGTTATTTAGGAACAGATTTGTGTGCTCTCCAGGCTGTTGGTAATGGGCAGACTCAGACTCTCTGGGTTTAACCCAGTAAGACCACAGACCATTGAAATATGGAAAGCAGCAGCACCTGTCTTTTGCCCACACTGAACCTGTTGAAATTGCTGCTGTCTGTCTGTCCCCAAGGCTGTAGGGTCCAAAGCATTTCCACACTAACTTGGATCTTTCCTGAGAGTGGAAACTGGCCTGGGGATCCACAGAGTCCTGAGCTCAGCACTACACAGGGGCACAGTTCCTTTCTAGAAGGAAACTGCCATGTCCTTAAATTTGGGGCAGTTTATCAGCCAGTCCAAGCTATATGAAGTGGTAACAGAGACTTTTAGCTGATAAACTCCCACAAAGCATTTCCTCTATTAATACAGGGCCACATCTGGCAACTGAGCAAGGGTTTGATATTTTTTTCTTGTTTCCATATGTCTATTCTATGATTAAATCCATAGCTGGCTGCAGTGTTTTAAATGTCATTTTCAATCCCTGGTCATAAACCAGGAAACAGCCTCCTTCAACACATTCAGTTCAGAGTGATGACACTGTGGGGATTTGTTCCAGCTCCTATATTTAAGGATGCCTTTATTTGTTTGCTCGTGTATTTATTACAGCGCACTTTGATGCTTTTCAGTAGCGTTTCTAAACTGCAGTAGCTCACGTTAGATGGAACAATACCAAGTGGCTTCTCAGCACAGCCTTCCCAGATCACCTGACATCACTCTAGCTTTGCAGAGAGCAGTGGGAGCAAGCTGGCCTCTGCAGGGGTGTCCAGGACACCCACACCAACAGTTGCTCTGAAGTCTGAGTTTTGTACTGTGCCTCATAAAGGCTCAACATTCAAAAAAATTTCCACTCTGTTTTTAAGGGTAACTTCCACGGTTCTACAGGGGGAACAAGAAATGCCTTGTCTTTTGATTATATCTGACTTTGTATTTACAACAGGTGGCACTATCCTATTTACTTAATGCGATCTATCTACTCTCATTTAAGAAATCTTTTTATTCAGATCTGCAAAGGGAAGTAATTGTTCAGTCCTACTGAATGTCTGTTATTGAGGGGAAAAAGTATTTAAAGGTTTGAAGATACCCTGCTGCACCTTTCAATGGCTTTACAATCTCTTCCTTGTGTTTTTATCACTTCAGCATTGTACTAGCTTTCCTTCAGCTTTTGATGAAATCACCTCCTTGATTAAATCACTGGAAAACCAGGCTCTGGGAAAGTGCTTTATCTGAGATCCCGAAGACAAGTATGTTCTAAAGATGTTCATGCTTTACAGGGTTCATATTTAGACCTTTCTGGTGATACTACAAAGTCTTGCACGTGCTCATACTGTTTCTTCAGGCGTTGGGTTACTTTGCTAAAGAGATGCTCTTTTGTGGATTTAAGTGCTCTTTAGGGATAAAAATGTTCATCAGAAGCCTTCAGAGTGACAGTATCATCATTTTCATCACTGTACTTTGAAAAGACATAATACCTATTTTCTTTAACCAATTTGTAACAAGGACCTTTCCCTACCTCCTCATTGAACCCTGTAGCAGTCACAATGGGGCAGAGCAGAGCCTCCAGTCAGCCCATTTGGCCGGATATTTGAAATTAAAAACATCTTGTCGATCAGTTTTTAGCATTCTTTTGCAGTCATACACTGTTTTACTTTCTGACACTTATTATGCAGTGCTCCCTTCAAACATGTAGGTAAAATGCAGATATACAAAGGAAGGCAATTAACAAAGTAGTTAAAAAATCAAATTGTATCTATAGGTTGTTGTTTCTTGTCTGAGGCATTGGGAAGTTGCTATGGCAACCAGACCAATAGTTTCTACTTTGCGAATCGGTACACCTGGTTTGGAGCTTCCTTTTCCCTGCTTCCTGATCCTTCACTTCTTTCTCATCTTTGTCCAGAGAGAAACACATGGCAAGGGGCAAGGTACTGTAGGATCTTGCCCTGGGAACACTGGAAATGTGGCAGATGGAGAGAGGGAGGGAGATTGAGAAAGAGTGGAACCTCAAGAGATCAGCAGGGAGAACATTTTGGCTGCAATCCATTGTGTGGATCTGCGTGCTGGAAATGGAGACTGGCTTGAAGGGACACGGAACAAGGGACTGGACGTTAAATGAGCCTCTGATGTTGAGGGATGTGTGCATGGACTGAACGGGGTCCACATTCCCACAAAGAACTATGGGAAGTCTCTTCCCTTGGAGGGACTGGAGATGGCTGTTTAGCTCGGTTATATATGTGGCTGATCTCCATGTGTGTTTTTGTGGGCTTTTTGTACATCTCTAAACTGAAATGATTCCCAGCTTGAACAGGGAGCACGGATTCCGGAAGGAGCTGCATAATACCTTTCACAGCAGCAACCCTAGCTGACGCTCGAGGATGGTCTGATAGATATGGATTGCTACTTGCATTACGCTTTGGAGAAACGGGCTGTTTTGCCAAAAATGAATCCATTTAGTCATAAACACTACGGCTAAGTTGATTCAGGGTTTATCTGAAAAAGCCCAGCAGGTTTGGTGTAAAATGAAAGCTAGAATGTTAATGTGGATGGCAATTGTTTTTCAGTAATGCTGGTTTGCACTGAACAGCCTCATTTACATGAGCAAAGGCCAAATATTAGGCCAAGGAGCACAGTTGAATCTTGTGGTCGGTTATGGGGAGAAACAGTCAGCTCCTGGAAACACATTTTGCTAAACACAGCTTTTTCCTCTTTTGCCATCTTTCAGTCCCTAAGCATTTTCCAGTGGAGAGGTGTGGACACCTCTGTGGTTAAACAACCCAGCATAGTTTCTTTCCTTAATCATCTTTCGTAGATCTGTTGAAAGTAACCTGAGCAGTTCTTGGATCACAGGCTCCCTGCAGTGCTCCCTCTGGTTGTTTCTCCCTCACCTTTTCATTCTGCCGTTGCCTGTATGATAACCGGCTCTACCTTTGGGGTCATGAGAGCTTCTTACTTATCCTGGAATTGGCCTAGATCTGCCTACAGGCACTTTGCTGCTAGAATCTAATGCTCCTCTTTTAAACTGCCTTGTAACACAGCCCCTGATGGGACACAGCAGGAGGGGTTATTCCTCCTAAAGAATGGGCACCTTTCACAAACCAGCCCAGCTTAGGTCGCTGCTTCTGGAGCAGACTCCTGGATTTCTTTTGTGCCTGAAGCCAGGAACTGAACGGATAGCACCAATGGATAGAAGTTTCCACTTTAAGCGTGTGCCTTTGGGTGTATCTGTGCTGACCGTTACCCAAAGGTCACCCCGAGAGAAACCCCCGCCATTGCTGATGGACCTCCAGGGCTTTGGTCCTCCCAAGCCCCTCAACTCCAGTTACCACGGGCCCTGCTTCTGTCAGTCAAGAGGGATGCCTAAAGGCAATCCATCGACTGATCTCTTGGACCTGCCTCTTCCCAGTGAAAAAAAGTGGGAACTTGCATTTTAAAGCGTTTTTTTCTCGTCTGTTGTTTTTTAGCGCTTGGTGTGGCGAAACTGGAAATCCGGGGGAGGCAAACTGAAAACCATCTATTATCTCAATGAAACCATTTTCTTTAATGAACGAGAAGTGAAATAATCTCTAAAGCAATATTTAAAATTACATTACTGCTATTTCAGTTAAGTTCATCAAAATGCAACTGCAGCTAATACCTATTCACAGGGAGGTTGTTTCATTCAATTTCTTGAATTAAGCAACTGTAATTCCCATATATAAAATGCATTGGTCTTGTCAGTGAATTAAGAGTGTACATGATATAATCTTGATTTTACGAGTTGTTTTCCATAAGTCTGAGTTTACCTTTCATTACTTATTGCAATATATTACATCTTAGCAACATTACATGAGTGTCACCTGTTAACATGCTCTCGGAAAACCTAGGACGGGCATGCAGAACTTGCAGTCACAGCAGCAATAGCTGGTCCTGTTTCATCAAAATGCACTTTCTCATTTAAAGGAAAGAACAGTGCTACACTTCCCGACTACACAGCCTGTATGCTGCCCGTATTTCACCTGCCCCTAGCTGAACAAGAATTGATCTACTTGGGTTCCTAGACTTGCCCCCAGCCAATGTACTTCTTGTGCCATTTCCCGACCCTTGTAGCCCTCGCAAGTTTTACAGTGGTTAGAAGGCAACGGTTGCCACTTGAGGTGCTGATTTCTCTTTATTAACTGTGTAGGAAACACAGAGGCTGATTTAGTTGCCTAAAGTTTGAAAGTGTGACTTCAGGCATAGCGAGACCTGCTCTTGGGGTGCACCATGTCTGAGCCGCTAGCAGGAGGTGTGTTTGTGGTTAACTGAAGTGAAGAACACATGCTCATTTATGGCACAAACATATGTATGAGTCCTCTGTGTGCTGCATAAATCACACTGAATAGATTGCCCATTCCTAAAGAAGCAAAGGAAGCTTAGCTGTGATAAACAGAAACTCCATGAAAGCTTTACTGTTTCCTCCCAAAATTCTTTCCTGGTATCTCAGAGGGCAGTGACATTGCTTCTTCCTTGTATCTCCAGCGTTCAGTGATGTAGGCAGAGAGTCAGTTCTCTCAGCAAACTGCAGCTGCGTTACTGCAGGGAAAAAGAGTTTGTAGTCCATTAACGCAGTCCCAAGTCCTCTCTTCAGCCCAGAATCCAGCTTAGACTTCCATACCTTCACTGCACTGGGCTGTCGTGCAGATTTGTGAGCGAAAGCTAAATAAAATTCAAACATCTCTCTGCGATCCCAGGCACTCCTTTGCGGTCACATAAAGGTGCAAAAATCCATGTGAATTTTCTCCTTATTCATCTGCAACAGAACAAAACTAATCGATGTGATGATTTACTCTCTCTGTCCTTTTTTTTCTTTCTAAACCTAAGCAAAAAAGCTTCAAATCACAAATTCTTTCAAAAAATAGATTTCTTGCTCTAACTCAACAAAAGTCAGACTTCCAAAGGAAAAGAAGCAGATGTTTCCTTAAATTAAGACAAGCACTTCCTACCAGCGGCACACGTTAGCATCCTACGAACCACGCTCCTGTATTATTTTACCTTATCTTTGTACTTATTGCTCAGATCAAGGTTTAAATATGTATATAACAAACTACTAAGATTTTCTAACCTTTTGCTCTGCTGTTCTTGCTTATTGAACAGTAATAAAATTAGCCAAAGGGAACTGGAGGTTGCACTGGTAGCGATGTCAGTTGCTGCACAGTCCGTTTCTCACTCGGGCTACGTGTCCTTCTCTCACCCCTTTCCCCACCAGCAGTCGTACACCACAGTGTGACCCCAAAGACTCTCTGCTGTTTCTTTTTCACACATGCCTATGCAGGAGCATGGGTTCTCTGAAGTGGGCTTTAGTTTGCCCCTGGCCTTTTAGGCATTCTTTCAAAACCTGTTCTTGCAGTAGTAACCAATTAAACTAGTTACTAAGAAAGAAGCATGTTTCAGCACTAAAGTTAATTGAACTGTTACAAACTAAATATGATTCCAAATTGTTTCTGTATTCCAAATCACTTCATGCATTCAGCCAAAATGAAAAAATTACTAAATCGTTTTGAAATGTGCAAATCAGGCATACAATACTGACATTTAGATCTGTGACCTGATCACAATGCAGTAAGTACCTCTGAAAACTCTGCGGTTTTTAAAGCTGTCATATGAAACCCTTGAACCACTGCTTGATGTGATATTCAATAAGTGGAAGTCAGGCTGCAATCAAATCGTGGAACTGTCTGCATCAGGGTTTTGCTACCAATTTACCCAGAAAATAATCTTTCCCCAATTCATTTCACGGGCCACGTAAGAAAGGAGGAACAGCTTAATGCGTAGAACACCAGGCTTTATTCTTTGGGACCTTGGTCTGGGTTCAATTTGTGGTCCAAACTGAAATGAGCAGCTCAGTCCCCGATGAACAGCAGTCCATATCGCTGGACTACCACACAATTGGCTGTCTTTGCTTAGGAGAAGTTGAAGACTGATTTAGCATGCAGCTTAGAGAAGCTGAAGAGTGATTTAGCTGGAAGACTAAATCTCTTTCAGCTGTAAAGTGGAGTGGCCCTTTCTGGGACTCTATGACCAAAAACACCCCCAACATCCAAGCCCAAAGCATATTGTTTCTTTATTTCAGCATTTGTGTAGCACAAGAGAAGTAAGCGGTAGGAAAAGCCTCAGTCTCTTACAATAAAAGCCAGATGGCAGTTCTAATTTGCAGCTATTCTCTTTTATTAAGGAGCTAGTAACTACCGTAATTGGCAGAGCGATGGTGAAAGCACTGGTACAGGGAACAAATGGACACCACTATAAAGGGAAGGGGGGAGATGATGCCAAAGCAAAGCGGTGTTGTTGCTGGAAGGTGGTGAAAACTTTCCTCTCCCTGCATCCTCGAGCCAGATGTGTTACCCACGCTTGATGGCTAATACATCTATCTAGTTACATGTCATACGTGACCACAGTATTGAAGGGTTTAACAGTCCTGGGATTTAAACGTGTCACTACTGGGATAAGCTGCACTGGTACAAAGCAGAGTAAACTGTTTTGCCAGTGGTATGAGTGGTGAAGCTCTATCAGAGAGGTGATTTGAGAATTTCAAGGCTCGCTCTGCAGCACAGGGAGGAAAGGGCAATAGCCAGGCAAGTCGTGTGAGCAGCAGAGAGCTCAGCTCAGTGAAGGCAGCTACAGAACTGCTAAGCAGGGGATTATAGAGAAGCTAAAGGGAGAATAGAGCCTACATCAGTGTGGTGTAAAGAGAGAATTAGATGAAGCCACCAGATCTATTCCACAATAGAGAGTTATTGACTAGTACTACGGAAAAGAGAGATTTAGTTTCTATATCTAGACCCTCCCTAAAACATAAGGATCAGAATAATTCTGTACTATATTATTAGGTATAAACAGGCTCTATAAAGAGAGGGAAGACTGTTAGTGAACGCTAACAGCTAAGTTAGGTCTAAGTTAGTAACTTGGCAGTGGGATGCACAGACATGGCTGCACTGCTTTCAGTACCTGACGTTACCTTCTAAACTACAGCCAGTCGGGGCATCCCCAAGACACACAGACTGGAGGCATAGCAGGTAGCAGACAGCACTACCAACCCTTGCTCTGCAGACTTTTGTGTACTAGCAGAAGGCCTCAGAGGAAATTCACAAGCTTTTATTTTTAACCGTGGGGTTTTTTAGCAGGTCTCAGGGATTCCATTAATTTTCATTATGAACTTGCCTCTTTCATCTCAGGAAGAAAAGACTGTGACTGGAGGTACACAGCAACTCTCCCTTTTAGCTGCTGGAAACAAGTTAATAAATGCAGTCACAATGCAGGGTACCATTCTCATTCCTTATTGATACCAACCACACTCCAACAATGAATTTCAAAATACTGCTGATGTAAAGTCTACCTGAAGCCTGTTTGATCTCAGATAAGCATCTTCATCCCATTCTTCATTTCAAGAAAAGAAAATCTTCCTGCACAGTAACATATCCATCTGCTTTGGGTTCAGTTCAAGATAAGCTGTGCTTTGCAGAAAACCTAATTAATATCAATCACAAGAAAAAGAGAAATTGGAAGGAAATGTTCTTTCATTTCTTGATAAACAGATCGCCCATGATACGTGGACAAATGAGCATACCAATTTGCTGCATTATGGAAGTATCAGAGAGGAAATGGTCCCTGTAGGGAGGATTTTTTAAAGAATAAAGGGCAGTTGCACTCTTGCTCTGGTGTAAATAAGCTTGACTCCTTCTGCTAAGCAGGAGTTGAATGGTGTAAGCCAGACCAGAATGATGTCCTGCAGCGGTGGGCTGAGTGGCATTTGAAGGTGTTCACTTCCAACAGGCAGACTGTAATTATCTGTGATAGCTCAAATGCATTTTTAGAAGTTCCGGTAACGCATTTCAGGCATTGCTTTTCTCCTCTCTCCTGCCAAAAGGAAAGCCGTGGCTTATGACTTCAGAGACCTCATGGGCTTAGAATAGAACTTTAAGGGACAAATATTTATCTTTTGAAAAAATCTTGCAAAATCAGAGCAGTTAGCTTCCGCCACAGGTTCCCATAACAGTCTTTCAGCTGACCTTTAAGGCACATTGCGGTTGATCAGCACACTTTCCCACTCTTGGAATTTAGTTGTGGGGCTGGCCATACAACACTGGTGGTATAGCTACTGCTAAGTGGTGTAGGAGTTGCTTTACCTCTGACTCACAAGATTCTCTTGCTCAAAGCAAAAGTCTGCTCTTAGGAGTCCTGTAGGTCACTTTGGGAAAGGGGGGCCGAGAGAGAAGGTTACTTATCTTTAGAGAGGTCTCTGCTTTGGCCGTCAACCCACCTTTAAAGTCCTTGATGTTAACATTTTAAGTGTCAGTGTGGTATATACCGAGCTTGGGTAGAAAGGAACACATCAGATGTTCCAGTTTTATTGAAACGTCGGCTCAACAGAGAAGATATATGTGTAAAATGCCATTCCGTTTAGCTTCTTGGGACTTCCAGCTTTCTTCTAGCTTGTCTTCAGCTGTCTTTGTGAGATGCAGCACTTTTAGCAGCTAGGGTTTTCCCATATGAAGACAACCAAAGAAGTGAGCTGTTAATATACTCAGTGTTCAAAGGAAAGGTCCAGACACAGGGTCACTGGAATGGCTGGTGGACAGTAGCTGAGGAAGCCCCTCTTTTTCCCTTGTGGCACTTGTCGATACGATGTATGTGTGCACATCCATTAATGGATTTCAGATTATGCCCCTTCACAGCCTTTCCTTGCCTCCATTCAGCTGTATGCTGTGTTGGCCTTTGAGAATGATTTCTTGTTGGCATCTCGTGGCAGCGCCGAGGAAGTTTTTGGTGCAGTGAGTCAGTTTAAGGACAGAAATCTACTGCCCATGGTAGATTGGTCCTTTTGCTGCAAGGGGACAAAATTAAGAGGAAGTAAAAGAGCTGGGAAAGCTGCCTTTAACAGCTATGAAAGGGATATAAACAGGAAGACCAGAAAGCATTGGCTGAAGGTGAAGCTCTGGACCTTGGAATACTTCCCAATTCAGCAAGTAAGCCACTAGTGCATCATTATTAGTCATTGGTCCATAAGCTGTTGGTGGTCCATACACGATTCTCGTCATCACTTGGCGGACATCATTAACAGACTGCAAGACAATCCTTAGGTGTTTATGAAAATCAATGTATCTTCAGTGGGGAAAAAAACCTGTTAAGAGGCCCCACACTGGTGAATCTTGCTTTCTCCTCTTTTTTGTGTCCTTCCTCCCCCCCCCCATTTATTAGTCTTTACCTGCACTGAAACTAAGATATAGCCTAGTCAGTCTACCCTCTGCCTGCAGAGCCTGTCTGGCAGCCTGGCTGCATCAGTTCCATCTTACTGCCAAAATGCATCCTTAGAGTCTCTGTTTTCTTGGACACCTGCACACATATTTTCTACCAAAGCTTCCCTAGCTGAAAGATAGCTGGGATAAGTCTGAGTGGTGTGTCTGCAGTAATAAACTTCAGCTGCAGTATGGACTTACTTCACAGAATGCATTTGGGCCCTGTATTGAGCTGTAAATAATAAGAGAAGTATGCAGATAGATGGATTTAAGTTGCTATTTTTCAAGTAACAGTGGCTTTGAGGCAGAGTGCATGCGGCTGTCAGAATAATACGCACAGCTCTGCAGTTAACTATTTACAAAGGATTAAAGTTAGACTCCTAGTAAGACCTTCTCTGATGTTTTACTGCCTAATACCATGAGAAAAGTCTGTACAAATTATGACCAGAATGTAGGATTCAGGCACATCTGAAATACTCTTTTCAAAGGTGGATACCTGGGATGGAAAACAGACAAAAGCATTTCTAGCACTCTGCAAGAAGCAAACCAGAAGCAGATCTTAAGTTTGGAGTGATTTAGACACACTTTGCTTGGCTGGTTTCTCTAAGACAAAAGAGCCACACGGCTGTAATATCACAGCTCATGTTTCTTCCAGCACTTCAGATGAAACACACTTCCCCTGCCAAAACACCCCCTGTAGGTTACGTGAGGAGAAAAGTCCGTCTGAAGGTTCTGACTAGCTAAGAGCTATGAGGAATTTGCATGAAGTAGGAAGTGACCCATTTCCTGTTTCCCTTTAGCTGTCTCTGCACCATTTTGAATGTTTCTCCTCCGCAGCCTCCCTTCGGCAGCACCTGATTCCGTAAGGGCAGGGTCATCAAATTAGTTTCTATTCAAATGAAACCAAGCAAAGTGGCAGTTGCACTAAGGACTGGCACTGCTTTACAAAGTTTACAAAAGTATGGAAAATAGGAATGTGTGGCTTTGAGCGAGGGTTTGACATATAAATTTGGTGGAAGAAAGGTATTCAATTACAGTCATAGAATTGTTTACCTATTTATTATGGGAAAGACTTTTAAGATCAGAATCCAACCGCTAATCTAACTCAACCAAGCCCACCACTGAACTAAGCCATGTCTGCATGGCTTTCAAATACCTCACGGGATGGTGAATCCACTGCTTACCTGGACAGCCCGTTCCTGTGCTTTACAACCCTTTCACCGAAGAAATACTTCCTAAAATCGAATCTAAACCTCCCTTGGCACAAAGTCAGGTCATTTCTTCTCCTTCTATCACCTGCTACTTGGAAAAGAGACTGACAACCACCTTCCACAACCTCATCTGAGGTTTTTGCAGAGAGTGATAAGATGTCTCTTGAGTCTCCTTTTCTTCAGCCTAAACAACCCCAGTTCCCCCAGGCACTCCTCACAAGATTTGTTCTCCAGACTACACTGTACCGCGGTGCAAAGTCTGCAGGCAAGACAAAGCATTTCTTGGAGGGCAAGTGGTGACAGCATTCAGAGAGTTAACTGTTATGAGTAATGTAGGTGCATCAACAGATAGTATGGATTCTGTACAGATGGCAGTTCTGTACCTACATGGAGAAGTGACAGCGCTGCTTGTTGACATCCGCCACCCGTCCAGGTTGGTTGTAATGCCTCATTGTGACAAACAGCATGATCAAAGAGGCTATTATGATAGGATACTTCAGTTGTAAATTAGGATGTAAATTAAGATGTCACAGACACAATATGATGCCAAGGTTAACTTTTTTGATGTAATGAATGAATGTTTAATGGAGAGTCAGCCAGGAGTCCCAGAGGAGGAAAGCTGCTCTTTAGCACCAAAAGATAGGTTTCAAAATTTTTCTCTCAATAAGCCAGCAAATCAAAATCCCTCTCGTGAATCTATACTTAAAAGCCTTGCTTGAACAACAAAATACAATGAAAAGTGGAAATTAAAAGTGAATATTTCAAAAAAAGAAACTTAGCATTTTTCTTATTTAGCCTTTTACTATTTTAACTGAGTGCAGCAGTAGGAGCCTTCGTTGTTGCCCTTAATGTCTCTTGTAGGCATCAACTCCAGGTGAGAGATGACATTCCTGACACCAACCTTTTTTATATCCTTCCCTAGACCGTGAAACAAAGAGAAATAAGAAACAAAGGGAGTTCCCAAGGGGAACTGTGGCAAAATGGGGAATTCACTAGGGCCTATGATTCACAGCAAAGGGCTAGAAATTATCATCTTCCATTTGGTGAAGGTGCTAAGTTATTCAGTTCAAGAAAGGCTGAAACAGTGACAGAGTGCTGCCAAGCCAAGCTATTGAGCAGTAAGATGGCAGACGTTTTTGACATTTCTAAATGCAGATTGAGGTTTGAGTTGCAATTTGACATGTGTTTGGAAAAAAATCTAGATATTATATTCATAACTCCTGCTCATCTGTCTACTGGACAAGCACAGGAAGCCCTAAGAAGACAGCAGCAACAAACTTCATCTTGTGATCACAACTGCAGTGTTACCTACCACTGTCTCTTTTCAGTCTTGAAAAGTATAATCTAACATTAGAAAGGCTGGAAAGAGGAAGGATGGTGACACAACCAGTTCAAAGTGAGAAATGACTAAATTGACAACAGTATTTCAGCCTGGAAAACATATAACCGAGGGATAGGTATAATGGACATGAAGAAAATAGGAAATAGGGTGATGGAAAATTATTATGCACTGAATATTGTAATCACTGAATTATTGAGGCTGGAAAAAACCTTTAAGATCATCAAATCCAGCCTATGACCTGACAATACCACAACCTAGGCCATGGCACTAGATGCCCATCCAGTCTTTACTACTTTGTAGAAGTGAAGGGAATGAGTTCCAAGAGGGAATGGGTTCAGGTCAAGAGGGAGTGGGTTCAAGTTACAACAGGGTAGGTTTAGACTTGATATTAGGGAAAATGTTTTCACAGAAAGGGTGGTCAAGCACTGGAATAGGCTTCCCAAGCTGGTGGTTGACTCGCCATCTCTGGATGCATTTAAAGATTGTTTGGATGAGGTGTTGAGCGATATGGTTTAGGGGTGAACTTGTAAGGTAGGGTAGTTGGTTGGACTCGATCATCCCAGGGGTCTTTTCGAACCCGAGTGATTCTGTGATTCTGTCACAGGAGGTCAGTGTGGCAGATGCCAAATTTTGCGTGTGTTCAGAAAGTGACCTGACAAACTCACATACAGGAGTTGTCCAGCATGATTAACACAAGGATATTCATGACAAGTCCATGCTGACCCCTAGAAGATGAAAGACTTTACCAAGGGAAATAGTATTGTCTAGAAATTTCCGTCTAGCTCATCCTGTCCTGACACTCCTCACTAGGCTTTGTGTTCGACAGTGAACAGAGGACACACAGGTACACAAACGGCGCAATCAGCTCAGTGTTCGTGTGATGCCCTTATTCTATAGAACAAGAGCAATGCTCAGACTTCTCCGTTGTCCAGATTTGCCCGTTGCAACATAGAAACGTGCTCTGCTGATTTTATAACCTGAAAGAGGCTAAATTGGGCACTGGGATAAAGAAGGATGGGCTCCTAACAGCCATTGGTCTGTCTGTCTTGAAATCTGCCCAGGAGTGCCAGGCATGTGGCTGGGGAGAATGAGAAATAAAAAATAGAGGGAAATTAGTTTTCAATTGCTCATTTAGAATTGCTAGTTTCAATCAATGACAATTTTAAGGCATTAAACACACTGCAGAGTAACTTGTCAAAAAACCCCCCTGCAGTTGCTGACATTCTCAGAGGTTTTTTAATAAGATCAGGGTCAGTGATGGGAAATAAGCAGGAAGATGAATAGGATGTCAAAATTAAATTGGGTTCCAGAACAGTTATCTTAAGTTCCCAGAAAAATAGAAACTCATGAAACTTTGTCTCAAACTAAACGGGAACTGCATGTTTTAGCTGAGAAGGTGGTGGGAAGGCTGTTGACTGTCTTTAGAGGTATTAACAACCCGTGCTATTTTAGCAGCTTGAAAAACACCTTCGTCCTTTGAATTCTGGAACAGAGAAAGTTCTATTTATTTTAAATCCTAACAATTTCTGCTGCACCAGGCTCTTTCATTTTTATAGAGGAAACCCAGATTAATTGTTTCAACCATCTGACTATCCATTACAATCACAGGATGTACTTCTTGTTAAAGTTTCAGAATTGTGGAATAAAATACCATTTTAACAACCCAGATGTCCTTGTTTTTTTGTTTTGTTCTCTTTTGCTAAATGTTGTCGCACTTTGTCTTCTGGGCTGTAAATACACTATTGGCCAGGCTGTCATTAATCATTATTTTTGTGAATGAACAAGAAATGCTGTGAGGGAAGGCGATGGGGTGCCCAGGACTTCAAAGCGGCTCAGGTTGCTGAATGATCCTGCTGATTAACAATGTTCCTTTCATTTGGCAATTTGTCTGCAAACCGTTTGCGAATTCTGCTCAGGTCTGCGGTCTTGCTGTATATTTGTGCCATATATTTAAGATACTCTGTCTGTCTACTCCTTGGGCTCAAGGAGGTAGAATACTGAGTCTGAAAAAGAGCATTTCAAGTGCTATTAAAAACAGTTCACTCTTCTCGAACCAAAAGGGCACAGTGACTTCATCACTGGGAAACAATTTTTCTCCACTTATCGATGGATTAAAGCCTAGAGTTTTAAGAGCCTTGAAACAAATAAAAGACTGAGGAATTGATAAAGACAGGGATAAGTACAGAAAGGCTTGACAAACAGGGCGTCACACAAATTTCATGCTGAGGTTAAGGACTGCCAAGATAACAGGAACTATGGAGAGAGCAAAAAGAAGAAAACAGCATTTCGAGGACTTGCTCTGAGCTTGGTAATGTAGTCCACCGGGGGGACCTCAAAAGGTCAGTGAGATCTTTAGGAATCTGAAAGATTCCCAAAATAGAGATATTGCATGTTTTACATAAAAGTGTTTATCTCTTGGTCTGTGTGAAATAAACGCAGATCACACACTGCGTCCTGTCTATTTGCTTCAATTAGCTTGAAGACGCTAGACTAACAGTGAAATTACACTGAAGAGAAAAGGTAGAGAAAAGCATGTTGTTAAACTTCTTAGGAGGTCTGTTTTGGAAGAGACAGTGTCCCATTTACGAGTAAAGGCAAGAAACTCATGCTCTTGTACTTAGTAAGAGTACTGAAGGAGTTACATCTAGAAACAGCAGCTGCAGAAAACCCAGCAGGCAAAGGAAAACGTACAAGTCCAGAGATCCAGCTTGTAGGTGCATGGCAGCAGCTTGGTGGAGTCCAACAAAGTGGCTGGATGTGCTTCATAAAGAACACTTGAGCTCGTCTCTTAACCAAGTTCACAATACAAATGTTTGGTCTTTCGTGTCTTCTGCGATATTCCAACTGCTGGTTTAACTGCACCGTTGCTCTAAGGACCTTGTAGGTCGATTTTATGGTTACGCTTACCTGGATTAAGTAAGTGCTGTTTTTGCCCCCAAAAGTTGGGATTTTCATTTAGGTTCCGCTCTGAGCTGAAAGCCAGCATTTTACATCTCTAATCTAAAACAGAGTCTCTCAAGTAAATGTCGTTTCACACCTTCTTGGTTCTCCAATAAGGTGTCCTTGCCTTACAACTCTCTAACAACTCTACCACAAGCACTGTGGTAGGGACTTAGAGCGTCATTAGTTTCTACGTTTAAACATGGAAAATGATATATAAGAACTAAGCTTTATTATTCTTAATGTTTTTGTATGCTTGCAGGGAACTGAAAGTCCACGGGGGATAGAAATAAAAATGGAAATGTAGTAATGTTTTACTAATGTAGGAGTGGCTGCAAGAGAATGGATGTAATTGAGATCAGGGAACGTTCACGCAGAAAAAGACTGGCTCACCCGCAGCCGCAAACCAGGCAGCACCTGCAGGACATGAGACTATTTGATGATGCAGAACATGATGTAGTGAGCTATATGACACGCATGTCAGGGGTGGTCATGTACAGTTTGTGGGTTCTCATGCATCACGTCATGCAATGAGAGGTTTTGGGGTGAATAGGACCGTTGGTGAATAATTCACAACTGCAAGAATGTACATTCATCCATGATCGTGCAGGGACTGCTGCTTCATCAGACTCACGAGCAACCTGCTATTCTTTCTTTTTTCCCTTGGAATTGGTTGCTAGTCTTCTCCTCCAATGACACAGAATCATGGAATCACAGAATGGCCAGGGTTGGAAGGGACCTTAAAGTTCATCTAGTTCCAAGACCCCTGCATAGGCAGGGACACCTTCACTAGATCAGGTTACTCAGGGCTCCATCCAACCTGGCCTTGGACTTACATACTTCCAGGTATGGGGCAGCCACTACTTCCTTGGGCAACCTGTTCCAGCATCTGACCACCCTAACAAGAAAGATTTCCTAAAGTCCAACCTAAATCTCCCCTCTTCAATTCTGCAACCCTTTCCCCTTGTCCTCTCACTATGCACCCATGTGAAAAGCCCTCCCCGACTTTCTTGTAGCCCCCTTCAGGTCTTGGAAAGCTGCTAGAAGGTCACATGCGAGCCTCCTCTTCTCCAAACTGAACAACCCCAACTAGCTCAGCCTGTCTTCATAAGAGAGATGCTCCAGCTCTCTGACCATTTTAGTTGCTCTCCTCTGGACACATTCCAGGAGCTCTACGTCCTTT
Organism: Rhinopomastus cyanomelas; assembly: GCA_013400115.1. NCBI lineage: Eukaryota > Metazoa > Chordata > Aves > Bucerotiformes > Rhinopomastidae > Rhinopomastus > Rhinopomastus cyanomelas. Next base: position 68,726 of record VXBP01009633.1, read on the forward strand.
TTGTGTTGGGGTCTCCAGACATGTTGACAACCGTGCAGGTTTTTTTATATATATATATATCTCTACACCTTTATAAAATCTAAATATATATCTCTATATATAAACATGAGTCTCTGAACGAGAATTGTGGGCATCAGACTCTTGTACGTTGTATTTACTCTGAGCCTGATGGAAAAAAGTATTGAAATGACTGCTAAGTTTTCTGTATTAATGGTTTTTAAAGAAGAGTTAGATATTCTGGGTCACTTTGCAGGAAGTTTATTTACCTCAGTAATTTAAAATCTAATGACTTTCATGGTTAATCCTGTTTCTTTTGCTGCTGCTTTATCTCTTTTGATAATGATGCAGGCTTGAATGTAAGTGTGAAGGGCATAAGTTTATACTTGGAAAATCACCGAGGTCCTCTATTTGATCATGCAGATCTGCCTCACAAAGACCCAGAACCTTGCAAGGACTATGTGCTACATTTATTCCAATGACAACATCAATTTCTTTCATGATGCTCTCACTGGAAATGAAAATTGCTTGCTTCCTAGTCCTAGAAATACATAATTTCCTGTGTATTTCTTCCCCCTACTTATTTCAATCCCTTCCTCTAATCTGGCTCAGCATTATATGTATCAGCCCTGGTGACAATTGAAGGGAGTGAATTTAGAGTGGTTCACTTCACTGAAGACCTGACTCCATCCCCGTGGATATCAGAGGCAAAATTCAGTTACTTCATTAGTACAAAGACTCTGCTGTAAGTAGCTGCGGAAGTCAGGATACAGAGAACGGGAGTGCTCAAACTACTGGAAGAGGTTATTCAAGATACCTCAGCACAAATGTAAAAGAAATTCCCATGAGGAAGAGGAAACTGGAGATAACCAAAGTTCTTCAGTGTAAGTCTATGCTGATCCCCAGTGAAACACTGGTGGGATGAAGTATTTATCCACATTTCATATTCACTTTGGTTCATGAATGTCAAGGGCAGTTTGTGTTTCTTCCTGGGAAAGGCATGTCCTCAGAAGTAGCTGAGCCATATGACACAGCCATGACTCATTTCTTGACTCAACGGAGTTCAGAAAGAATAATGGGGGAGGCTAGATAAGGCCAGGGCATGAAATATATCACCATTTCAGCACGTTTGTTTGCTCCCTAAATGAAGTGGGAAAAATTCTGAATGTCAGAAAAAGTCGACTATGCGAGCAACTTCCATAAACACTGCAAAATCAGAATTTCTCTGTAAGGCTGTAAATTAAAGGAAGAAAGATATTTTTTCACCTACTTAATAGCTTGCATGTAAATGAATACAATTCCATTATTTTTGTATTGTATTGCTTCCCCATTGAATTAAGTCTTTGTCCCGTTTTAAAACCCCATCTTGTTCTGTCAATCTCTGAAGCAGCTATTCAACAGCCAAGCAACACAACAGAATTTCTCTGTGCTCAATGCTCCTTTTCATTTTCGCATTGTGTCCCAGTCTCTTAGTATAATGGTGCTGCTAGCAGAACTATAGGCTAGCGTGTGTCAATATTTCTGTGCCAAACCCTGTTTTATTAGTAGATGTTTGTAACATGACTATTCTAATTTGTATACTCAAGATGAAGCTAAATACAGTTATTCTCCATCCTGACACTATTTGCCCCTAAAAATAGTCTTTATTTTCTCAATCACTTTTAAAAGATGGATAATAAAAATGCTACGAAATTGCTGAGGTGGCAAATTCCATGGCTACTTCTCAGGTAGAAGGGAACAAGAAAGGGCATAAGAGATCACGGAGACGTTTAATTTGAGTGTTGTGAAATAAAACACTGGAGACCAGGGAGCTCTTTGTCATGGCTGAAGATATTTTTATCTTCAGAATGTGTATTTTGACCCTGATCTACAAACAAAAGGCTTTCTGTAGCTGCAGACGTAATTTATCTTTCATTAAGTAATTTTCTATATAGTTCATATTTTACATATCATACTGTTTTGGGCTTTCTTCTTTTGTTTTTTGTTTCTTCTCCCTCCTCACAAGCACACAGAACACAAATGACAGCTGTGCCTGTGCTATGCCTATTTTCGGGAAAAGTGTTTGCTGCTGACCATGGCTGCGACTGTGAGGGGAAGAGATAAGCCAGTGTGGCCTCATTTGCATACTATTTTTAGTAAAGACCAATTCTTTCATCTTTGTAATGACTTCACTTCGTGCACAAGGTGAACTAAAAATAGAATTTGTTTCTCCCTTGGTAGTATATGGCAATGAATTGTACTGCAGCTGTCTGGCTTTCAGATCTGCTGAGTTTTGAAGTCCAGAGCGCTTGACATTTGCAGACCTCACAGGCTCTCTGAAAATAGTCCTGAAAGTTCAACAAATCACCGAACGATTGCTTGAATTCCACCTAATGCCGTGGTGCATTTTCACTCAACAAGGCATTTCTTTTGTTGCTCAAATTAACAGTTTACGACAAATCGTTAGGATGGTTTTAGCTTACGGTGAGCCCATACCTGAGCTTACAGAGATGAGCCCAACACCCTGCTGCTGCAAAAGATCATAGAATCATAGAATCACATAGGATCATAGAATCATTAGGGATTGGAAGGGACCTTGAAAGATCATCTAGTCCAATCCCCCTGCCCCAGCAGGATCACCTAGACCAAGTCACACATTAACACATCCAGGCGGGTCCTAAACGCCTCCAGTCCCTGGGCTGACTGTTCCAGTGCTCTGTCACCCTCACTGGGAAGAAGTTCCTTCTCATATTTATGTGGAACCTCCTATGTCCCAGCTTACAAACATTGCCCCTTGTCCTATCACTAGATGACATTGAGAAAAGCCTGGCTCCATCCTCCTGACACCCACCCCTCACATATTTATAGACATTAATGAGGTCACCCCTCGGTCTCCTCCAAGCTGCTCTATTTTCTTTTCCTTCCGTCTGCTGTACCAATCTGCATTTGGCCCACACTTTTTCTTGCACTGGTTCAGATGGGTTTAGGCCTTTCCTATGAGCTGATTTATCCGCTAACAGGTAACTCCATTTCTGCTTAGTTTTCACAGCTGCCTTGAGCCAATGAACTGGGTGGGTTCGGACCAGCTCTGACAGTAAGTGGTGGGCACACACAGCCAAGAGTGTTGAGACAGAATTGTGAGGGTGTCTGTCTTGAGGGTAGATCTACCCTTTCTGCTGGAAGTGAATAGTGAGACTGTCTTGCCCTGTTTCAATGAGCTGAACCCTATGCAATCTGCAGTACAGCAAAAGTGTAACTACTGCCATTTGCCCTACTTATTGGGCCAGAATTGAGGTTCAGTGATCTTTCTGTAAGAAGAATTTGAAATATTTTCTTGCCTAGCATCATTGTTCGAGTTCATAGCCTGCTTGTGAAAATGACTCGTTCAAACGGCCTCTCAGGGATGCTCTGGGTCAGCCACCTTGTCACCACACCAAGCAACCTGGATACAGCTGATGCCGATGCTGGACCTGAAAAGGCTTAGCATCATGTGCTATGATCTCCTGTAGGCATCTCATTGCAGAGATTCAAATGGCTGCTCGAATCCTTGAGCTGGAGTATCACATCAGGTCTGCCAGACTAAAGCTTCACTGTTTCCTTTGTTTTTCAGTGGACTGAGAGGAGGGGGCTTGCACATGGACTTTCACTGCTACATAAATGCTCACCAGGTGACATTTGCATTTATTAATAGTTTTTATCTGAATTTTGCACCAGAAATCCCCAAATTAATATGAATATTGGCCACTGTTCACACACTTGCTCCTTATGCTTTCCTGTGGCAGTAAATTTAACTCCTCATAATGGCAGGTGAAACTGTGGAATAAGAGGCTGCTTAAAATCTTTCACTCTTGTCGGATGGAGGCAGCCATTTGTGAATGCAGATGTGTGAAGTTCCATTCACATTCTTAATTTTTTTACTATATGCCCTTGCTTCACTGCAAACAAAGTCCTTACATTGGCGGGCCAATGGGTTGAACCCTCCGAGTCTCACCCCATTTCTCCAGTGATACCAGTGATCCTTTTCAGCCCCTGGCATTGTATGACTTCATTTTCCTGACTGTGGATGTCTAGAAATGCTCCTAGCTCTCTGGATGATGATTTCTCAGAATTATAGTTTGAATAAAATTAGGAAACAACTTTAAAGCATGAAAGCTTTTCTATTTCCGACGCTGGTTTGTTGGTTGTGTCACGGGAACCCATTTTTAGACACTATGCTGGAAATACATCTGAGCATCATCTCGGGAAGATATACCTTCAGCAATACAGACACAAGCTTTTCTTCCTGTTTTTGCTCCCCTTTTCCAGGGAGCAGCTCAGAGTTGATGTAGGAGGTCATTCAGTAGAACATTGCCCTGCAGTACTTTGTGGTTTCTGCTGGGCTGTTCTCAGAGTCTCTGAGTTCACATGGCTCAGCGAGGGTGCTGTGTGCTACCCTGGGTGTTTGCAATGTGCTTGACAGTGCAAAGTGTTACCAAAATATCACATGGAATCCCTCACATATTTAATGCCCTAATTTTGTAAACAAGAGTGCTCCTTTGTTTTGTGTTTATCAGGACTTCTGGTTGTGTCACACAGTCTGTTCTAATGCTTGATGTCTCTGTAAATATTATCTTCTTTCAAGCAGTTATGAGCTTTTCTTCCAAGTTAACATTCAGTCCTATATTGTATTACGTGTTCACTGCTGCTTGGCGATTCCAATCGATCAAGCGCTGTCTCTGTTCTCTGGCTGCACTTTCCAACAGTGGGGAAGTTTAAGTACCCATTATTTTGAGATGAAAAATTAAGAATATAAACCCTACAGAAACAGTTAATTGATTGACATGGTGAAATATCCTGTAACAGAAGAGTTTTCCTGAGTGAAAATATTGCTGATCTTAAAATCTCAAAATGGGAACATTTAAAGAAATCCACGGAGAAGTAAAGAATTAAGTTAATTATATCACACACTTAGAGTAATGGAAAGAAAATCTGATGAGACCTGAATGGCTGGTATAACAATTAACCAGGCTATGGTAAACCATTACTTCACTCTGATTTAAGAGATCCATCGTGGGATTCATGGCATCCAGCTGACTAATGCTTAAACAATTCCACAGTGATTTAAAGCCGTGGTAAATGGCATCGCTCAACCAAGCAGTCACTCTCAGTCCCAACAGTTATTTTTAACTGGTATGAAGTTATGCTAACTCCCTACTCCCTTTCCCTACCTAAACTGCAAATGCTAACAACTCTTTACTAGCTGTGTGACACAGTATGAAATGCTTTTCCAAAGTCCAGGCAGATGACATCAGCTGTTTGTTTGTTTGTTCTCTGGGGGGAAAAAAGGCTGAAAGAGCTATTTCTCAACTGAAGAGTAGTGTCCAAGTGAACCTGGTACCGTCTCCCTTGGTTGAATCTCTGTTTAATCTCCTTACAAAGCCATCAATATTTTTCTTTATTTCCTCATATTTTCTAAATTTTACTGTAAAGATTGTTCCAAACAGTGTCTACTGTGAAGATCAATCTAGGGGCTGGTTGCTATCCAGCTGGTTTTTTTCTGCTCATACTCAGTCAAACTACGGGAGGGAGGCCAGGTGCATAAGGAGGGGAAAAAGTTGACTGAAGTGAACAGGTCATGGGTGAGTGTCAGTAACAGCAACAGTGATTCCGCTGGTGAGTGTACAAGTGGTTGAAAGAAGGCTCTGTATTTGTTTAGTATTTTGCTTTCTAACCTGGCGATCAAAAGTGGGAGTGAACTGATAAATTTTGCTGGTGACACAAAGCTGGATGACGCTGCCTCTGTCGAGGAGGATCAAAATATCACGCAGGAACAGCTCAATCACTGAGGCTAGAAGTAAAAAAGAAACAGATGAAATGTAATAGCACAAAATTCAAAGTCATATGGTCAGAGTCCAGGAACTAGTGGCCTGCATTTTGGAAATGCCTGAAGAGAAGGAAAGGGCTCAAGGCTATCCTCCCGTCTGGTTATAGGTAAGCAGGACAACACAATTCCTTCTGTGCTTTGCTTGGCAGCAAAGAACCTTCAGTGCCTTCCTTCCCAGGTCCCTGTGCTAAGACTGCTCCCTTCTCCCCAGTGCCAGTGCAACAGCATTGTTCTGTAAAGAAGGTGATTGGCAAACAAAGGAGCTGGGAGCTCTTTCAGGTGAAGCAACTGCACAACGCCTGGCACCTATGTGGACCACGTGGCATCAAGAGTGCTCTGCGCAGCCCGGCTCAGATATGTGCTGGAAAGATTAATGCAGAGTGGAAGAGGCACATGGGAAGACCACAGGGTACACTTCAGGACACAGACCTCTTGTTTTAACAGAAAGCACAGAAACTTCCCGGCTCATTTTGCCTATCAAAATGGAGCCCAGAAAGTCTCAGCTGCCACAAATCTACGCGTCCAGAGGAGAAAGGATAGATAAAAGGGAGAGGAAAAGTATTTTAGCTGTTGGAAAATGTTCCTGTGACAACAAATAGATCCAAAGCAGAATTTAACACAGGCAAATTTTAGCCACTGAATCAGAATTGGGTTCCTAACCATCAGGTCAGTAAACAGAGCTGCAGAACCTTCTTCCTAGTGGAACAAAACTGTATTATTGTTGGAGTGGGTACTAATTTATTATCAATAATTATTTTATATGCAGCCTGTGATAGAACGGGCATGAACTGTGTCTTGGGAGGCTTTCAGTCCCATATCCTGGGCAGTAGAAAGCATTTGGTGTCGGCTATATGCAAAGGACTGATCTTCAAAAAGTACGTGCCAAGACCTTTTGTGTTTTACAACGAAAGAGTTGAGAACTGAGCTTGTTTCTTTCAAATACACGTGTTTTCCTACAGACATCATATGAAGCCCTAGGATCACGAATGTGAGAGCAAATTGAAATGCTTAATATACGGTTGGTTGTAGGTGACATCAGTAAACAATGGCACCATAATTCTCTGTATTTTGTTTCCTCCACTTAACATCAGGTACTTAAAGAATCCAGAAAAGAAGCCAATTTAAACGAAATCGTTTCTACAGCCAGCAAGGCAGCACAAAAGAGCTTGCAAGGGAGAAATGAGACCTCTTCCCTGATTCCAGCACCTCACTGTCTACCTCCCAGCTCCAGCTATTGACCAGCATCAGTGCTAATGAGGGGAAGATGGCTAATTTCTTGTAGCATCACTGATTATTTCCCCAGAGCGCAGATCTGAGTAAGCAAGCCATCAGTGCAGAAGAACCCACCTCATGTAGCAGTTCTGAGGACTGGACTATGTGCTCCTGCTAACAAGGAAGGAAGTGGTAGGCTTGGTCATGCTGCGACATGGGAAAGGGGAGGGCTGTGGAGAAATCTGATGGAGAGGAAGATCATAGACTCATAGAATCATAGAATCACTATGGATTGGATTGGACCTCGAAAGATCATCTAGTCCAATCCTCCTGCAACAGCAGGCTCACCTAGAGCAAGTCACACAGGAACTTATCCAGTTGGGTCTTGAATATCTCCAGTGAGGGAGACCCCACAACCACCCTGGGCAGCCCGTTCCAGTGCTCCATCACCCTCACCGTGAAGAAGTTCCTTCTCAGGCTGATGTGGAACCTCCTATGTTCCAGCTTACAACCATTGCCCCTCGTCCTATCACTGCATGGCACTGAGAACAGCCCAGTGCCATCATCCTGACACCCACCCCTCAAATATTTATAGACATTAATGAGGTCACCCCTCAGTCTCCTCTTTTCCAAGCTAAAGAGACCCAGAACAGATGACAGTCTGTTGATATTCCAGGAGGGGTGGTGTGTTGGGGGTCAGTGTGTATAACTGTCTTGTTACATCTCAAGATTAAAACATCTGAAAATTAGTTTAAGATGAGCTATTGAATAGGAAGGGCTGCAAGGGAAAGAGCGTCATTCTTCATTATGCAGGCTTGAGATAAGATCCAAATCAAAACTGCCACCTATATTCTCTCAGCTGCACATACTTGTAGCCAGGAGAATGACAGCTTGATACATACCTACACGTCAGTCAGGCTTTTTACCCCAAATAAACTTTTGCTTCCATGGCATTCTTTGCTTCAAAGCAATGCTGACAAGGATTTGTTGCATTAAACTAAATGGCTTTAAGCCCCAATTCATGCTGGTGCAGCATGTCTCTATCGGGGGTTTGCACTGGTATAACTAATTGATTTCGTTCCAGATGGGAACGTTTTCTTAACAAGAGAAGGCCTGAACTGCCGGACAGGCTGCCTTTGTTGTTTGCAAGTAGTGTCCCTCAGCCCGTTGTTGGCATAAGTCTGTTCTAGTTTGGATTCCCATAGAGCTGATTTGCAGAGGATTCATACAGGAGCATCATTTACAGTTTACAGACTGTAGGATTTTACAAAAAAAAACCCCCAACTTTTTAAGAACTGGCTTATGTTTCATTGTCTTCACCTTGGCTCTCATGTATAGGGTGGAAGAGAAATTAATCTAGTAAACGAGCTTTTTCTAATTGGGCACAGAGGGCAGAGTGTGTGGTTCTGCTCCCAGAGTGTTTGGGCTGGATGCTCAGCAACTCTTCTGATACAGAGTGTTACATGAACAAATCTGGCAGCTGCTTCCCTTGGCCATCCTCTAATACTCGATGGGAATGTTCTCTTGCAGAGTTCAGTGCTAAGCTTATCTGCTGCTATGAGCTCAGCTGAAAACTCGTGCTCATGTGTGAAGCCAAAATGATGACATCCAAGTTAATTGTCAGAGAAAGTGGGCATGTCTGTACCTGAATGGATGCAAAATGAAAGTCAGAACAACCTTTTGATGGGGGATATTACGTATGAGGTCCAAGTTCAGTTAAGTTAGGGGTAGTGGCTTGTTTTTATGGGTAGTGAACCTGAGACAACTAGATCTTGGTCCTGTTTGTTTTATCTACACGTTCATGGCCATAATGAGGTACCGAAAGCTCTCCTGTTTACCTTCAATGACGCTGGAATTCGGGTTCATTTTTAGTGCATTTGTGCTCTTTCACTCCTAGAACAGTGCTGAAATGGAGACAGCAATACAACCCCCAGCAAACTCCTGCAGTTACTATCACCCAAAATGAGCAGCGTTTTAGAAAACATTTTACACAGTGCAGTGCGGAGCATTAACGGCTCATTTGACTCTATTACCTCTAGAAAGTTTTTTATTATTTTTTTATCATCAACTTTATTCCTGCTCAGTTCCAGTCTGCTCTATTTTCCTGGTATTTATGGAGTAGAGGTGATACAAGTGAAGAGGCTTAACTGATTCATATTAATTTAGGGTGTACGTACGCGATACAGTCCTTGCCACGGGGAGAACTGTATTTTCCTTGAGATCATTTGTACTCTTCATATGTCTGAACAGCATCCACTTTGCTGTCTAATCCTACAAGGAAACGGTCAGAAAGTGGGGCATTACAGAAGCTGATGAAGGGTTACTTGTAGGCGAGTGCATTGCAGTCATACTTTATTTGCCTAAATCGTTAACCTACGTGCCTGAAATAGTTTTAAACTGTTCATAGAATTGAAAAATAAAGGGCTTTTGAAAGAAAATAAGCACGAGCAGGAGATTTTTTTACTGTGCTAAGTAATCTTGCTGCTGCCTTTTTGCCTAAACTAATTCAAAATAAACAGTGCTTCCCTATCAGGAGAAAATAATTCTATTCTCTAAAGCACATTGTTATGGCAATATAGCCTTTTTTTTTTTTTCTTATTTATTGTAAAAAGACAGGCATGAATAAGTAATGCAATTTTCAAGGAGAAGATGTTGATGCAGCTCAGAAATGTGAATTTTTACAATACAATTTTGTATATTGCAAAGACTTTTGAAAATTAGCTAAAGGAATGGTTGATGGTTGGAGACGGAATTGGAATGTATCTTGGCTCACTTGCCGGATTGTGACTAAAAGCCCACATGCATCCTTTTGAGACACAGATTTCACATTACTGTTCAATTCTTTGACTGCTTTCTCTAAAATAAATGTTTAAAAGGCCGGCCATGTAGTGACTTCAAAGTTTATAAACTTGCCAGTGAAAGTCTTTCCATGTGCATATATATGCACCTCTGAATTAAATCATCTCTGCAAAGTCGGTAAACAAAAATGACAGAAATGACTCACTTATATGATCTGGGTATAGAACCAGACATTGTTTTGCATTGCAGGGAATTTCCTGGTGGTTCTCACAATGCTGAACATTTTTGGATGTTCTCGTGGTTTGTCCTAAATTTTTTTCTCAAAATTAGAAGGGTCTCTGGCTACTTGACAAAGTGCAAGGAGTGCAAGGCTGAAGGAAAGTGATGTTCCTCAGACACTAAACGGTGCAGCTGGGACTGTGGTGATGGGATTTACAGCAACCACCATGCTATGGGGGCAAGATTTAAGCCAGGGAAGTGCATAGGCTGTTTCTCCATCCATCTTTCATGACACCAGGCCTTTTGCAGTTTCTCTGTGTTTTTGGCATTTTAATTTGTTCCCTCTTTTGTTGTTTTTCCTGATTTTCACCAGAGTCTTTGTTTTCCCTTTGTTTTCCTGTTTTGCATGCTCAGTGCTGAGTAACACCGCAAAGACATCTCCCAGTTCACCCTTAAGCGACATACGTTATCTCATGCAGCGGCAAAGTCTCACGCGAGGGAGAGATCACAACCTCGTGGACTTCATGCTGCTTTCTGGATGCCCACATTCCAGTCTCAACCATTTATTCTGCTTTTCTGCAAGAGAAACTCCTGTCATTTCTCTACCTAAAGGAGCACTAAGATTAATCATCCAGATGCCAGAAAGCACTTCAAGAGCGAGTTGGTGCTGAGGTATTTGCTACTCATTGATGACCTGCAGCCCCTCTGCTTTTGGAATAAATTCTAGTATCCGAGGGAGCACACAAAGAAGAACACAGGGCTCAGTGAAGAGAAGACTGAAGGAAACAAGCAGCAGCTAGGAGAGAGATTGCCCTTCTGTGGTGAGTTTCACCTTTCCTTGGGCCAGGGAAGCAGAGAGAAGATTCACTGATCTGTCATGTCATCGAGGACATCTGTGCCAGAATCTAAATTCAGGTTTTCTAAGGCCTGCTCTAGTGTCTGCTCCAATTCATTGTGGTCCCACATCTTTTTGGTGTAAAAGAGATCCTCACTCCTAATGTATGGGCTATAGATCTCCTGACCTGTACATACCTTGGCACCCACAGAATTACTAATAAAGCAACCATAACAATAATGACAACATCTGTTGACTGCAGGAGCCAGACATGTAATATGGCTATTGGTAGCTCCCTTTCTGACATGAAGCCCTCACATACCAGTTGCACTGGCTCTAGTCACTGCATGAATAACTGCCGTGGATCTTAATGCGTATTATATCTTCTACAGTAGTAGATGGCTGTGAAACATATTCTGCATTGCACGTGTTTAAAAGTCATAGAATCATAGAATCATAGAATCATAGAATCGTTAGGGATTGGAAGGGACCTTGAAAGATCATGTAGTCCAATCGCCCTGACACAGCAGGATCAACTAGACCAAGTCTTACAGTCAGTCAGGGTTAGAAGGGACCACAGGATCATACAGTTCCAACTCCCCTACCATGGGCAAGGACACCCCACCCTAGACCAGGCTGGCCAGAGCCCCATCCAGCCTGGCCTTAAACACCCCCAAGGATGGGGCCTCCACCACCTTCCTGGGCAACCCATTCCAGGCTCTCACCACTCTCACCGTGAAGAACTCCCTCTTCACATCCACTCTAAGTCTACCCATCTCCAGCTTTACTCCATTGCCCCTAGTCATGTTGCTACCTGACATCCTAAAAAGCCCCTCCCCATCCTTTTTGCAGGCCCCCTTCAGGTACTGGAAGGCCACAATGAGGTCACCTGGGTGACCTGGGCTTCTTCAGACTGAACAGCCCCAATTCTTTCAGTCTATCCTCACAGGAGAGCTGCTCCAGCCCTCTGATCATCCTCGTAGCCCTCCTCTGCACTCGCTCCAGCACGTCCACATCCTTCTTGTAATAAGGGCTCCAGAACTGGACACAGTGCTCCAGGTGGGGTCTCACCAGAGCAGAGTAGAGGGAGGAGAATCACCTTCCTTGACCTGCTGGCCACACTTCTCCTGATGCAGCCCAGGATCAGGTTGGCCTTCTGTGCCGCAAGTGCACACTGCCAGCTCATATTGAGCTTCTCGTCCCCAAGTCATGCAGGTATGTGCTTAAGGACTTGTTTTAGAGATAGGCTTGGTAGAGTTAGGTCAATGTTTGGACTTGATGTTCTGAAAGGTCTTTTCCATACTATGATTCTATGATATTACATTTCAATAAACAAGTTAAAATGAAGCTATAGGGAAAACAAAGGACTTGTTTAAATTTCATGTAATGGCTGTGTCCTTGAGGAGGCAATACAGATTCTACTGAAAAAAGATCAGTCCATAAATAAAATTAAAATGATCCAGATGAGTAAAGCACAGAGTGTAGAGAATGGCATTCTAGACTCTAAACTCACCTGCCCCTTTTGTACCTCTGAACTCCATTAACATTAGCAAACTGTGTTGCTGCTTTTTCATCATCTGTTTTCAGGTCAGTGTCAAGAACTATTAATGTTATCTAAGAACATATTTTATAAGAAAATACCTGACCAGCACGGAAATTGAAAAGGACCCTCTTGGCACCTCAGATATGTGTGGAGGGAGAGCACAAGAATTTATAGAATGATCTCCAGCAGGCCAGCTGGAGAGTGAGTGGTTGGCTGAACAGCTGATGAGAGAAGACGCCATCACAGGAGCAAGCGCCGGTCCTGGATGCCCGTGGAATGAGACGAGTAAGTAATTTGCTTCACATGCATACTCTTAACCTATGAAGAGTTGTTTATGTATTGATTTCATGTCAATGCCCTGCTGACGTCATTAGGACTAATGTGTTTCAGAATAATCGTATCTTCCCACCCGGAGGATAAATTTTCAGGAAAATTGTTCTCAGAACGTTTTTCACCTGATATTAAAGCATCGCCTTGGATTTGAGAGCTACGGTACTGCTTACTGCTGTAAACATCGGTCACCCACAAGTCACACCACAAACCATCCAGCACTGGACGTGATTCATGAGAACTGAGTCAACCTCTGGCCACGTAGCCCGTGGCTGAAGATGGAGCAGGTCATACTGGAGCCAGGGAATGGCAGAGTCAAATGTGAAAGTAGCAGGAAATTGCAAAAAGAGCAAAGGAATGTTGCTTAGAAGAGCTCCTGAGGGCCAAGGAGCTTTGAGAGAGAAGAATAGCGTGGCAGAGGGGTATGTTATTTAACATCAACATGTTCAACAGGCAGAAATTGTCACTCGTTTAATACTGGAACCGTCTTCCATTTGTTTCTACTATCCTAAAACACGACACATAGACTGTGCAGTGTGGTAACACTGAGCCCTTTGCTACAGAAGAAATACCCTGTTGCTGGAATACGTTTATTTTCAGCACTATAATTACCTATGGATGCTACCAATCCAATTCCTAAGTGCAGGACTTCCGACTAGAATCTGAGTCAAACAGGTCAAGATAAGCTGCACTGGCTAGGAGGTGACACCTAGGAGCGTGACCCCCAGTGGAGATGTTTCCCTCAGTTCCTATTAGAGATCAGAGCACTTGCTGAGGAAAGGAAGCACTGTGGCTCAACACCTTCCACAGTACCAAATGGTTTAAACACCCCCTCCTCTAATTAGTGGGGAATGTGCAAAGAAACCTCTTGAAAGTCTTTGAGAACTTTAGGGTTTGATTGAAACAGCTGGAGTTCACTTGCTGCAGGCAGCATGGCCTGTGCTCCCAGCGGGGTCTGTGTGCAGGAACCTGGCCAAATGCTCTAACCAGAAGACCTTTTTGCAAACAGGACTTTCTAAGCAGAGGTGGGGTGTAGCTGGTGCTTCGGATTGTGGTGGAGCTGGAGTGATTGGTGAGAGTGAAGCATTCATTGCCCCAGGACAGGCACTTAGAAACACATTTGGGAAAATAAATGCCTGGGGAACTCGTGGATAAAGTGGGGATATGCCTGATAATTCTGGGCCCTTCAACAGACCTTTGGTGGGTTTAGAGCCCCTAAATTAGAGATAAGATATTGCTGGACTGGATCTTCCCAACTTTGAGCTCAGATGGTAAGAAAAATTGCCAAAGTGCATTTAAATGATCAACCTAAGTTAAAATGCTTTTAATTCATTCCCCGCTCTTCTCCTTCTTTCCTTTTTATGTCCTCTTACGAATTTTCACTCTTTCTCAGAATTTGTCTCTGGAGGGCTCCTCTATCTTGCTCCTTAGGTTCCTCAGATTTCGGGAGAAGTATAAAGACTATTTTTACTTCTACACTGAGATTAATAGAATCCATCCTGCCTAGCTGCAGGGTAAATCAGCACAATTTCCCTCTGTGCCAAATGCCAGTGTTTTGTCATAGACGTGCTAAGCCCCATCATTAAATGTGGCTTGCAGTACCTGCTGCGTGCTAGCAGCGGTTAGCGAAGGGGAGAAAGACACGACTGACGACCAACAGGCAAAGTAAGTAAGAGCCACTTTCAAACATCCTGTGACCACATCCCTGAAGTGACAGCAGATCTGCTTTGCTGATCATAAATGTGATACTTGGAGTCTTTAAACCCTGCCATTTTTGGCTTTTAAAAATAAAAGGATAAACAAAACCACATCTGGTCTGCAAATGTGCGTGCCACGTTTGAGCTTGATGCAATTTCGAATTAGTTGTTAAACACTGAAAATCAGGGTTCATAAGGGAAATGCCTACACAGCTGATTGTAGCGCGACTCGCGCAGCTGTAATAGACATCAGACACTCCTGGAATAGCAGACAACCGTGCGTGGCTACACAGGCACAGGCAGAGAGAAAAGCCAGATGGTGTACTTAGCTGCACTTAAAATCTGATTGTGTGTGTCAATAATGAATGCCCAAATCGGAGTCCTCCATAAAAAGCCATCGATATGGGCATGCTGGTAGAGCAAGCGCAGCCCCGTGGAAAAAAAGTGTGGGTTCCGTCACTGTAATGACTGTCATTAGGATTATTGGTTATTTTGGACTCGTCGTAGGTTTTTTAAGTCTTAAACATTAAATACATTTCAACACAGTAATGAAAATAAATAAATCATAAGAGTAATTCTGACAAACAGAAAACTATTATTTATAGCCACTTTTCTTAAAAATACAAATTATGGCTGTTACTCAGAGCGCTGGCAAAAGTCACTGGCTGCTGCTGCCTCATGATACTTGTCTTCCTTGGACATCAGAGTGAAGTCCTGGCAGAGTCAGTTGAGTCCTTCATCATTTCAAGGTAGATTAAATTGCTTATTATGGGTGAAAGTTAGACCTGGTGGTAATTGATGGGAGCTTTACTGCCAACTTCAGCGTCATAGCTAAAAATAGATGTCTCGTGTAAGACTTTACCACATGGAATTTTTTACTTTATGGAAAGCAGTGTGGAAGGGGAAGGTCCCCACAGTTATTCAGTCTCAGAAAAAGAATTTGTTTGGCTCAATTAAACATGAAAAATTAAGGAATGCAGTTCCTTGTCATGGTTCCACATGGTCATATCCTCTCCCTTTCTCAGTCGTGGAGAAATTCTGAAGCCCTTACGCTGAGTCTACTTATTGTTAGTGACCCCAATGGTATTAGCAGGAACATTTTTAAAGTAGGATGTTTGTCCGTTTGCAAAAGCTGACCATAAATAAGCAGCAAATTCTGTCAGACTCAATCATGTTATTCTGATTTGTCTCAGTGTCTTACCTGAGTATGTTTGGCTGGTACAGTGTGCATGATATTAGCCCAGACAGGTTGGCTAAGGCCTATTTAGTAAGTGTTTCCTTGCAAGTTGTTTTCTCTCTGCCTGGAGTGCTAAACAGACTTATCATCCTAATGCCGCCACTTCTAGGTCTAGCAGAGTTTCCTCTAGCTGGAGTAATAGGTGCTTAGGTTGTAATGACACTCACAGAGTTTAGCCTCTCAAATCTCTAAAGTACTTTTGAAAATTGTATGCAATATTTATTACCCCTTCAAATTGCAATTCAGTGGAGTAGCAGAAGAGAATGGGACTGCCTTTCATTAACGATTCCTGACCTCTTATCTAATGTGAAAAAACTATGTTTAATTGCTGGTGTCTTTGCCAAACTTTAAGAATTTCCTTTTATGGCCTCAAATGATCCCCAATAGGCAGAAGCATTATGACACTGTCTGATTACATGGTCACATTTTAATTTTGTTCTTAAACTGTTTGTGCTTCAGTCCATGCACAGGACAGAAAGAGCTTAGCTCAAAAGCAAGTACGCAATTTTAGCTCTCTTCCCATTGCTCAATATGTCCCCCATGCCTTATTTACTGCACAGTATCCAAACCCTGCTATGAAGATAATTACTGCGTCCCTTCCAGGTTTTTCTGTGGTGCCTGTTGCTATAGTACCTGAACTTTCTACAAACTTTAATGAATTTATATGCACAAACCCCCTCTGAGGTAAGAAGTGCTATTCCACTTTGCAGATGCTGAACTGAATCACGGTAAGTTGAAATCAAAAGCCCCCAGCCCTCTAATATGTCAGATTTGAGGTGATGTGGTCTGCATGTTTGGTGTGCTACTTTATTTATTCAAAACTGCATTGCACATCTTGTATACCAGAGGTATCAAATCAGTAGCTCAGAAATTCAAGGGTGAATAAATAATGCAAACAGAAGCCTTAAATAAATCATCTGCCCAGTACATGTGACACTGATACAAGTCCAGGTCTCCAGACCATCGTTTCAGTGTCTTAACTCTAGGCCATCTTTCTCTTCTTTAAAATCCTTGCCCAACCACTTCTCACAGCAAGGAGACAGGTCCTGCAGCAACATGCTTCACTGCATGGTAGGGCAGGTCTAAATCCTCCTCTCTTCAGAGAAAAAGGAAACTGCTAGCTCTGCAGGACAGCGGGTGACCACGTTATTTAAAGAGAGTTCGGTGAGGACAAAGTGCTGACAGAGGCAGGTAAACAAGTGTTTTGTTCTGATTGTCACTGTGGGGAGAGTAGGGAAGCCCCAAAACCTTTGAGCTCAAAGAGACTCAGCAAAATGTTGTCTGAAACACAAGAAACTGTGGAAGAAGTAATCAAATAAAGAGGTAGAATAAACACTAAGAAATCACTGAGGATGTGTGAATATTCACCCAAAAGTCTTACAAGATTTAAAAGATGAAGCAGTTAAATTATTGATGATGTGTGTAACCTTTCTCTTAAGGTTTCACTCATTCCAGATGAGTGTGTTCAATGCAGCAGAAATTTTTAAGGGGTTTTTATGGAAGTTCTCCAAACCTGTTAGCCTAATGTCTGTGTTGGTAAACGAATAGAGGTCTTGATGGCAGACAGAAGTAGTGGAAATTTGGATAAATCTGACTTACTGGGAAAAGAAAACTTAGTTTCTATAAAGGCTAGTCCTGACCTTCAAACAAAATGGAAAGCTTTTGAGGGTATCGTGACCAAGTCATTGTTGCTATAAATTGCCTGGACTCCCAGAAGACTTTAGGAAACCCCTCATCACAGGAATTTAAGAAAATGAGCCTGCACTGGCATAAAAAGTGCAGAATAGGAAATAATAATCCTACATACACATACTGAATAATTTTCTCTGACCTAACTATTGCAACTCAAAAGTGAGAGCTTGGAGTCCTATCACAGACCCCTCCAGACATACCAGCTCGGTGCTTAGCAACTGTCAGAGCAATAAACCTCATCAGCATCCTCATTCTGAGCCGGTGGTCTGTAACAGACACCCACAACAGCATCACCCATGGCGGCCTGCCCCTTAATCCGCACCCACAAACTCTCAACTCTCTCTTCATCCACCCCTGGACAGAACTCAATACATTCCAGTTGCTCTCTCACGTAGAGGGCAGCTCCACCACCCTGCCTTGCTGACCTGTCCCTCCTGAAAAGGACATAGCCATCCATGACCACATTCCAGTCCTGCGAGCCATCCCACCAGGTCTCTGTAATCGCCAACAGCTCATAACGACCTGACTGGACACAGATTTCTAACTCCTCTTTCTTGTCCAGATCCTGAGAAGTGCTTTCCTGTTTCTTCTGAGCGCTCTGCATTCACTGGACTGACTAATTTTGTGTGTTTTATACTGGTATTAGTTTGGCTGTTCTGTTAAATCTGTTTTCATTTCAACCCATGAGTCTCATCACCTTTTCCTGTTTTCCCTTTTTGCCTGGGGAAGGGTCACTGAAGGACAGAGAAATTGCTATAGTTCACTCCTGGATATGAGCTAAACATAGGCACCACCTAAAAAGCCTCGAGAAGAGACTGAAGAAGCACTTGGAAGAGGGAAGAGTTGTGAATGAGAAAGCAGAGGCACAATAGCAGGAGTGGGATTCCCTCTGGCTGAGAAGTGTCAGAGCTGAGAGACTACTTGGGGATAGACTAGTGGAGACTACCCTGTCTGACACCAGGACTGGGGTTGTCTCCATCTGTGGCACTGCTGGAGGCAGAGTACCAGGCTGGCAGGACCCTGCTCTGGAGCTGCATGACTTCTCTGATGCTTTATCTCGCGGTTGAGAAGTCAACAGTTGCAGGTATGTGGTCAGGTAGCATGATGCATAATGCGAAGGAGCTGAATTAGGTCATATCCTCTCCTCTGATTACAGGATAGAAGAGCATCTGATTACAGGGTCTTGGGACTGCTACAAAACAGGCTTTCAAAATCAATGCCTTGTTATATTTTGAAAATGATCTGAAACTGAGAAACACATTAACAGTTGGTGAGGCTGATGGGAGCATTTCAGTGTCTCCATTTGAACCAAATGCAGCGAAAGCTGGGGATCTGTTGAGGGATACGGCTGCACTTTAGAAACACCTCTGAACACACTGAACACGGGGCATTGTGGGAACAGACAAGAAATTGAGAGCCAGGTTCCAAGACAGAAAGCAGACATCAATCAGCAGCTCTAAGTAAATTGGACCTGGCACTTTAAGTGCCTTAAATGTTAGAAGTTAAACCTGAAATGGTATCCTGATCCTTAAAGGAAGGTAGTAAATTACTTGCTGAACAAGTGGGAGACATGATCAAAATGGGTAACTCTGCCGAATCTTAAAGAAAGTGTGGAGTCCGGGAGGAAGGATGTAGGAGACAGAGAAGAAGTGGATTGCCTGTTTGCAGGTAAACATCACACAGTTGTAAAGACGACTCTCTTTATTTTCAGACAGTCTTAACTGAGTGTAGTAAGTGAAATCGCAGTTCTCAGGTAACCCATCTTATGTAAGTTTGCTGTTATCACCAGTGCATGCAACAAACACCATGAATCCAAAGTGCAAACAAAATAGAACAATCCTCCATCCCAAAACTGAAATGAAATGATCCTAGATATATTTTCCCTTAAAAGAATCTCTCTTTATTATCTTCAGAGTGTTTTTCCGATAGTGAAATGGGTGATAAGATGGTCCTAGATGAAAAGGAAAGCCTTTTAATTTACTAAGGAAAAAACCCAGAAGGCTGCTGTGGCTGGCAATATTAAAACTTACTCTTCTGTAATTGACTTGTGTCTAATCTGGCTTCTTTCCTCAGCATTAGTATTAGTCATGACAGAGAAACAATATTACTCACTCCAGGAAATATCAAAGACTTTTTTCCAGAAAATAAACTGGATGGCCAGGAGGTAAAGATCCCACCACTGCCAACAAAGAAGATTTATGTTTGTACAAAGAGTAAACCAGTATGAATGTTTTAAAGTGACTTCTGAGACTGGCCTTGGGTTGCCCTTGAAGAGGACGGTTGACTCAATTTGGAGGCTGACCTCAGGCTGCCCTCCTGTTCTACAGAACAACGGTATGTCTGCACAAAACAATTAATTTGCAATGTGGAGGTCTAACAGGAGCTGATCTGCAGATAACCCGTCTCTCCTTCTGGGCTTGTCCCTCATTCTTGCACTAAAAATAAGAGGAAGAAAAGAGCAGAATGGCCTGGTGCTTGGAGCAAGGAGTTCTGGCAGGTATCTGCACATCTGCCTGCAAGCTGGTATGGATTCGAGGTACGACAAATTGAGGCAGAGCTGACTTTGATCTCTGGGTTAGTGCCTTGCTGGTCACTGAGAACTGGAGAAGTTGTTGTGGATAACTGGTGGACTTTAAAGTTGTTCTAAGTCTGAGAGACATTAGACGTAGCACAATGGTATCTTGTAGCTGAGCTCATGATTCGCCAGATACTTTGACTATGAAGACTGCTTTTTCTCAAGTGCATCACTGTGGAGTTCATTCGGGTCTGCTGGAATTACATTTCCTGTCATATTGATTTATTGTGCATTCATCAAAGGAAACTCAGGTTTTTAAATCTCTAAAATTGGAAATATATTTTAATTTTACACTCAGGCATGAGAGTTATACCTTCTGTGAAGCTGAAATGTTGACAGCAGTGCATACCTATCTTAGTGGTATCATTAAATCAATAATACTCTCTCTCCATTCAGTGAGGAGAATATACACTGAGGGATGTGGTTCACATCACTTCACAGCAGAGACAAACAAAAGCAGAACTGTAAATGGAGC
Source organism: Rhinopomastus cyanomelas (assembly GCA_013400115.1). Lineage (NCBI taxonomy): Eukaryota > Metazoa > Chordata > Aves > Bucerotiformes > Rhinopomastidae > Rhinopomastus > Rhinopomastus cyanomelas. The sequence goes on from VXBP01009633.1 coordinate 89,179, forward strand.
ATCTGTTTTTGTTGCAGTGGCTTTTGATTCAGGGTTATGTGAAAGTTCTCCGAGTGCTTCTTTTTTTGTATCTGTGGCATTTATGAAGTGAGTATCTACTTGCAGTAGTTTTTAGATAGAGATGGAATAGCAGTAGCAAGAAGAAATAATAAAACTATGTCTAGAGTTATAATCAGTAGTCTCTTTGCCAAATATAGTAAAATAAAGTATAAAACATATGCATTGTGTTTATGTGAAGCGAAAGCTCATTTGGTCTAACCCTGCAAAATATTATCCCTAAAACTTCTATTTCTCTAGTTAATTTTTTCTGTTTTTAAGGAAGATTTAGAGAACCCTGGTGGTTTATTTTTTCAGATAAGGTCTGTATGTCTTTGTTACAGTAATTTACCTATTTTGCTTAATTGATAGCATTTTATTCTCTCCTTATGACCTGAAATAATCTCTGAGATCAAAAGTTTTTACATATTAATAAGGATTAGGCTCTTTCAGAACTTGCACCGAACCCTTCGAATGCCATTAAGGTGTTGCAGAGAGCTTGTGGCTTTTTAAATCAATGAGTGGTTCTTACTCAACTTCCACGCAATGTTTTTGCAAGATATAATAGTTCTTTTGGAGGACAGACCTTAAAAACAGGGTCTTAATAGACTTAATCAAAACTCACAGTTCCCACTGCACACAAACATCAATGATTTGAACAGTGTTTTAGCTCCAGTTTAGACTGAAAATTTGAGTTGGACAGAATTGCTTTTTCTGATACGAAGCTGTCTAGGAAACAACAGTTCATGCTGTTTGTCTCTGCCTTGCTAGACTCTTCTGACCTTGTTCTTTATTTCTCCTTAACTGCTGTAATTACACTTTCATTCACTTGCAATGTGCTGAGTGAGAGAAAGAAAAAGAGGAAACCCTGAGTTACCTCTTTGCAGGTGGTAGAGTTGGGAAATGGTTACTCTAAATTTGCAGAGAGGAATTATGTACTTAATTCAAAGAAACGGCCTGGGTCTGATTGTTAGAAGCAGAGATCATCATGTCCCATTATTCCAGACCTAGAGACCAAAGTACTCTTGCAGTTATACTCTTGCAGAACTCTTACTTCTCTTTAACATCAACTATGGCTTGGACATTTTGCTTTACAGGGAGCCTGGAGGTTACACTTGAAAACTAAAGGTCCTAACAGCTGTTAGGGAAAATGTCCCACACAGTTTGGGAGCTTTGTTGGGACTTCTGAAGTGACCAGAACAGCAGGAGTCACACCTTTAAAGGGATTTGAGTGTTGAAAATATTAAAGGCTTTAGATACCAGGGTATTTTTACAATTCTTGTAAATAACACTCTGTATCATTAGCAATGGAAACACCCATGGACTTACCATGAAGATATTGAAAGATATAATTAGCCCACAGTAGGCAAGTGGTCTGTGTCCAGGAGCTTAATTCACTTCTGAAAGTGGTCTCAAGTTTTCTAATTCTCTCACTTTTGAAACACTATGTTTTCTTTTTCCTTACAACTGTTTCTTGTACTTACATTCTGTGTACAAACTTTAAAATGAAAGAATTCTTGCAGCTACAGCACAAGCCCAACTTGCTTGATTTCTAGACTGCGTGTAAAAGCTGAGTAACATTTTGTGCTTGGGATACGTGGATTACACCTTACTTATCTACCTGGAGTTTTTGAAGACCAGCTATTTTCATAGCATCATCAGGGATTGGAAGTGACCCCGAAAGATCATCCAGTCCAATCCCCCTGCCTAAGCAGGCTCACCTGACTGGAGAAGCCTTGGAATCAGAGTCACTCAAGGTAGGAAGGAACCATCATTCAGTTCCAACTCCCCCAGCACAGGCAGGGACACCCCACCCTAGATCAGCCTAGCCAGAGCCCCATCCAGCCTGGCCCCAACCACCTCCCTGGGCAACTCATTCCAGGCTCTCACCACTCTCACCGTGAAGAACTTCCTCCTCACATCCACTCTAAATCTACCCATTTCCAGCTTTGCTCCATTCTCCCTAGTCCTGTCACTACGCGCCATCCTAAATAGTCCCTCCCCAGCCTCTTTGTAGGCCCCCTTCAGATACTGGAAGGCCACAATGAGGTCACCTGGGAGCCTCCTCTTCTCCAGACTGAAGAGCCCCAATTCCCTCAGTCTATCCTCATAGGAGAGGTGCTTCAGCCCTCTGATCATCCTCGTGGCCCTCCT
>VXBP01009634.1:0-28375 GCA_013400115.1 Rhinopomastus cyanomelas
CATGTCTTCTGGTAACGGCCCTGTTCTTTTTGTGGGGTTTTTTTTGGTGGTGCTTTTTTTTTTCAGTCAGTCCCCCCTGTCAGCTAGAAGCCTCTTGTGAAAACAGCCCACTACATCACCACGCAGGCACGCAGCCCGTCTCCTCTCATGAAAAGAGCAAGCACTAGTTCCCACCACAATCCTCTCTTGGAGGTCTCTTCCAACCTTCATGATTCTGNTAGCACACTTGCTCCGTCTGCGTTTGTTCCGCTGGATGGAGACCCTGCTCCTGTGGGTTACTGCATTGAGGCTGAGAGACTTGCTGATGGGAGGTTGTTGGACCTCCTGAGCCGCTAAGAGTCAACCCTAGATCAGGTTTTGTAGACATTACATCATGGAAATAGTCAATTTCCCTTTTGCAATCTCTTATAGCTCTCAGTCTTTCCACCTCTTCTTTTAGCTCAGCCACCATGGTCATCAGATCTTTGATCTGCTCACACCTAACACAGGTGTTGTCCCTGCCATCCTCCATATCCAGTGCTAGGCTCCAGCACTCACTGCAACCACCTGCCTGAACTTCTACATGATTGTGTGTGGCCTGTGTTTGTGTGGCCACTGTTTTTCTACTGGCCTTTGTCCAAGAAGTCACCATGTCTTCTGGTAACGGCCCTGTTCTTTTTGTGGGGTTTTTTTTGGTGGTGCTTTTTTTTTTCAGTCAGTCCCCCCTGTCAGCTAGAAGCCTCTTGTGAAAACAGCCCACTACATCACCACGCAGGCACGCAGCCCGTCTCCTCTCATGAAAAGAGCAAGCACTAGTTCCCACCACAATCCTCTCTTGGAGGTCTCTTCCAACCTTCATGATTCTATGATGTCCACAACTTATTTTTAACACTTACTATCTACAAAAGTGAGACGAGTCTTTCATCCCTATTAGCAGAGCCTTTTTGAAGTGATAAATCTGTTCTTAACAGACCTTCAACACAACAAATTGAAGAGACAGTGAGCCTTAGGTGACAGCTATTGCTCTTTTCTAATGACTCTGGATCCTGTTTCTTAAGCACAACTTAAGGTGTAGGGAGGTTCTCCTCCCCTTCTATTCTGCCCTTGTGAGACCACACCTGGAGTACTGTGTCCAGTTCTAGGGTCTCAAGCCCAAGATGAGACAAGGAACTGCTGGAGGGCTATGAGGATGACAAAGAGACTTGAGTATCTTTCCCATGAAGAAAGGCTGAGAGAACTGGGGCTGTTTAGTTTGGAGAAGAGAAGGCTGAGAATGTCTGTAAATATCTGAGGAGCGAGTGTCAAGAGGAAGGGGCCAGTCTCTTTTCAGTGCTGTCCACTAATAGGATAAGGAATAATGGGGATAAGCTGAAACATAGGAAGTTCCACCTCAACATGAGCTGAAGCTTCTTTTTTGTGAGGGTGATGGAGCCCTGGCCCAGGTTGCCCAGAGAGGTTATGGAGTCTCCTGTTCTGGAGACTTTCAAAACCCTCCTGGATGCAGGGTCTGTGACTTGTCCTGGGGGATTCTGTTCTGGTGGGTGGGTTGGACTCGACGATCTCTAGAAATCCCTCCCAACCCCTAACGTTCTATGGTTCTTTGAATCTACGAACTCTTGCCGAGAAAGGGATCTAGCAGGGAACAACAGGAAAACCCAAAATGTACAAAAAGTACTTCTCATGCTTTTCTTCATTGCTGGAAACAGGGACAGCCTAAGATCCAGCTAGGCACTCCAAGCTAACAGCTTTATTACTCTGCCTTCTGAGTATGTTTGTCTATGTTTTTATGGGTTTTCCTGCAGGAGCCAAAGCTTTTATGCAAAAATTGGACTGCTTATATTCCCACTGAGCTTGCCAAACTAAACCAGCGACGCACTGCAAGCTTGGCTGAGCTCTGTTGCTATTAGACAGAGTCTAAAATAGAAAAAGATAACTGGAATAAAACCACAGCTTGATAAAACGAGAACATACAGCAACACACTACCAGGAGTCAGCAGATGGGTGGGTTTCAAAAAGGCAGGATTTGCATACAAAAGCAACAGATATGAAGCATCTTGTTCTCCAGCCTTAAAAATGCCTTCCAAGATGACAAGACAGGAGCTGGGAAGGTAACTTTTCTGTATGTGTGAATACACACTTGGGAAATGCCAAAGGAACATGGCTCCACCAACAACCCGAAAATACTTCCAAGCAGAAAAGAACCCTGAAAGCAAAATAAAACCTGGGGACCGAAGCAAGAACTAAAGAAAAGAGCAATTTGTGAATCCTTGGAATAGGCTGCCTAGAGAGGTGGAGGTCCCATCCCTGGAGATACTCAAGATCAGGCTTGATGGGACTCTGGGCAGTCTGTTCTAGTTAGAGATGTCCCTGCTTGTTGTAGGGACTTTGGACTAGATGTCCTTTAGAAGTCCCTTCCAATCCAACACATTATGTGATTCTACGAATATGGGAAAAGAAGGAAGAGAAAACACAGTAGAAAAAAACCCTTTCTGTCAACTTAAACAAAAACCCCATGGTTTTTCTCCAGCCTCTGAACATATTCACATCTATTCCAAAATTATCTATTTCGTACAAACCCACTATCTTCATTGGCCTTCCACATATCTGTGTAAAGTCAGCAAAGAGGGTTTGATTCACTACAACTGCCTGAAGACCCAGAGACTGATTGTCCCTGGTAACTGACTCACAGCAACCTCCATCTTTGTAATAAACATGGTAGAATATTCAGACAAGTTGACTTCAGCCTCATAAACCTGGTTTTACAAAGTTTCCTTCAGTAAATGGAGAGGTGGAGATGGTCATCCAGAGGTGACTCCAAGCAAAACCTTAACTGAAGGTGTAATTGCACCCTCTACTCCATCCAGCCCAAGCAGAGTCTGCAGCCAAAAGGGGCAACTGACCTCATAAAAGGTTTTTCTGGTAAGCATTTAGCATCTCCATTAAGAAAACATCAGACAACTATTTTTTTTTGTATTCAAGTGAGAGACTTCAAAATAAATCCTCCCATGGTTTCTGTGGTTTCTGTGAATCAGCATTCTCTGATAAAAGAAACCTGTTCTGGAAAATCCCCTCCCCACATTTATTTGAGCTGTGCAGCCACCCAGTTAATTGCTGCGACAATATTTAACCTGCAGCACCCTTCTTGTTTCATAGCTTCTTCACTAATGTGCTGAGGGGCTTGGTAATTTGTTACTAAGGCCAAACCCTGTGGATTTAGGAATATGGATTAGCTGGTGTTTCAGCTCCCTTGGCTGCCATGGTTGTCAGTGCTGGCAGAACTCAAGAGCAGTCCAAGCACTCTCTCTGCCCCACAAACCCATCCAAAACAAACCTCACCAAATGAATAGAAATACTGCTGTGATCCATGGATAAGCACAGTTCCTCTGGGACAGAATCCCATCCTCAGTGCTCCTTGCCATGCTAAGAACAAATCTAACTTTAATCAAGTTAGATCTGATGGAGCGAGTCCAGAGGAGGCGAGGAAGTGAGTCCAGAGTGGGGACTTAATAGCAGCATTCCAGTACATGAAGGGGGCAGGAAAGGTGGAGAAGAGCTTTTGACAAGGGCAGGGGGTGAGAGGACAAGGGGCAATGGCCTGGAACTGAAAGAGGAGATTTAGATTGGATACTAGGAAAAAGTTCTTCACCATCAGGGTGGTGAAGCACTGGAACAGGATGTGGACACCCCATCCCTGGAAGTGTTCAAGGCCAGGCTGGATGGAGCTCTGAGCAGCCTGGTCTGGTGAGGAGATGTCACCACCTACAGCAGGGGGTTAGTGCCCTTCCAGCCTAAACTATTCTATGATTCTCTAAGAGCTGGTGTCACACAGCAGCAGAACACAGTCAATGGAGTAGAAAACACTGGCTGTATTAACAACTACTTGTATACACCAGTTTCAAGTCATCCTGCACAAACTGGAACCCAAAGGGCACTAGGGCGGAAACAACAACGTTGATGTCTGACCTGGCATAGTTAAACAAAGTGCTTAGCTGATCCCCATGGGGTATTATTATTGCATGACAAAAGTAGAGAAAAGCAAGGAAAACAACTGTATGAGGTAGAAAAGCAGCACCTCAAAGGGCCTCTGTGTGTGCAGAGCCTTGCAAGCACGCGGTAGGGTCACACAGTCAGTATGAAATCAGTGACAGCAGAGTCTTTGCAGTTTTATGCTCTTTGGGCTCTCACTGAGTGATACCAGAGTCCAAGGTAAGTTTTCCATTACTGGCTCTTTGATGCTTAAGACTGTGTGTGAAAAACTATTTTCACAGAATCACAGTATGTCAGGGGTTGGAAGGGACCTCTGAAGACCATTGAGTCCAACCCCCTGCCAGAGGAGGACCCGAACTAGGGCAGATGACTCAGGGCTGGAAAGTCTCCAGAGAATGACACTCCACAACCTCTCTGGGGAGCCCGTTCCAGGGCTCTGTAACCCTCACCATAAAGAAGTTCTTCCTTATGGTGAGGAGAAACATTCTGTGTTCAAGCTAGAATCCACTGCCCCATATCCTACAGGCACAAGTGAAAAGAGGTTGTCCCTGCCTTCTTGATACCCAGTCCTCATGAATTTATAGACATTAATGAGATCCCGTCCCAGTCTTCTCCTTTCCAGAGTGAAAAGCCCCAGGTCTCTCAGCTTTTCCTCGTAAGGCAAGTGGTTCCAGTCCTTTCATCACCTGTATAGCCTGTATTGCCAAATTCCTGGATAGGAATGTTGAAAAACTTGATAGGAATTTGACAAGCCATTGGCTTGGTTTTTACAATAAATCACAAAATGTTCAGTGTTAGTGCATAGCAGAGAAACAGCGAGGCCCAGCAGGTGAAGATGAGAGCTACGGAGAAACGTCATGTTTGCGGTGTGGAGGTATCTCATACATCTCCCATTTCACAGGGATGGAACTTCCTAGAATTCAACACATAAAAACATGTCTAGAAATTCTCCTATTGGAGTAATCTCTCACCCTGAAACACATGGTATGCCTAATCAATCTTCTCCTGTCTAATGTAGTATTCTTGCTGTTCTGCTCCATCATTACTAACTGTGGTGCTTTCACCAAAGGAAAATGCATGAGACAAGTGCTCTTCTGCCACCAGGGATCACGGAATCATTCAGGTTGGAAAAGACCTTTGAGATCATCAAGTCCAACCAATAACCCAGTTCTACCAAGTTCACCACTAGAGCAGATCTTTAAGTACCACATCTAAACAGCCTTTAAACACCTCCAGGGATGGCGACTCAACTCTGGGCAGCCTGTTCCAAGACCTGACCACTCTTTCTGTGAAAAAATGTTTCCTGATGTCCAGCCAAACCCTCCCCTGGTGCAGCTTAAAGCCCTTCTCTCAGCAGCCCTCCCCATTCCTTAAGCATGGGCGGAAAGGAGTGTTTGCTGTCAGACAGGGCTGATGAGGCACAGAATGTGCACATGGAACGCGCACACCACGCAGGCAACGGCAGCCCAATGATGCAGCATTCCACACTCTAAAGAAAAGGAGGGAGGAAAGTTTCAGCAATAAGAGCAACTAACATAAATCTGTCTGTTAAGCAGCTCTCACCCAGCTACTCTACATAACTTCTTCTACACATTGTTGTCTAAGCTAATCTGCTCCATGATTGGTGCTTAAAGCCATCCCAGCATCACTTACACGACTGTAATCAGGCTGCTTTTTCAGGGGACCATTTCTGCTCCTTCACACTCAGTCAGATCCACTTACATCCGCTTAGTTCCACCTAATGTAGGTCACTTCATCTGTCAACTGTGAATCCAGCACAGTAACTCATAGTCACTTGTTCCGTGCTGATGCTCACGTGTCTCTCACTTCTCCCTCAAATTCAATAGCTTTGGCGAGAAAACATGAAACAAGTTGATTTCAAACAGTTCAGTCAATGAGATGCTTCTACAAAAAAGCACTAAAGTAACACCACCAGGCCAAAATAACACTCCCATTAGGGCTAAGTCCAATGCCTGCTGTTGAGGAATGATCAAAGTTTAATTGGTATGAGCTCACTGCACTGCTTAAGTCACTTTTGATAAAAACGCTGTCTATGCTTGCGGTTAGGCTTTCCAAATTTCTGGGCTCAAGAACTGGTAGTCATTGAAGAATCATAAAACATTAGGGATTGGAAGGGACCTCAAAAGATCATCTAGTCCAATCCACCTGACACAGCAGCATCACCTAGAACAAGTCACACAGGAACACATCCAGGCAGGTCTTAAACAGCTCCAGAGAAGGAGACTCCACAACCCCTCCATGGGCAGCCTGTTCCAGTGCTCTGTCACCCTCACTGGGAAGAAGTTCCTTCTTGTTATGGAACCTCCTATGTTCCAGCTTACACCCATTGCCCTTTGTCCTATCACCAGATGACATTGCAAAGAGCCTGGCTCCATCCTCCTGACACCCACCCCTCAAATATTTATAGACATTAATGAGGTCACCCCTCAATCTCCTCTTCTCCAAGATAAAGAGACCCAGCTCCCTCAGCCTTTCCTTATAAGGGAGGTGTTCTACTTCCTTCACCATCCTTGTTGCTGTATGCTGGACACCCTCCAGCAGCTCCGTGACCTTCTTGAAATGTGAATCACATAATGTTTTGGGTTGGAAGGAACCTCCAAAGGGCACCTAGGCCAACCCCCTACAACAAGCAGGGGACATCAACTAGAACAAACTGCCCAGAGCCCCAGCCAGCCTGACCTTGAATAGCACATGGATGGGGCTTCCACCACCTCTCTAGGCAGAGGGGATCCCCCACCCACAGATTCAACAACTTTTTCCTCATGTCCAGACTCAATCTTCCCTTTTCCAGCTTCAAGCCATGACTCCTCGTCCTATCGTTCCCTGTCCTTGTGAACAGTCTTCCCCAGCCCTCTGACAGGCCCTTTCAGGGATTGAAAAGTCACTATAAGATTCCCCTGGAGCCTTCTCCTCTTCAGGCTGAACAACCCCAACTCTCTCAGCCTGTCCCCAGAGCAGAGAGGCTTCAGCCTGCTGAGCATTTTTGAGAACCCGAAGCACAGAAGAAGGACTGTCCTGGAGGAGCTCATGGGCCCTTTGAAATCAGGCAGGTTTCATTAGTTGATAGCCCCCAGGTTTTGCTGCTGAGAAGAGATCCGGCAGCAGGTAGGACATGATTAGGACCTGAAGCTTTGTACCACGCTGTAAAGCGGAGGTGAGGAATGGTGTTAGACAGAAGGGCTGCAACTTGTACTTATGTGTCACAAAGCTGTTGAAAAGGCAGTGCTGCATTGCCAGGAATCACAACATCACGTGGCTGGTGTCAACCTGAGAAGATCTTTCAGGCGTGCGTGTCTGAAAGACCAACACCTAACCATTTCATGGTTTCCTGATTATTGTGGTGGTAGCCATGATCACAGTCTTGAGAGGTACTTTTCCCAAAGGGATTCAGCAATAGGACGAGGTGAAAGGGTTTGAAACTGAAGGAGAGAAGTTCAGACTAGATCTTGGGAAGAAGTTCTTCCATGCAAGGGTGGAGAGACTCTGGACTCAATTGCTTGGAGAGGCTGTGGCTGTCCCCTCCCTGGAGGTGTTCAAGGCCAGGTTGGATGAGCCCTTTAGGAACCCAGTCTGGTTGAGAGACATCACTGCTCATGGCAGGGGGCTGGGGTAGATGAGTTCTGAGGTGCCTTCCAACCTGAGCCACTCTGGGATTCTGTGAATCTTTCCAGCAGTATTAATTAAAGGTGATAATTACAAATTCTTCAGAATAGATGCTGAGCTACAGCTTGATGACAGCCCACAAAGATTTTGCATGCAGGGTTAATGAAAGATAAAACAAAGACAGGGTAAGCAATTAGAATCAGAAAGGAGTGACGTAGCCAGTCTTGTGATTGCATCTCATTAGCCATTCACCTTTGCTAACACACATCATAACTCTAAGTTGACATTAAAATTGAGGAAAATACTAGATTTACGTTTTTGTTGTGATTTATCTGCTTTTGAATCTACGACGTCATGCGCAAAACGTGCGCAGTCTTTCCAATACAGGGTTTCTGAACCTCCAGTGCCTCTGCCTTTGATTTTTGCTCGTTTTTAAATTCAGACCCCGGTTCAGTGGTTCAGAGGGAGGGAATGTTACTTTGGGTTTTATCTCCATGGTTCCATCTTTCTGGCACCTCCGCCTAGCTGTCTTGACTTTACTAATCAATTTGCTTCTAATTTCCATCATAACACACAGACACTAAAATAAACTCATGACTGAACCCACAGCATACTGATTTGGGGGGGGTTAGTCCTTACAAAGCAGCACACAGGAAACTTCTGCTCCCCGAAGAATGTGAGTGGGGGGATTCCAGCACCACCTTGAATGATTTCATTTTCTTTCTCATCAGGGAATTCATTTTCTATTCTCTTGAGAGCTTGTACATAGCTCCCCCTCCAAAAGAAGTCTTCCCAATACCCTTCTAATTTTATGCTGCTTCTTTTAGGGTTTCAATGACCTTTGATCCTATTACTCATGCAATGTTCACATTTTATTCTGGTGGCATATGTAGCATGACAGATGTTTCTGCACTCCCCCCACCTCTGCTCTCCCCAAAGACAGGATCCTGCAGAGTGATAAGGAGGGACAGACTTGTGCAAGATCCCCAGTGGACCTTCCTCTCTTTGCTATCAGATCATGAAGGAGAGGATTTGTGCTGACAGGCTGCTGGAGCAATGAGCAATCCGTGGCTTTGTCCATTAGATCCTTCTCTCTGACTTTCCAAACCCCTTCTTAAGGGTCATGAACACAAGACAGTTACGTGCCAAAGATAAAATAGACCAAAAGGATTGGCATCTTAGAGGAAAAGGGAAGACAACGTGAAATACTGCAGAACCGGAGGGGAAAACGAGTGGGCTCTCACCAGATTATTGGGTTTTTTTAATCCTACCAGGAATCTCACAATTTCTAAATTTCCAAACTCCAACAACAGTGTGTTGGGAGGGTTTTTTGGTTTTCTCTTTTTGTAACTAAACAAAACTGTGAATGAACCAAATAAATGCCAGAAATCTCAGTGGTCACAGCACCCACAAGAGCTCATCAAACCAAATCATTGTTCTGGTCCTGCCCATTCTGACAGGGAGGTACAGCAAGTCCCCCCAGAATTTCACTGACCCCACACCAAAATCCCAGAACTGGGATGTGAAGTTCTGTGGTGCAGAAAACCTGGAGGCAGTGCTAGCTTGAATTAATTGGACATACTTTAAGCATTTTACAGAAGCGTAAACTGCATCAGTTTGAGGATTTCAAACCAAAAAATCTGCCCTTCTTCACTTGTGATGGTAAATTTAATAAGGATTATTTTCTTAACACCTGGAAAGCTCAGCTTGTTGATAGGGGAGGTTGTTCCCTGGGAAATAGGATGCAAAAGGGTAATTATATGATATCTCACCCAATAAGACCTTGAGATTCTGAAGCCATGAATCAGTTCAACATTTTTTTCTGGGATGGCATATACGGAAAAATTGGCACCTGGACAAGCACCAAATACTCTCAAATTGGGGATTAGAGTAAGCTCATCCCGTCATGGTAAGAGCCAGGCTTTGTTCTCAGTGTGACATCTCGCATTAATAGGAGATCATTTTCTCACAATCGCCGCCATTCATCTGGAGTGCAGCGGGGTCTGCGTCGAACAGCTCCTCATTGAATTGCAGAAAACAGGGGAATAACTGACGAGTTTTCCTGGTTACGCTATTGACAGTGAAGTGCCGTTCTCTGTGCGGACGTAACAGCTTAACTCCAAAGAGCCTCTGACCCATTTCCATGATTGCTGCTGCAGTACTGAACAACTGGTTTCTGAAAGGACGTAACTACATCACATGAGTTTGGAGAGAGACAGACAACCTCAAGAGGACAGGCTGGGTTAGACAAAACTCAGCAAGAAAAGAATTGTTTGTCTCCATATCCTCAAACAACTACTTTGATACTGTGGTTTAGCTCCGAGTCCTCTTGACTCTGAATCCCATGCAGAGCTACAGGCTGGGGTCGGAGGGGCTGGAGAACAGCCAAACAGAAAGGGATCTGGGGGTGCTGATCGATACCCGCCTGAACATGAGCCAGCAGTGTGCCCAGGTGGCCAAGAGGGCCAATGGCATCCTGGCCTGCATCAGGAATGGTGTGGCCAGCAGGAGCAGGGAGGTCATTCTGCCCCTGTACTCTGCACTGGTTAGGCCGCACCTTGAGTACTGTGTCCAGTTCTGGGCCCCTCAATTTAGGAAGGACATTGAGGTGCTTGAGCGTGTCCAGAGAAGGGCAACGAGGCTGGTGAGGGGCCTTGAGCACAAGCCCTATGAGGAGAGGCTGAGGGAGCTGGGATTGTTTAGCCTTGAGAAGAGGAGGCTCAGGGGAGACCTTATTGCTGTCTACAACTACCTGAGGGGTGGTTGTGGCCAGGAGGAGGTTGCTCTCTTCTCTCAGGCAGCCAGCACCAGAACAAGAGGACACAGCCTCAAGCTGCGCCAGGGGAAATTTAGGCTTGAGGTGAGGAGAAAGTTCTTCACTGAGAGAGTCATTGGCCACTGGAATGGCCTGCCCAGGGAGGTGGTGGAGTCGCCAACTCTGGAGCTGTTCAAGGCAGGATTGGACGTGGCACTTGGTGCCATGGTCTAGCCTTGAGCTCTGTGGTGACAGGTTGGACTTGATGATCTATGAGGTCTCTTCCAACCTTGATAATACTGTGATATTGTGATACTGTGAAGCTTTTCTCACAGCATCTTACATTTGGAAGAGATGGAAGAGTGAACTGTCTATAGGTGTTGTCTGAAAAAACATATATTGTCTACATGCTGCACTCTGTCAAGGCAACATCAGTTGATACCTAAAACATTCCCTTTTCACTTCAGTGTTGCCTGTTTGGCTAAGGAAAGTTTAAAAAATAGACAAAGCCCTAATTTCCATTGAGAACCTGCTTTTTCACCCAGTTTGTCACGGAGCAGCAGGACTAAAAGGTCAGCAAGATCACGGAAGCCTATGAATTAATTTAAAATAGCACTTGAGCTCCTTCAGGCTCCAAGCCCTTTGCTTAACATGAACCAACCATCCCAGCTGCTTTACTCATAAAAGCTCAGTTATATGATGCAATCCTTCTTTCCTAAGAAATCATATTGGATCTCTCATGGCTGTGGTTTGTGTTTGAACTTCTGACTAGGCTAAACTTAACACAGAAGGACAACAGCAGCAGACGTCTCACAGAACTTGCCCAAAGGAACGGAACGGAACTGGTTTCCCTCTGCATGTAACAGAGACCAGAACTGGTCATAAAACCACTTAATGATCACTTGCCAGATACATGGTATAGAAGTGCAACTAATTCCAGCTGTACCCTCCGTAGGGAAGGTGACTACAAAACTCAGGTTTTTCAATAAGCTGTTTCCATCACAGTCCCTTTCCACTCCCCTATTAACTGGTACATAGTTCCCAAAGCAATTTACACCCACAAATGATTGAAGGAATAGAAACTAATGGTTTAAACGATGATGAGGGAAAGAATTTCACCTCTGGCTTCAGCACTGCAAAAGCTAAGCATCTCGTCTAAGACCGTATCTGTGCAGTTTGTGGAAACAAACTCCACAAACAAATTTGTGGAGCTCTCCTCACCCAGGCTTTTACTGTCAGGGAAATAAATCAATGAATCCCTAAAAAGAGGGTTTAAAAACCAGGCAGCCAGGGTGTTTCAGGAGGTGGTTTAGTGGTTGGGGGTTGTACGGTGGACAGTTGGACTTGATAGTCTTGAATCATCATTCAACCTTGATAATCAATCAAACTTGATAATCTTGAATCATCATTCAACCTTGATGATTCTATGATTCTGTGACTGGACTAGACAGAGTGCCAGAGGCTCCTTCCAATAGCTCTATGATCCTATAAGGTACTTCAAGTCCAAGTTGTATCTTTTGATACACATTTGTTTCTGGTGATGAAGCAGAATATGTTAAGTCAGTTTACTCAAGGACTTAGTTATTTGTCTTCATGATGATTTACATTTAAGATAATCATTGCTGCAGGAGGAGCTATAAAACAGACCTTTTCATATTTGAGAATGAGGAGCATTAAATTGCGGTTTTGGTCCACTGAAAGTCATAAATACACAACAAAACTGCATTCTTTGAGCTTTACTTTTGGTGGAGAGTATAGTGTATTTAGCTCCAGGATAGTGTGCTAAGCAAACGCACATCTGCATCACTATCGATCTCCATTTAGTGTCACAGAAGAGTTTGTGTGTGTGGATTTATCAAGAACTGCCTTCAGCAATAGTACCGAGTACGGGGACAAACAATGCTGCCATCCCTACACACTGCCAGGTCGCCTGGAATTAGTTCCTGGGGCACTCTGAACTACTGACACACCTTTAACCAGTAAATAACATGGTAATCGGACAAAGATTGGAATCAGAATCATTAAGACTGGAAGAGATCTCCAGGATGAAGTCCAAACAATACACGGAATCACAAAATCCCAGAATCACTGAGGCTGGAAAAGCCCTCTGAGCTCATCCAGACCAGCCCAGGACCTAACGTCATCGCATCACAGAATCACACATCCGCCACACCAGGGCAATAAGGACCACAGCCAGCCACACTTCCAGGGATGGGGACTCCACCACTGCCCTGAACAGTCCATTCCAGGGTCTGATCTGCCTTTTCCAGGAGGAAGGGCTTCCTTACCTAACCCTCCTCTGGCAGCTTCAGGCCCTGCCCTCTCTTCCTGAGGCTCTTTGTCTGGAAGAACCCGACCCCCACCCGACTACACCCTCCCTTCAGGTACTTGTAGAGAGTGATGCAGGTTCTTATATCCATTGTACATGAGAAATTATCAAAATATAGTTTATTAAATACCCAAACACAAGAAATAGAAGTTGTTCTCTTACGCTAGATCTGAAACCAGGGCTTATAAATATGAGGCACGGCTCATCATTTTAAAGACAGTAAAGAATCTCTCAATAGTTAGAGTTTTACCTTATCTATGCCCACTCAAGCGTGCTGCTCGCCACAACAGGATCCTTTATTTTGTTTTCTTTTTCTCTGTCTTCACAGTACAAAGAATTACCCATTCCTAAAAAAACCACACTTTTTCTTGACCTTGCTTTTTATGACAGTGCTCTAATTAACTGAGACCATCCCTAACCTCTTCTGCAGTTGCCTGTGGCACACAATGTTCTGAAGTTTCTATTATTCTTTCAGAGACGTGTAATCACACTGGAAATTCAGAGACAGGTCTGTTTTGTCTCTGATCGTGCTCTGTCGCCCAGTTGGTTCTGGACCATCCAGGTGCTGTCATAACAGGAGTTCAATAACGTTGCAGATGTTCCACACTGCCCACAACGAAGCTGATGGGTTGCAGCAAAGACTCTAGAAAGCGTCGAGATTTGTAATCAAACTGTTGAGGTTTTTACATCACCCCACAGGTTTCCATTTCCTTCCTGCCGCCGTGGTACAGAGCACGCATGCGCGTACGCTTTTTAATCAGTAAAAGCTGCTGAGCAGTTCAAGCTTCCCCCTCGTTTTTTTATGTAGCCAAGAATCATCAGCAGATGTTTTTCTTGATTGCTCTTTTTGGCTCCCAGCTTTTGGAATGTTTGCTTGCTAGATGACACACAATTACACAGGAGCTATTTTAAGACACCTTTTAAATTCAGTGGAAGAGACACTTTTAAGGACAAATCATCCTTTTTTTTAAATTTCCTGTTTTGCATGAACTGCATCAACCCCACAAATGTCTTCTCTGCATTGACTATATGAAAGAGCTCAGCTGTGAGCTGAAGTGACTGATTCCATGCTGACAACTCCTCAACATTTCTGCTAGTTTTAAGTGTTGTGTTACACATCATAAAAACATAGAATTGTTTAGGTCTGAAAAGATCTTCAAGATCCTCAAGTCCAACCGTTTGCCCAATTGTCCCAAGGCCACTGCTAAACCCTGTCTCTAAGCTCCAGATCTACAAGAGTTTTAAAACCAATCTGGGCTGGTGACTCAACCCTCTACCTGGGCAGCCTGTTCCAAGGCCTGATCATAGGATGTTAGGGGTTGGAAGGGACCCAAGAGATCCCTTTCAATTAAGATGTTTTTCCTCATGGCCAACCTAAACTTCTGATAACTGCACTGGTCAGTTACCTTAGCCTTGCCCTCATCCCTGGTAATGATGTTCCCCTCCACATCCGGTTAGGGGTAGAGATTCTCCCTGACTCTCTTTTTGCTGTTGATGTGTTTGTAAAGATATTCCTTGTTCTACTTTCACTACAGCAGCCAGATTGTGTTCTCACTGGGCCTTTCTGATTTCCTCTCTAATCAGACTCTTCTAAGTGTTTCTCAGCTCATAAAGGTGATGAAACCAAACCTTCCAGAGGTTTGGCTGGTCTCACCCTGCTCTCATACAGCAACACACACTGTTCATTTGCAAAAAATCTATCCATGAATGAGTCTCAAGAAAGTCACAAGCTCCTTTCAGTGCAGGACAGGATAAAGGAACCTGGAGGTCCTGGTGGCCAGCAGGATGCCATGAGCCAGCAATGGGCCTTTGTGGCCAAGAAGGCCAATGGCATTATGGAGTGGACTAGAAGCAGGGTGGTTAGTAGATGGACAGAGATTTTCCTCCCCCTCTACTCTGCCCTGGTGAGATCATATCCAGAATAGTGTGTCCAGATCTGGGCCCCTCAGTTGAAGGACAGAAGACTGCTTGAGAGACAGCCCAGTGCAGAGCTACAAAGATGATGGAGTGTATCTCCATCTCTCTGACGAAGAAAGGCTGAGCGAGGTGGATCTCTTCAGCTTGGAAAAAAGGAGATTGAGGGGTGACCCCATTAATATTTATAAATACGTGAAGAGCATGAAACAGGCTGCCCAGAGGAGTTGTGGAGTCTTCTTCACTGGAGACGTTTAAGACCCACCCGGATATGTTCCTGTGTGACTTGGTCTAGGGGATCCTGCTGTGGCAGGGGGAATTGGACTGGATGATCTTTCGAGGTCCATTCTAATCCCTAACGTGATTCTGCGATAAATCAAACGAACTGCTCTTCATGAGAGAGAAACTCCCCTTCTGCACAGACTCCACAGCCGGCACAACTAAGGATAAAACACAGTGCAGCAAAAAGTGAAGGCATTTCTACCTTTCTTTAGCTCTTATTGCCATGCTAAGGGGTGTAGGATTCATTCCTGCCTCAAAGGCAGCTCTGCGGAGCAGAAAGAAGCCATTCCCTTCCCTCCTACTTTCAGGTTCTATCCCTCTGAGACACCTATTTCAATAAGAGCTACCGGTGCTAGGTGGGAATGGCCTTTGGCTAATAACTGGTGGAGAAACACAATACTACATCTAGGAACTTTGCTGACAACCAGGCGAGGGAATTAGCACACATTCAAAATATCTAGAGGAGCTACATTAAAGTGCCAGTCTGTTGGGATCTGCTGCTTCTCCAAACCCTCACCTTTGATCCTAAATATACCTTCTGAGCAGCTTCTCATGTTCCCTCCACCCCCACTTGTAAGGTAAACTGCATGGTGAAAACCTTTTTCTCTGCTCCCATTTCATCTGCTGTTCCCAGAAATTTCACAGCTTCCCATTTTACTAGTTTTGCTCTCATTGAAGTCTCCATCATTTCCCTCAAATTTGAGGTTTTTATTTAGTCTCCATCCCCTTTGGCCTGTTTATGGCTTTTAACATCGAACACCACATCATGATTCACACCATCCACTCTCCTCCTGCTATCCCAGTGCCACAGTCTGGTCTAGTGATTCCCACTACACTTCTCTATAAAGAACCAAGACTTCTCCATCGTTTCTTGTGTTTCACTCTTTCCCCTCATTAAGACTGGGATGAATGGTGTCTCTTTTATTGCTGTGGTTTCCTGTGTGAGTGGATAATAAGGGGACTCTGTTCTGTGCGAGGGGTCTCTGCCTGCCTGGCTCCCAGCTGCAGGCTGGCTCCCTGCACCCACATCAGGGTGGAAGTCACTGGTGGAAAAGGGGAGCTGCTCCTCCAAAGCAACAAGTTGTGAGAACCTGTGGAAACCTTCCAGACAATGGGAAAGGAGAAAGTGAGACACACAAGAAAGCAAAAAAGCAACCACGTGAGGTTTTCCCTGCACCCTGATCATTTTTACCAGCCCTCAGGCACGCAGGAACAATCTCCATGGTCTTACTCTCTTGGGCCCACCACACTGAAGGTGTATCCAAACACTGCTCTATTTCTCTCCACAAGATTCATTTTCATCCATCAAGTCCCTCTTCCACTAGTTCTAGTGACTGCTACTCTCTCTTCTCAACTTCAAACCCATTATTAAGATTCTCCTCTACCAAAATGTTACACACGTGGCAGTCCAACTGCATCCATCTTCACCCTTGCCAGAGGACACTGTTCTGTAGAACAGATGTACATGGAGAAAGCTTCCATTTAGGTGCTTCCACATAGGTGCCCACAGAGGTACCAGTTGTCTGCGCTACCCTTAGTATCAACGCGCATCTAGTCAACACAATCAGGGGAACCTAGAGAGTGAGTCAGCTCATGCTTAAGGCAACATCTAAGATACTATCCACTTGTCATAAACATAGGATACAGACAAATCACTAAACAGAGCAATTGACTGCATCCTCTGCAAGTCTGCAGATCAACCCAAGGGAGGGGATTCCGTCTTGTGGGACCTGGACAAGCTTTCTGAGCAGCCTTCCAGTACTTAAAGTGGACCTGTAAGAAAGATGGGGGCAGACTTTTTAGCAGGGCCTGTTGCAAGAGGACAAGGGGTGATGGTTTTCAACTAAATGAGGGTAGATTTAGATGAGCTAGTGGGAAGACATTTTGTACAGTGAGCACAGTGAACCACTGAAACAGGCTGCCTAGAGAGGTGGTTACACCCCATCCCTGGAAACATTCAAGGCCAGGTTGGATAGGGCTCTGAGCAACCTGGTCTCATTGAAGATGTCCTTGCTCACTGCAGGCTGGACTAGATGAGCTGTGAAGGTCTTTTCCAGCCCAAACCATCTTATGATTCTCTGAGCTATCTGGTGTCACATCCATTGGAACACTCACTTTAGTTCCCAGCTGACTGTTCAAAAGAGTACACAGCAAGTCTCCTGAAATTCTGTATGGTACGTACAAGCCCATGAAGATGTCCCCGATCCCCTAGCATGCTTCAGATACTGCACATCTATGTTTTGGTAACTGATTTGAGCCCAAACCCACAGATAGCTGCTCTCTAGGCTTTACTGACCATACTGGCTGGAAGCTCAGACACATGGTACCACTAGAAAACTCCATGTAGGTATCTTCAACCCAACTTAAGTGACACTTGCTGTGTCCTCCAGAATGCACTAGCAGACTATGCAAACATTTAGCTGTCAATCTCAAGATCAGGATGGGTATTTTCCAAGTGTCTATCCTGTACCCTGCCCATTAGCTGAACCCGACATGGGGTTTTGCCATCAGAGGCAGCAAAATTCTGAAGCTGCCTGTAGACATTGAGAAATCCCTGCAAATCCAGTGTGAGAAATAAGTCACTGAGCTTTCTTTGCTTCAACGGATTCATTATGTTCAGATGTTTGGAGCATTTCTACAAGGTTTTACGGACGAATAAGTGACATCATAACTGTGCTATAATAATAAAAACTGAAGCAGGGACTAAAGCCATCAGCAACAAAAATAAAATTAACAAAGACAAATTCAAACAAATTAAATTTGCTGTGTTTTTGAGGTAGAACCTTAGGTGAAACAAGCAAGAATGTACCTTTAGATGTTAGATGACTCTGGTGATGAGTAATAATTCATTGGAAAATAAGAAGCTGAATTTTCATTACATTGCTGTCTCCATAATATCCTTTAATCTGCTTTGGCAATTTTACTATAACATGCAGAAAACCACTTTACACTCTACTTGGATAGGTTCTCTCTGAGAGGAAGAAAAATGTCAGTACAGCAAGCGAGTAGCTGAGCATCCACGGAAATTTTCTAATTCCATTTATGTCTTGCATTAAAAAATAAAGGTGACTCGTGTGAGAACTTACAATGGCAAGCACAGGGAAAAGGGGCTAATTTTAAACAGCATCTCAGTACTTTTGTTGAGTTCTAAGACAAAAAGTTCCTTCTTTTCAAATCGTACAGCAGCAGAGTACAAAAGTCCTTTCAAATGCTGCTGACATCCACACAAGTTACACACATCAGTCACTCGGGAGCATCCCCCACGTACTAGCAGAGCGCTAAGACAAGCGTAAATTTTCTAAGATCTTCAAAACCAGACCAAGTCTAAATAGAAAAACATTATTAGAGCATCTAGACAGAGACAAAGGGGATGATTTCAAGCTATAAGAGAGCAGATTTAGATCAGACCTTAGGAAGAAATTCCTCCCTGTGAGGGTGCTGAGGCACTGGAACAGGTTGCCCAGGGAGGTTGTAGGTGCTCAGTCCCTGGCAGTGTTCAAAGCCAGGTTGGATGGGGCTCTGGGCAACCTGGTCTGATGAGAAGTGTCACTGCCCATGGCACTGATGCTGGAACTAGGCAATGTTTAAGGTCTCTTCCAACCCAAATCATTCTAGGATTCTATGATTATTTCATAGAATCATTACGGACTGGAAGGGACCTCGAAAGATCATCGAGTCCAATCCCCCTGACACAGCAGGATCACCTAGACAAAGTCACACAGGAACACATCCAGGCAGGTCTTGAACATCTCCAGTGAAGGAGGCTCCACAACCNGCTCATAGTCATTCTGCTGTCCACCAGGACCCCTAGATCCCTCTCTCCTACACTGCTCTCCAACAGGTCAGTCCCCAACTTATACAGTCTGCGGGGTTGTCGGCGACACCACCCAGCTTTGTGTCATCAGCAAACTTGCTGACAGTGCATGCCAATCCCTCACCCAAGTCATTAATGAATAGCCTGAGCAGGACTAGTCCCAGCACCGACCCCTGGGGCATTCCACTAGATACAGGCCTCCAACTAGACTCTGTCCCATTGACCACCACTCTCTGACTTCTATCCTGTAGCCAGTTTACAATCCACCTCACTACCTGAAAATCTAGACCACACTGCCTCAGTTTGGCTGCGAGGATGCTGTGAGACCGTGTCAAATGCCTTACTTAAGTCAAGACAGACCACATGCACTGCTCTGCCATCATCCATCCACCTGGTTACGCCCTCATCAAAGGCTATCAGGTTGGTCAAGCATGACTTTCCCTTTGTAAACACCTCAAACACTGCAGAAGTGGTGCTAGCACAAGGTAGCTGATGAAGCAAATGCTTTACAGCCTACAAGGCTGACTAATCAGTATGTTCATTCTTTGGGAAAAAGTCTTGAATCTAAGCGTGGGGGACCCCTGGGAGACCAGCTGCCTAGAGAGGGGGTGGAAGCCGCATCTCTGGAGCCATTCAAGGTCATGCTGTGTGGAGCTCTGAGCAATCTGTTCTAGTGGGAGATGTCCCTGCTTGTTGTAAAGGGTTTGGACTAGATGCCCCTTGGAAGTTTCTTCAGTCTGTGATCCAGGCAAAGAAGCAGCAGCACTTTCTCCCCACTTCCAGTGCACAGCATGTCAGGAAGAGTAGGAGCCTCCATTCACTACCTTAAATGTCCCTCGACTAGTCTATGATACCAATCCTAACCTATGCTCAGCCTAAGAAAGCACCATGGTTCTATGTAACACAATAGGACCAGTAACTGCTTAAAATGAAGATGCTTTAAAGGGCTTTTGGATTCCTTCCTATTACAGCTTCCTCTCATCAGCTGAAAAACAACCCCTCACACAACTGCAAATCGAAGCAGTCAACGTAAACAAAATTCTACTACACATCACTTTGTTCCACAGTGCAAGGCATAGCTGAAAAAGAGACTAATTACAGTCCTAGTGCAGCTGTATTAATTACAGCTGCATTAATTAGAGCAAATTTCTGTAATTTAACTAGGTTGGCACTATGATTCAATTATAGAATCATAGAATCATGAAGGTCGGAAGAGACCTCCAAGACCATCCAGTCCTACCGGCCCAACCCTACTCTGCCCACTAAACTCTGTTCCCTGGGGCCACATCTACTTGTTTTTGAACCCCTCCAGGGATGGTGACTCCCCCTGTAACGAGGGCAGCCTGTTCCAACCCCTGACCATTCTGTCAGGGAAGACAGTTTTCCTGATGTCCAACCTAACCCTCCCCTGGCACAACTTGAGGCCGTTTCCTCTTGTCCTATCACTAAGTGACTTGGGAGAAGGTTGTGATACATTTGAGATCCTCATTCACCTCTCCTCACAAGTTAAAGAGTTTTAAGTTGGTGCCATGGGGGTAACACAGGAATCCATCCAAAGGAGGTGGGGTTTCCTACATGTAAGGTCTTTAGCTGCCCACCCTACAATTTTGTCTCTCATCTGGAGTTTACCCTGACAGATTTCAGCCTGCATCATTCTTCATTTAACCTTTGAAACTCAAAGTGGTATTTCCAGCAACAACCAAAAATAACCTAGTTTGCCTCTCAGACACTGGAATGGACTGTCCAGGGCAGAGTCCCCATCCCTGGAAGCCTTTCAGGACAGCCTGGCTGTGGCCCTTAGTGCCCTGGTGTGGCTGCTGTGGTGATGTTACGTCACAGGCTGGGCTGGATGAGCTCAGAGGGCTTTTCCAGCCTCAATAATTCTATGAGCCTGTGATCTGATAAAAAAACTGCCCCTAGTCAAACAAAAGCAGTCAGGGTAAAAAGTCAGGCAGACTCAGGGCAGGGAGGGAGTGAGACTGGTTTCCTGTGGGTAGGGAGGGACTTCCGGAGACAGAGAAGTCAGAAAAAGTCACCTCTGCTATCTGGCTGACCTGTGCAACAATCACAGCACTTGTAACCAGGTATTTCTGACCAACTGGAACTCAATCACATCCCAGACCAGTCAGGGTTTCAATCTCATGTCTTGTGCACACGTTTAATTTATTATCTGTGTCACTGATAGGTGTTTAGTGACACAGAGAAAGGAACCCAATATCAGCACATGCTCTCTCTCCCTGCTCCTGAAGTATGAAGAATCCTTAACGTGGCCCTGTCAGGCCACTCGCAGCCCCTGACACCCAGAGCCGAGTCCACAGGGCAGAACATCACAGAATCACAGAACACTAGGAACTGGAATGGATGTTGAAAGATCATCATGCAAAAAGCCTTTCTATTGCTGTCACCAGTGAGACACCACAGAAAGTTCATCTCAGCCCTGAGAACAGAGAACAGGGACGCTCAACTACGAGCATCAGTGTGGCTAGTGCCCTGCATCCCACCCATTTATTACAGGGGAAAAAATGGGAAAACTCACACATTTTGATTTTGTTTTTAATTTCAGAAAAGAGCACTGGCTAAACAAAACTAAAAGATTTAAAGGGTAGTGTTAACCTGTTTTGACTCCACTATAAACACCAGTGATCCATTAAAGATTATCTGAGGGCAACCAGAAACAGAACATTCCTACAATGGGAGTAAGCAAACAGCAGCTAAGGTCTAGTAACTATAGAGGACAAGAAGCCCTTTCACTTTTCCATTTTATGGACAGTTTTATGGCCTTGGTATTAAACAGGCTACTGCTAAAGTAAAAGAGAAGTGGTTGTAACTCATACACTGATAAATAAATGCAGTTTTAAATACAACAATATAGCTCTAGCTGCTGCTGAGGCAGCTGGGGCTGGTTAGTTTGAACAGAAGGAGGCTGAGAAGAGACCTTATTGCTCTTCACAGCTACCTGAAAGAAGGGTTGGTCTCTTCTCATAGGTCAGAAGTGACCGGACAGGAGGAAATGGCCTTGAGCTTCACCAAGGGAAGTTTAGGTTGGCCATGAGGAAAAACTTCTTCCTGGAAAGGGTCCTCAGCCCTTGGAACAAGCTGCACAGGGAAGGGGTTGAATTGCCACCCCTGAACCTATTTCAAAGTTATGGAGATCTGGAGCTTAGGGTCAGGGTTTAGGGCTTGGGACAGCTGGGGTAATGGTTGGACTCAATGATCTTAAAGGTCTTTCCCAACCCGAACAAGTCTCAGATTCTATGGTTCTACTGCTTTCTTAAACTACCCAAGTTACACACGCCATACTCAAGCCCTTACTTTCCCTCTGCTTATTATCCTGTTGTGATTAAACCTCTTCTACTATAAATTCACAACAGGGTGTTTGCACAGAGCTTTACAGAGAAAAAAAATCAAGCTACATATTGCAGAGACTCTCAAATAATACTAGGAGATCACTTTATTTGTAACAGCAGCACAAAGCCTTGGCAATTTGCTC
Organism: Rhinopomastus cyanomelas; assembly: GCA_013400115.1. NCBI lineage: Eukaryota > Metazoa > Chordata > Aves > Bucerotiformes > Rhinopomastidae > Rhinopomastus > Rhinopomastus cyanomelas. Next base: position 22,175 of record VXBP01009634.1, read on the forward strand.
TGCAATTTAGTGGGGTATCTAATCTGCAATAAGTCTTTTGGAATACTGTAATTTTAATGAAATCAATCCCCTCTTATTAATCAATATCTAAAACTAACTGTGCTTTTCTTCCAAACTAGTGAAAGGCTCTACAAAGGAATTTTTTTTCTCTGTGGAATAATTATATCAGAGTATTTATTCTGGAGTAACAATCTCAGCAAATTTCTGACTGAAGACAAACTCCTTGGTTAAAACAGTTGCTGGAGCTACTCAGGGCAGATTGGGTTTTCTGCATTCAACATGTAGGTTTTCAGCAAGTAAGAACTGAAACCCTGTTCCCTAGGGCCACATCTACTTGTTTTTGAACCCTACCTGTGCAGCTTGTTCCAACCCCTGACCGCTCTGTCAGGAAAGAATTTTTCTTGATGTCCAGCCTAATTCTCCTCTGGCACAACTTGAGGCTATTTCCTCCTCTCCTATCACTGGTGACTGGGGAGAAGAGACCAACCTCCACCTCTCTACACCTTCTTGTCAGGCAGCTGTAAAGGGCAATAAGGTCTCCCTTCAGCCTCCTTTTCTCCAGAAACCAAACCACCCCCGTTCCCTCAGCTGCTCCCCATCAGAACTGTCCTATAGGCCCTTCACCAGCTTCACTGCTCTTCTCTGGACCCACTCCAGCATTTCAATGCCCTTCTTGTACTGAAGTGCCCAAAACCGATGCCAGTACCTGAGATGAGGCCTCACCACTGTGCAGTACAAGGAGACAATCACTTCCCTACTCCTGCTGGCCACACTGTTTGTAATTATTTACATTGACCACTTTCCACAACCTTATGACCCAAACGTAGCCTCCCTTATCACATAAAAACTCGGAAGCTGCATCTTTTTGAAATCTAAGAACGCTATAAACTTGTATTTCCATCTGTTCCCTTGCAGGCACTAAGGACTTTAGGAAAACAGAAGTACATGGTGAAAGCCTCTTTCTCTGCAAGAACCTTTGAACATGGAGTGGAATTTCCAACCGCACAAAAAGCATCAAGGTGCTTGAATCTAACAACCTATAGGAACCAAATGTCACATTGTCATTTATGTTTGATTGTCATGAAAAGGAAGAGCTTCATTATAGGTCATCATGAAAAACCCTCAACCTTCAAAATGACTTCTACTGGAACACGCCTGATGAGGCTGTTCTGACATCTTCAAAACAATTTCAAACAAGAAAACCCCACACTAGCAAAAGAAGAGTGAGGGACACAATGAACTTTAGGAAAACTTCTTTTACTGAAAGAGTGGTCAGTCACTGGAACAGGCTGCCCAGCAAGGTAGTGAAGCCACCATCCCTGGAGGTGTTTAAAGATCATTTAGACGTGGTGCTTAGAGATCTGGTCTGGTGGTGAACTTGGTGGAGTAGCGTTATTGTTTGGACTCAATGATCTCAAGGGTCTTCTCCAACCTAAATGACTCTACGGTTCTATGAGAAATAGTTACTTTTTCTGAGGAAAGGAAAACGTTGTTTTTCTTAACTTTCTGTTCAGAAAACAAAAACATGGATTTCTTACAGTAACAATGGCCACCCAATCAGAGAAACTCTGACCTCCCAAAACCCACTGATCACATGAACAGTAAATTAATTCCTAGCCACTGCAAAGTGTGAGCGACCTCACTACTCACTAGACATTACCTCCACCTTGAGTGTCTGCAGTGTCACCATGAAAGAACCACAGCCCCACAGACACAGGAAGCAGCAAAATACTGACCTTGAGTCTCAATGGCCACTCATTGCAGACCCAGCCTCACTGCTCCTCTGGACTCGCTCCAGCCCCTCAATCTCTTTCTGAAAGTGAGGTTCCCAGTGAAGGGAAAAGTGAACTCAAGTGAAAGGAGAAAGCTGTGAGCAGTGAGAAATCGCAGCAAGCCTGTTTCTACAAGAGCAGTGCACCTGGTCAGCAGACCTCTCCATCCACCACCACTGAGTTGTCTCTGCTGCTCTCTGAGAGATCTGAAAGGGAATGGCAAGGGGAAGCCTCACCTGCAAAAAGCTAGCACCTCACAGGCCAGTTTAGGTTTTTCCCTTCTAATAAGCAACACTTCTTTGGGCTTCGTACGGCAGGGCAGTACCTGCTACTCACCAAGTACAGCCAGCCTGGCACTAAATACAGTGCTCTGCTGAGACCAAAGTGCCAGCACCTCACAGGCCAAAGCCCACCAGTTTCTGTGTTATGATCCTGATACTTCACACCATTCATCCTTTTGGGAAATGGAAGTAAAATAAATTTAAAGAAAAAAAAAAACTTTGAAGAAAAAAAAATTTAAAAGACAAAACACAGAAAAAATAACATAGAAAATAAAAAATAATTTTTTTACAAAAATTAAGCTAAAATAAAGAAAATTTAAAATAAATAAAAATATAAAAGGAAATAAATTTTAGAAATAAAAAATTGTCACATTTAAAACACTTAAAATAAAATTAAAAATTAAAAAACAATTAAAAATACATTAAATAAAATTTAAATATAGAATAAAATAACAAAAATAAAATACAAATAAAATACAAAAAAATTTTAAAAAGTAAAAAAATAAAAGGTCATTTTTGCTTTTGAAGTAAGCAGGGTGATAAGTTGGCTTAAAACTAATAAAATCACACACGAAACACCAAATAAAGGACTGGCAGGGGGACTGGACCAGATGATTGTTCAAGGTTCCTTCCAGTCCCTAATGTTCCGTGATTCTGTGCTTACATGGGGTACGTTGCTGTGTCAGTCCTAAAGCCCTTTACCTTCAGCCACCACCAGTGCAAGTTCAAAAGCAAGTCAAAAAGCTGCTATTTCAATAAAACCCCCAACATTCACTGAGAGGTTCCTTTGCAACTCTGCAGTCAGCAACACTGTGCTTCTTTCCAAAGGAATGAAGCCATTTTTAAGTAAAAGAAGATTAAATTGGTATCAGACAGGGGCTTCTTCAGTCTAAAAAGATGGTTGGGACCTTGCCCTTGAAATCCTGCAGCCTGCTGTCTGCTCACCTTGGCAAGGCACTGGATAAAGTCAAAGGTGGGGCAGTGTTCAGCTCTAATCCCCACTGCAAGGCAAATCCACACCTGTTTGTTGTGCTGGAAGCTGCAGCCTGCAGAACACAACCCCACAGCAAGCAGCTGCAGCCCAGCCAACAGTACCAGCAACTCCCATGCGGTAGGACAAGAGGCAGTGGGCACCTACTAAAATATGAGAAACCTCTGAAGACAAGACAATTTCTAGTGCAAGAGTGGTCAAACAGTGGAATAAGTTGCCCTGAGAGGTTTCTGGACACCTGACAGTACACCAGGCTTTCCTGCCTCCTCACAGTGCTATTAAAATTTGATCAAAGCACAAGAAGTTACCTCATTTTCTTCCAGCACTAGATAATGTGAAGAGCACAGAAATTGCCTTCTGTTAGGAAATTAACCTCTGCGCTTTAGCAACTTCAAAGATGCTTCTGTATTGATTGCCTAAACTAACTTGGCTGAGCTTGAAGGCATTTTCCCCCATATTTTTAATGTTCACTCTGAGCAGACTATTAAGAAGCAGCTCATCCTCTGCTGGCCCTGGTGAGACCTCACCTGGAGTCCTGCATCCAGTTCCTATAGCAACTTTCCAAACCCTGAAAGGGGCTGTCAGAAAGCTGTGGAAGACTGTCCACAAGGGCAGGGAGCAATAGGATGAGGGACCACGGTTTGAAGCTGGAGAAGGGCAGATTGAAGCTGGACATGAGGAAAAAGGTCTTGAATCTGAGGGTGGGAGATCCCTGGAACAGGCTGCCCAGAATGGTGGTGGAGGCCCCATCCCTGGAGCCATTCAGTGTCAGGCTGGATGTGTCTCTTCCAGTTGGAGATGGCCCTGCTTGTTGTAGAGGAGTTTGGCTAGATGCCCTTTGGAGGACCTTTCCAACGCAATACAGTCTGAGATTCTATCCTATCAGCAGCAAGCACTACCTGCCTCACAGATGTCCCCCCCAGCTCGGTACTTCACATCACTGTCTCTGTTACAATCCTGACGTGATCCTGAGCAAGCCCTTCCGCTTACTGCCACGGCAGAGGATTTCCAGGACATGCTTGTATATTCAGAAGCTCTACTGCAGTAGGGAGGGGGAGGAAGCTCAGTATTGCAGGTCATTCATTCTGGGGACTGCAATAAGCTTCACGTGCACCTCTGACAGTGCCTTCCCCATGCCAGGGTTTGCATTAGATGATTGACATTTCCAGTAAAAAACTGCCATCCCACAAACACCATCACCAGGCACCCTGCTGTGCTGCTAAGGTTCACTGGCACTGCGGGAACTTGGCTAACGAAGGAACCAAAATTAGTCACAGGTTGCCATACTTGTTCTATGAAGAGAAAGCCTTTTCTACCATGAGATTCCAGACTACTTGAAGCAGTTAGACCCTGGAAAACCACAACCTTTTGCGGACCTAGACAACAATACGGCTGTGGCAGTGTATGCTATCCACAACCGGCAGGTGAAGCTGCTTCTATACTCCTAGCTTTACCCTATCCCAGTCCTCACCTGCTGTTAGATCCTCTCCCACTTCCTGATATATATCAAATATATCTCTGATTTATAATTTTCATGTAATATGCCCAACAAATAATCACCTCTGGGCAGCACAGTCTGTTTCTTCTGGTCTTCCAGGTGTTGACTGACAAGAAGCTCACCAGGAGCCACCAGTGTGCTCCTGCAGCCCAGAAGGCCAACTAGAGAAGCATGGCCAGCAGAGCAAGAGAGGGGATTCTCCCCTTTTACTTGGCGCTTCTGATGTCCCATCTAGAATCCTGAATCTAGTTCTGATGTCCCCAACACAAGAAGGACATGGAATTTTTGGAGTGAGTCCAGAGGAGGCCACAAAGATGATCCAAGGGGCAGAGCACCTCTGCTATTGCTCAGTCTAGGGAAGAGGAGACTCCAGAGGGACCTTAGAGCTGACTTCCAATATTTGAAGGGAACCTACAAGAACGCTGCAGAGGGACTTTTCCAAAGGACAAAGGAAAATGGTTTGAAACTGAAGGAGAGGAGGTTCAGACTAGATGTAAATCAACCAAGTCTAAATGAGAGGCATCACTGCCCATGGGAGGGGGTCGGAGTACATGATCTCTGAGGTTCCTTCCAACCTAAATCACTTTATGGATCTATGATTCTAGACCACCTCCTTGCTACATCTAAACTGGGAACTCTCTCTCTGCACACCTTAAATTCACAGTGAGTCTTAACAGACATTGCAGAAGGAAGACAGGTCCTTTGTCCTCCACCCAGACGCACAGACCTGGCTCTAGGACAGCCCGTGTTAAGCCAGGGCTGTAACCACTGGGTGATTCCTGGTAGCCCACAACTGGAACACATGCAGCATAAACACAACCCCAAAAGCCTCTTTGAGTTAACCGAAGTTTCCCAACACCATGTAATGACACCAGATTCCTAAGTGTGAGGGACTTACAGACAGCTCCTGCCACAGGCATCACAACCCCCACCCCCTTGGGGCTCAGGTTCTGTAGTCAAATTCTAGAGATAAAACTGGTTTTAAACAAAGTCAAGACACAGTGTGGGGTGTAGGAAGTGGAGGCAGGCTCACTCCAGGGCAGCAGCAAGCATCAAAAGGGAGCACATCGAAAGGGGTCAGCACCAGGTCCTGCTCCCAGGCAGGGCTGTCAGTCCCCATCAAGATGACACCTCCAGAATCAGTGCATGTACCTGCAGCTTCACTTCATTACACAGCACAGCCTTGGTGGAGACAGACTTCTACAAATAACCTGCATTTGCTTATTTTTTCCTCTTCTTACTCTGCACTAGTTAGGGCAAGAACAACTTGAGATGGAAGAGTGAGAATAAATTCAATTAGTATGAGCTATTTAAGCACTGGAGTATGGTGGGGAGCCGAAGAACAGCCTTAAGGACCCCTCAGTCTCCTTTCTTCCAAGCTGAAGAGACCCAGCTCCCTTAGCCTTTCCTCATCACGGAGATGCTCCGCTCCCTTCATCATCTTTGTGGCTCTGTACTGGACTCTCTCCAGCAGTTCTGTATCCTCCTGGGACTGAGGGGCCCAGAACTGGACACAAGATTCCACATGTGGTCTCACCATTGCAGAGTAGAGAGGGTGCAGAAGCTCTCTCCATTTACTAACCACCCCCCGTTTAATTCATACCAAGATGCCATTTGCCTTTTTGGCTAGCCTTGAGCTCTGTGGTGACAGGTTGGACT